>WOVY01003035.1:0-242093 GCA_013436015.1 Rhipicephalus annulatus
CACAAAAGATGATGTCATTACTGACCCCATTTAAACTAACACGCCAAGGATGACAAGGTGACTTCTAAAAAATAGGTCCTCCTATCGCAACATCGGCCAGCCTGTCTGAAGCACTTCTACTGTTCACCCTGATTACCCCACTAGATGTTTCCATCTGTCGACTCACATCTTCATTTTGGATAACACTAGACGAGCTTACATTGATGAATACGCACGAAAGTTTAGTGATGTATCATGTATCAGGTTAAGCAACTCTGTTAAAAAATTATTGATAGCTTGCTTCCAGGCTTTCTATACTGTAGCCTGAAACTTCCTAATGTCTTCTATGCACATGAACCAGATTGACAACAGAATGCACAACATTCTAAGAATACTGCGAGGAACAAGATAACGACAAAACGACCAGCCACCCAAAATTTCGCTGTACATGTTTATAAAACGTTCATGTACCCCAAACGAGGTGCTTATGATACAAGCCGAAAAAACCTACAAGTAGGGCCTTGGAGTCTTCTGGAAGTAGACGTGTTGCATTTTTTCTGTAGAAGGCTTTACACCCATAAGTGAGGAACAAAACTCCTGTATAATGAAGAATGTTGGCAGCTATCAGTTATAGAAAAACCTAATGCAGCTAATCTTCCCCGACACATCTGTACATTTAGAGAGGTGACGTAGCTTCTGTGATTGTGGCAGTAACTCCAACAGGACCAGTGCGAAAATTGGCACTACTTGGCTAAACAAATGTCCAAACATGCCTGCCCGACTCCCTCTAGCCATCCTGGCTGAATCTGACACATGATTTCTTAACTGCTGGCTGGACAAAAACAAAACCACTGAAGCACTCACAATACACAGCGTGAAGTTCCTTTGGAGTGGTCAACTTCGTCTTCTGCGATGAAAGAGCAGCACAGTGTACTGATAAGGCACTCCTTGCAATGGTTTTCAATGCCACGCAGTGACCTTGCTGTTCCTGTCGAAGAGAGCTTCGGGAGCTTGGAGGGTGCTTGCTCTTTTCTGGGGGCTGCTGCCGCTCCTCGTTTTCTGCTCAAGGTCAACCTGCATAAAGTTGTAGACGAGGCTTTAAGAGTTGTATATAATGATATACAAATTTTCGCTGAACACACATTTCCTCGTGGCACACTGAGGAATTTCTTATAAAACTTAAGGCCTCGTATATGCAAACATTTACAATCGATCCGAAGATGCACTCGACTCTAAAGAAGCAAGTTTGTAATGTAGTGTATATAAAGAAAGGTCATTCAGCACAACCACAACTACAGTTGCACACGAAACGACATTTTACACGATCCTGTTTATTTACATGGTCCATTTTATTTACACGGTCCATTTTACACGGTCCTGTTTTACACGATCTGGTCTGCATGAACTCTTGAACCGGGCATCATATAGGTTGAAAGACACACACAGACTTTGAGACAAACCTAGTTTCCCGTGGAGCATCCTCTTGCGCTATAAGAACACATCTCAATCTAGTTAGTTGGTCAGAACGAGGTGAAAACAGCTCGCACTTGAAAAGCACGGGCAGAAGGAATGACGCCTGCACCCTGTGCTTTCTGTACGTTCTCGTTGAGGGTGCAGTTTTCACCTTATCCTTATGCAATTTCCCATTTATAACACTGTTCGCTGCATAATCTTTGTGGGGTTAAAGTGTGTGATACAGTCATGTGTATCCCATGTAATTTATAAAAATAGAATACAAGATAGCTTGATTCAAAAATAACAAAGTGCATCCAGTGCCATGTCCTGTAGCCATTCTTTAGGCAAGTGGCAGAATGATTTATTCTTCAAAACATATCTTACTTGTAACCACTACAAGAGCTAACTCGTACACTGAGACATTCTGTTTGCCTCTTCAGATTATAAGGTACCCTTTTTACACCAGAAAATCTTCAAGAAGAATAGAAGTGTTGTAATTGTGAAAAAAGAAAACTAGAAAAAAATATTGATTGATTTGTGGGGTTTAACGTCCCAAAACCACCATATAATTATGAGAGACGCCGTAGTGGAGGGCTCCGGAAATTTTGACCACCTGGGGTTCTTTAACGTGCACCCAAATCTGAGTACACGAGCCTACAACATTTCCGCCTCCATCGGAAATGCAGCCGCCACAGCCGGGATTTGAACCCGCGATCTGCGGGTCAGCAGCCGAGTACCTTAGCCACTAGACCACCATGGCGGGGCAGGAAAAAAAAAGATAACCTGCCCTGTACAGGGACCAAGCCTGCGAACTTCGAATAACATGTCCGATGCTCTATCAACTGAGCTACCATGGCGGCTATCACTCTTCCATTTTGCACGGTATATATGTGCATTTATACATAGAAGAGTCAGTCAGCGCTGCCTGTTACCATTATGGCGAGTGTGGGACACCTTCTTTTTGCCTACTGGCAATTACATTACGATTGCAATTACGTAACGATTACTTCCAATATCCCCATACTTCTTTGGCAGCATTATGCATCTGTCCGTTCTCAGAAAATCTGCTAGTCACAGGAGGAGGCAATAGTTCGTCCTCCCACCTAAATGCATGTACTTGAACACATGCACAACTGATCAAAAAAAAAACAAGTCACACACCGCTAAGATTACTGAGATTCACTGTTTCAGATTCATGAGTAAAGGAAAGAACTATAAATTTAAGGGTTTGTTGTCTTTGTTGAACACATTATAATGAGAACTAGCAGAAAATGATGCCAAACAAACTATAGGGGATGTTATCAAAAGTAACTTAAACAAAATTGTGAAAAGAAAAGTGAACAAAAACGTAACTTGGCAAGGTTTTTGACAATTGAATTGACATTACTTTTTATAACATCCCTTTATTTTACTGGGTAATGTTGTCGGGTAATTCTCATTATTAGAGTGGTGAGTAGGCTGACAAAGAAAGTATATGGCATTGATACTTCTTTTGAACACCTAAAAGTTTGAGGAACTTAAAAGAGTGGAAGCTACTTTGAGTAGACCAGAATATTTAGTTGGAGCGAAAAAAAAAACGTACACACATTTTTATCAGGCTTTTTAACCTATTTTGAGACATAAAAGTGTATGCTGCCAGTAATGTTAAGTACCATTACTTTTGTCACACTATGCACTGTAACAGGTGTAGTTAGAGTGGTGATAGTGAAGGATTAATCAAGCACGCCACCAACTGCGTTCACATCAATGGTCGCGTATTTTAAAAATAAACCTGCTGTATAGTAAAAGAATTTGAGAGCATTTACGATTTTACCCAAATCAAGTTAAACCGACTGGGTAAGCCAACCATTTGCATAAAATCAAAAGGCATAAAGTCATTCATGTATTATAACTATGTGAACAATTTCAGCAACGCAGGGCAAAGTGACAACAGTTCTATTAAAAACCCCTCTCATTATAACATGCATGAAAAGCACCACACCAGAATATTTTATAGTGCATGTAATATCGAAACTACTAGACTGTCTATTGACCTTTTAGAAGAAGGGTATCTCCTTCACGTTCAAGGGGCAACCACTTAGCCTTTTCCTGAGCTTTTCTGTGAATATTTCCTGAATTTCAGATATCATTAGGATTGATTTAGAGTTAACAGATTTTGCTTACGCATTGAAACCTAGTTCTGTATGTAACTGCAATTATGGGTGCCAAACCACCTCCAAATAATTTTTAACATTTAACTTTTTTTTTAACTGCAGCAGCACAACTAGCTATGGGGGCCCAAAAAGTAGCTAGAAACAATACCTTTACCTCTTTGAGCCTTTTGAAAGTGTTCAGCTTCTCAGTGCTCACCTTACAACATTTTTTTTAAATACGTGTTTGTGTGCCCACTGCTCTTGCTCCTTGTACAGTGAGGAGGAGCACATGGCAAGAAGAGAAAAGAAGCATAGCGAAAAAAAGTGAAATAAGCGAGGACCTCTTTTGTATCGTACAATGTGTGTAACATTACTATTGAGACAACATATAGACAAATTATCACGGCTATGCATCCATTGTAGAGTCGTACACAGCTGCAACACCACGACTAAATTTCAACCTTGTGTTGGTTTAGGATCCCTTTATAGTGGCAAGCTAATGATATCTGCATTTCTTTGGCACATATTAAGATGCAGTGAAATGCGATATGGTAATCTCATTTAGAATGCACGTCATGTGGCTTCACTGTATATGTGGCCACAAGTAACTCTGGCTGCAAAGCAATATGGCAGAGCCTAAACAGACGTCACCGACCACTCCAATCTGAACTTGCCTTTGCTACTTGCCCATTATCATCCCAGCAAAAAATGAATGATTGAATCTGCTACAGATATGTGCTAGCTTATGCTAAGCACCAAGTATGAAGAATGTTTTGTCTTTATTGAGATCAGTTATTTGTTCAAGAACACTTGCTGTCAAGCACAAATACATTGCTGTCGAAGCATCAAGACTCAAATATAAAGCAAAAAGAAGTGTCTTTTTAAAAATTATAGGCCACAAGGCAAGATAAATATTTGATATACTTGGGATGTAAGGCACGCACAAGAGGTGCTGCCGTATTATATTTTTCCTTGTGTTGAAACCTGCTTGTTTTACTCACCCAACACATCTGTAAAGATGCCGTGAAAACACCAAGGAGCTGATGCAGCAAGGTTGAACACATGTCCAGGGATTCCACCATTCCTAAGCAGCCCTACAGCCTCCACAGTCCTGCAACCATTTGTAAGATAAATATAGTTCTACCCAAAGTTCTTGGTTTACAGACACACATGCAAGACGCATAACCACTCTATAGGAAGATTGCATGATAATGCGCTGGGTAGCAAAACGGATGCCATTATCAAGTATCCAGGCCTGCCGCTTCTTTCCGTTCTTAATTATTCAATCCATGGTTAATAAATGTTCCCCCAATGTAAAGTGTACTGGCAGTCCGGTGAAGAATTGCAATGTATTTCAAACACAGTCCAATTCGTGGCAAGTAAGCATGCAATAGCTATTTGTCAGCTGTTCGAGAAAAGAGCATGAAGTTTAGCTAAAACCCATGTTTTTTATAAACACCATTCAATTTGATATAAAAGTTGTGAGCATTATGTGAAGGAACATGGATTCATGTTTAATCAATGATTTCTTATAATGTACTGATATGAATGCAACTAACTGAATATGAATTGATAATTTTTGCTTGAGAATTTAGAGTTATAAACACTATCGCACTTGCCAGCTGCATCTTGTCCAAAACAGTGGCAAGATAGGCTAGTTTCTGTAGGTGAGCAGTAATGAGCAGTGCAAAGTAACAACAAGAAACACCAGTAACAACAGTATGGGGCAAGCACAGACTCCCAACTGTACAATTTATTGCACAAAAGTTCGCCTGATTATCAGTCCGACAACTCGTGCAAATGAAGGTCCAGTTGGGAATGAACAAGTTACGAAATCAACAATGCCTGCTTTCACTAACAGGACCTTCATTCACATAAAGTATGCAGCGATAGGCCCCTACCAAGGTACGTCACAGCATGATGTCACTGGCACATGTAAAAGGTGTGGCTGGAAAAAACACTCCCGCTGGTGACTCAGCCCGGTACAGTCGTGCGGTGTTTGGGGCAAGTTTTAATTTTTCAAAGCTTACACTTCACGTTACAATGTCGACATTAGCTGTAGTATGTGTCAGCAAACGTCTAGCTGTGTGGTAAACTGTGTGGTAAAATATTTGCCACGCTGTCTGTTTATCTTGAAGAAGTGAACACACGTAATGGCCTGTGCGAGGAACAGCGGCATAGTCTTCAAAAATGTGCACTGTTGATTGCGGCATGTACTGTGGATTGAAAGGTATTGAGAATATCGGTTCAACTGAGAATATTGTGTGTGGTGTGTGCAGTGTCCATAACAATGTGTCTTGTTTGCCAAGACGTTAGCACTCAGGGCAGGGACCGGTCGATGAAAAAACTTGATTCGACATTTTAGTCAAGGTAAATATGCACTTGACGCGACCATCTGCGAGTGGGTACATCTCGGTGTTTGCGCTGTGTGCAGAAAAAAATTGCATGGTCACCGGGCTGGAAGATACCTTGTTTGTGCTGAAACAGCCAAACACCTGATGAGTTAGATGAGAAATATTAACGCATCAAAACTATAAGTGCTTGCATCAGCAACTACACAACAGCGTGATAACCGCATCCCTGCCACACAGCAGCGAAACATATTTTGAACATGCTGGCAGTGTATTATTTTATAAAAAGCAACTCTGGCAGATTACAAAATCTCACATTGTGCATGCAAGTTTTCTTCAAAGTCAGGCGTACAATGTAGGTGCTGGCCGGTACATTATTAGTTACAAGCAAAAGCGTCTTGCAGGTACACATGCAGATTGCACGAACACCTCTCTCTCTCTCTCTACACTAGGCACACACATTATATCTTTCAACAAGCACACGCCACTGTTTCGGGGCATAATAACGCTCTACCGTGAACGTATGCTAATCAACCCACTTAGGCGGTTGGCTAGGTGAATCGAGCCAAGTTACAAATTGTATCGCCCGCGAACGTAAACAAAATGCTGCTTTGCATCAAATGGCACTGCAGGCTTCGTTTAATCAACAACGTAGCAAGCGCCATGTGCGTCTTCCTCACTACATTGCACATATGAAAAAATCGATCACCATACACATGCATGTTGCCGCAGTTGTCTCGAATTAGCTCCAGTAATGCCGCGCCGATGCGCCATGGCTCTGCTGGCGTTAGCGTTGTCAAAGCGAATCGGAAACCGCACTCGCAAAGGCGCGTAAAATTGCCGTTTCACGACGCCTCGTTCGAGTGCAGCAACACACACTTGCACTGAGTGGCATACTTGGTCTACATAAAAAAGTGTCCTCCTTACCTTTAGTTTCTTTCACACTGTCCTGAGGGAAGCAACCACAGGCGTCAGCCGTCACCTCGGAGTCCGAGCGCCCGCCCAACCCGCCGATTCCTTGGACGACTCGCACTTGATCCGCACTCGAACAACCGCGGGAATAGGGCGCAATCTTAGCACATCTTACGAACGAGGAACGGCCCTTCCTTGCGTAAATTTAACATTTCGTGCTCTCGTGTGTAGCAGCGTGAACACATGAGAGATGCAACGAAACGGTATGCCTACGTTAACAAAGAAGACAAACAACATGTGGCTTTAGCTGTGAATGGATTTGACTGGGATATCTGTGTGAGGAAAATAAAAAAAATCTGTCGCTGCTATAAACTGAAAAAAGTACGCTATCGGGCAAAATAACTTTAAAAGTGATAAACGGTTATTCAAAAACAAGTTACAACTTATGAATATTTTCAAAGGTCTGTTTTGTTTTTGTTCTAGCAGACGACAGCCTCCTACTGCTTTTACGACTAACGTAGTGCGGTTTCACGTTCGGTGCGTGTCGCCGACGCAAAGCTCTACAGTAGTGATATCAGAGTTATCAACTCTCAATGAATCATAGGATGGCTACAAAGCAGTATCATTTTGACATAGTGCAGTACGCAATCTTTCAAGGTATGACATTTCTTTGCTCTGAAGCAAATCGAAGCAAGCCGGCCGGCGCAATCAGCTGACATCGCCGCTACGCGAGGCATGGTCGTGCGCAATAGCATCGCGCCCCGCGCTCGATTTGTCACCAAGCAATATAGCTACTAAGTGGAATACAGCTAGATGCAGGGATTAATGGCGTATCATTCTAATTCCCTGTGGTGGCCGACTTAATCGCAAGAGAGCCCCGGGAAACAACCTTCAACTGCTCAAGCTTGTGTGTGGGTGTAAAAATACTTCTTTTCATCCGCGGCGGGGCAGCAATCTATAGTTGAAATACATGCGAAAAGCATGTGACGTATATACAATCACAAAACATATGCACACAACAATAGATACGATCGCATATCGTGCATAAATATGCCAACACATAACGTGTAAAAAAGCATATTTATATACATAACTTAAACACGCACGACCCCTTCACCGCGATTAGCTCTGCAAGCTAACGCCCTCAATTCACGTACACGAGCTCAACTGAGTGGCGCAAGTTCGAGTCCCGCCAAGGCAAATTTTTTTTGTTTTTTTTGAACATTTTTATTGTACTGCTATCTTTTCTAATGCCTTAGGTTCTAAAACAAAATAAAAGCAATATGGCGTTCAAGTACGTGTGTGGGACTGTGTTTTTTGCGCAACAGTTATTAGTATTTTTATTTTCGTTATTATTTTTTTAATTTATTTTATAATATAACAAAAGTAAGGACTAAGGGGAACATTGGGTCTGCTTGATTGTGAAGGGACTCGAGAAGTGAGATAACTCAAACCAAAAAATTTATTTGAGATAAAACTGAGAATTTCACAGCCGGACCAGTTTCTTCAAGGGTAGGCCCTAGGTATGCGCGAGACTTGCTATATGACTCATCTCAAGCTGTAGCAGTTGAGGGAAGGCAATATCACCGAGAAGCAGTTCCAAAGTATATTTTGGTTGATGTTTCTTGATTCCTCCAAAATAAGGGCTGCACAATTGTGATCGAGCCAAACCAAGAATTGCGGGCACGAAGTCATGAGGCAGAAAATGAATAACGTTGATTGTTTGAAAAATTGCCTTTAATAAAAGGAAGAGTTATGGAGTGCTACGTAGCTTAACTCGCAGTAGGAATTATATATATACATATAGATAGTTTAAAATGGACAATGTTGCACACACAGATATTGGTTAAATTTCTTTGCAGCACAGTTGAAGCATCTATGTAGAACTGAAACATCAAGAGAAGCTCATGCGTCCTCACTTTATTGCGCTTTACATAGCTTGTATGCGTCCATGCAGCCATGATATGATATATTTTAAAGCATTTGTTTAACCTATAATCTTCTTATTCATTAAAGCTGGCCCATAAGTTGTGTCTTATGTAGCACTAATTAAAGCGTAATCTGCATGGGGGTCTGAAACAATGCTTTTGAAAATCTCTAAACAACCCAGCTCTATACACGACCATCCGAGCATCAATGATAAGCACCATTATATGTCCGTACATATTAGTTGTGCTCTCATACTTAATTATTTTTCTGACCACTCCCTCTGCCCCTACCTCGTTTCTGTCGTGAAGCTGTGGCAAGTTGTGTATAGCTGTATTTATAGTGTAGGAGCACATGCTATCAATAAAAATTATTTTTAGGCTACATGCCATTAGTTTTCATAGATTTTCATTTCTTTTGTCGGTGCTCAGGAGAGCTAAGCTTATGGTCGATATTTTAAAATGACATTTCTCTTTGCCAATGTTAATGAGAACAGTTTCATTAATATTGACAAATTCTTTCACATTGAATTTAGTTCTCATTATTATTGTTTCTACCAAAAAACAAGCCCTTGAAGTTATGCTTTTTTGCTTGATTTGTTTTCGTGTGACAGCATGCAATTAAATTGACAGTTATTGTCATTCCTTGTGAATGACAGATTTTCCATTTGACAGACTTTAGCACCTGGTCATCTGCAGAAGTTGTATTCATTCTGAAAAAGGGCGAACAGCGGTGACTGACAACACAGACTAGCCTGCGTTATTCTTTTGTACTATATATGTCACTGTGAATTCATTTAAAACTTTATAGAGCTCGGATTTCCTGCTGAAAATGTGACAACAACTGTAGAGTTTCCACATTTTTGCAACAATCCACATGCCTTTCATACACTATTGCACATTTTTCATAAGCACCTTACAAAATCTGTATATTTCCGTAAGACCTTACATTCTGCATTTTCCTTATGAAAGCTTCTGTACACTCCATACACTTTCCTTATCCTTCCATATCTTCCATAATGAACTCTCCGTATGCTCCATAAGTTTCCTTAACTTTCCGTATACTCCATAAAAAGCTTTCCGTATACGCCATACAATTTCCTTATCCTTCCGTATACTCCATAAGAAGCTTTCCGTAAATGCCATACAACTTCCGTATATTTCCATAAAACTCCTTATGTTTTCCGTATGTAGCATAAGGAAATGTTACGGAGTCCATATATTTTCCGTAAGATTTCATACGGAACGTTTCAGTAGGGAAGGCCCCCCAGCGGCGGCAACACACCCCTTTAGCCCCGGCTTCACGCAGACGGCACCCCTGGGCTGACCCACCCAGGGGAAACCGGCAGTCGCCTTTTCCTATCTCTCTCTCCCTACATCTTCGTCTTAATCTCTCACTATTTATCTGTCCTGTCTTCTACTCTCTTCTGCCTACTTCCAAACTTCCTGGTGGCTAGGGTTAACCAGGTGCAAATAGCTTACCTTGGTCTAGGCGCATTGGGTTATAGTAGCGTTGTACGGCTGGCGTCTGCAGGTTTTAGCTTCCGCAAACTTGTAGCGTCCCCTCGTTGGGCTCCGTGGTGGGTGGCCGCCAACGTTTCTGAAGAACATTAAACTGAAATGCATAGAGCGTTTCCGTTGTTAAGTGATCGTACTGCCTTAAAGCGCGTACGCACCGAAGACTTTGGCTTTTTCAATCGATGAAATGAAAACTTTCCCCATTTTGATGTTATACATAGTGAGATAAGCAACAAGCAAGTCAGAACTGTATCCCCCTTTGTAGTAGCCAGGTGTCTCACAGAAACTCTTGGAGCCAGGTATAAAGTTACCAAAATGGCCAGCAAAGACCACCTCCTTGAAGTTCCAGAAAAGAATCTTTCAACTTTTGGTGACACGCTTATCATTGTAACGCCACGCAGATCTATGAACACAACCCGTGGAGTAGTATCTGATGCTGATTTGCTCGGCTTGACTGAAGAGGAACTTCTGGAGGTATGGAAGAGTCAGAATGTGACCAATGTACAAAGGATCATCATTAGAAGAGACAACAAGGTAACACCAACAAAACACCTAATACTCACGTTCGCTTCCAGTAATCTGCCAGAAAGTATTCAAACAGGGTACACGAAGACGTCGATCAGACCATACATACCTAACCCACGTCATTGTCTTAAATGCCGGAAGTATGGCCACGGCTTACAAAGCTGTCGTGGTCACCAAACTTGTGCACAATGTGGAGTGTCGGGCCACGATTCTGACAATTGCGAAGAACCCTCACACTGTGTGAACTGTGGCGGAAATCATGCCGCATACTCACGGTCATGCTCATTTTGGAAAAAAAAGAAATCATCACAATGAAAATAAAAGAAAATATCACAAACAAGGAAGCAAGACGAAAAGTGTCGCCATTTTATGGCGCTACATATGCTGATGCGGCGCGTCAGGGGGCAACGCCACACCAGCCTTCGTCACTCCTTCGGCCAGCGCAGAGCGAGCCGTCGACTTTGGCACCTGCCCCCAAGGCGGCAGTAGTTCAGTCTACTCCGCCTCCTAGCGAATTGACGCTGGAGACTCCAGGGTCCTCTGATCTCAAGGCCTCCCCTCACCAGGCGAGGCCTAAAATCCGAACCACCATCTCGCATGTGCGGGCACCCAGTGCCTTTGAGGAGGCAATGGACACAACGGTACCCTTGGTACTAAAACCTCGGCGCGGCTCCTTGGAGCGCGCCAAGAAAAATAAAAAACGAATAACGGGGCTGGACGATCGTCCTGCCACCTGAATTAACGAGCTCACTCCAACACAGGATACTCTTTGTACACACAGCCACATCTCTCTTGTTTAAATATGCAGACAGAAATATTACAGTGGAACATCCGAGGCCTTCTTCGAAATCTTGATGGCTTACAAGAACTCCTCCGTGAACACAATCCAAGAGTGCTGTGTGTACAAGAGACACACTTAAAACGAACAAAGACAAACTTTTTACGTAACTACGTAATCTTCCGAAAGGATGGAGATGATGCCTTGCCGCCATCCGGTGGTGTTGCGGTTATAGTTAGTCAAGGTATAGCATGCACACAATTACCCCTTCAAACTTCCTTCGAGGCGGTGGCTGTCCGAGCAGTTATTCTAAAAAAACTTGTCACTGTCTGCTCTTTGTACATACCGCCGAACCACCGTCTTGAAAAACTTCAATTCTAGTCTTTATTAGACGAACTACCTGAACCTTATCTGGTCCTTGGGGGCCTGAACACACATAATGGTCTGTGGGTTGACTCTTGCTGTGATGCACGAGGTCGTCTCATTGAACAATTCCTCATTTCATCAGGTGCTTGTCCGTTGAATAGGAAAGAGGCAACATAATATAACCTTGCCAACAAAACTTACTCTTCCATAGACCTCAGTATCGCATCTCCTTCACTTGTACCTTTACTTCAGTGGAAAGTCATAAATAATCTATATGAAAGTGACCATTTTATTTAGTTTTGAGTACACCAATAATATATGAATGTCCTCCATATGTTCCCAAATGGCTGGTAAACAAAGCCGACTGGGAACAATTTCAAAAGATTACTCATTTAAGTTGGACTGAAATATGCGGATTAGGCATAGATGAAGCTGTGCAGTACTTCACGGCTTTTCTTACTGACGCAGCGGCCAAGTGCATTCCAGAAACATCAGGACTGCCCGGCAAACGACACGTCCCGTGGTGGAACACTGAGTGTCAGAATGCGCGAAAGGAACAGAACAGGGCAGTGAGGCTGCTGCGGAACTCGCCGACAGCGGAAAACCTTGAGAGCTTTAAGAAAATAAAATCTCTAGGCAGGAGAACGCGTCGGCAGGCCAGAAGAGAAAGTTGGCACAAGTTTTTATCAGGGATAAATTCATATGCACAAGAGGCTAAAGTCTGGAAAATGGTCCATAGGGTAGTAGGAAGACAAGTACACTCACTCCCACTCGTAAACACACAGGGTGACAGCCTGGAAGATCCGGCGAACTTCCTCGGTGCACACTACGAGCAAGTGTCTAGCTCGTCACACTATACTGAAGCTTTCCAAAGATTAAAAGCAAAGATAGAAAAGGAGAAGCTAGAATACAAGTGTACAAATCACGAGGCATACAACCAATCTTTCAATTCAGCTGAGCTACAAACATCACTAAACTCTTGCAGTAATTCTGCCCCAGGCTACGACCGTGTCACGTATGAAATGTTGAAAAACCTGCCGCTCTAAACGCGAAAAACTTTACTCTCTCTATACAATGCTATCTGGCTTTCTGGCACCATCCCTGCTTCCTGGAAAGAGGCTATTCTTATCCCTATTTTGAAACAGGGCAAGGACCCTTCCTCAGTTTCAAGTTTTAGGCCCACTGCACTGACTATCTGCCTATGTAAACTTTTTGAAAAAAAATGATAAACAGCCGACTTTTATATTTCTTTGAAACACACAATCTGCTTGACCAATACCAATGTGAGTTTCGAGAGGGTAGATCCACCACCGACCTTCTGGTGCGTATCGAGGCACAGATCCGAGACGCTTTCGTCCACAGACAATACTTCCTCTCTGTGTTTCTCGATATCGAGAAGGCTTACGACACAACATGGCGTTTTGGCATAGTAAGAGACTTGTCTCACCTGCGTGTGCGCGGTAGAATGCTTTCCATAATCAAGAGTTACTTGTCCAATCGGAAATTCCGTGTCCGTGTGGGCAGTATTCTCTCCCAAACATTTGTGCAAGAAACAGGAGTACCGCAAGGTGGTGTACTTAGTTGTACACTTTTTATTATCAAAATGAATTCCTTGCACCTGTCCATCCCCAGCAACATGTTTTATTCCACATATGTCGATGACGTCCAGCTTGGCTTTAAGTCATGCAACCTAGCAATGTGTGAGCGGCAAGTTCAGATATGTTTGAACAAGGTCTCCGAATGGGCAGAGGAAAACGAATTCCGGCTGAACCCAGAAAAAAGCACCTGTGTCTTGTTCTCCCAAAAAAGAGGTGTGCACTCAGAACCTGACATTGAACTGAACGGTCAACGTTGTCTGTCAATGCGGAGCATAAATTCTTAGGCTTAATCTTCGACAACAACTTGAGGTTCGTACTGCACATCAAGTATTTAAAAACAAAGTGTTTAAAAGCCATGAATGTTATAAAAGTGTTGTCACGTACTACAAGGAGTAGTGACAGGCAAGGTCTCATGAACCTGTATAGAAGCCTCATTCAAACCCGCTTAGATTATGGGGCCGTTGTTTATCACTCTGCGCCTCAAACTGCTTTGAAGATGCTGGACCCCGTGCACCACTTGGGCATCCGCCTTTCTACGGGTGCTTTTCGCGCCAGCCCCGTAGAAAGCCTTTAAGTTGAGTCAAATGAGTGGTCGCTTCATCTGCTGAAAACTTACATGTCCTTTGTTTATTTTTTTAAGGTGAAAGCAGACAAAAAGACCCCTCATACTCTACTATTATTTATTTGTCGAGCTTCATTCTGTTTCAAAACAGGCCTTCGATGAGGCAGCCCCTCTCAGTTCGCCTGAAGGGTCTAGCTGAGGACACTGGAGTGTCACTCGAACACAGTTTAATGACCCCTGTAGCATACCTTTCACCGTGGCAATGGCAGACTATAGATTGCGATGTGTCTTTCCTAGAAATTACTAAACATGCGCCTATTGCCCATATTGGAACATACTTCCTGGAACTTCAACACAAATACACACGTCCTGAGTTCTTCACAGATGCCTCCAAGTCCAACTCCTCTGTGTTCCACGCTGCTGTTGGCCCTTCCTTTTCGGATGCTGGCCCTCTACATTCAGGAACAAGTATCTTCACAGCGGAAGCTTACGCAATACTTGTGGCAGCTAAACACATCAAACAATTACGAATACAAAAAGCAGTTATTTATACAGACTCCCACAGTGTGGTAACGGCTCTGCACAGTCTTAAAAAACAAAAAACTCTGTCCTTGTCTCACTTTACTCCATTTTATGCACACTCTACACACTCAACCAACATGTTGTAGTGTGCTGGGTGCCAGGGCACCGAGAGATTCAAGGCAACGTGATGGCGGATCAGCTTGCTGCATCCATTCACGAAATCAGTGCCACCACACCCATATCGATCGCGCCCCTTGATCTCAAGCCGCCTCTCAAACGAAAGCCCAGGGACTACTGGCAGAGCAAGTGGGATAGACACACACAAAACAAGCTACACGTTATCAAGCCACACCTTGGTCATTGGCCACCAGTATCAAAATCACGTCTAACAGAGGTAACCGTAACAAGACTCATTATAGGACACACATACATGACACACTCGTATCTTTTTTCCGGTGGCGATCCACCATTGTGTGATATATGGGGTGAGGCATTAACAGTTCTTCACGTTTTAATCCAACGTAAACAATTAGACACTCTACGAAGACAACATTTTCCATTACCCTACCGACAACATATACCATTACACCCCGCAATGTTTGTCGGTAGGGAACCACTTTTCGCCCAATAATCATTGCTAGCTTTTTTCAAGTGATGTTGGTTTTTACCATGTAATGTACCCAGACACTGCGTAGCGTGACCTCTCAAGAGAGGTTGCCGCTGTAGTGACTACATTTAAAAGCACTTGCCTCGCAGCCCTTGGACATAAGGGCGCTGATGAGGCACATGTGCTAGTGCCAAATATTTTTACATGTTTTTATTATCAAAACCTTTGTCACCCTTTTTACTATGCATATCACGCCACTGTCATGATCTTAATACTTATGTTTTCACCCGCATTATCGCGAGGAATTTTAAGGCCCCAATACAGCCACGCAACATATGATTGTCCGCATCTCTCCTCATCGAAATGGCGCTCTTTGGCCATCAATTGGCCCTTGCGCCACAAAGCGCCACACATCATCATCATCAGCGTGTATGTGCCACCGGGTATGCGAGATGGCGGTACTTGGAGTGTTCACTAGATAGACGCACGGATGGACGTATAGATGGACAAACAGACACACTAGCAGAGGGACGGACGGATAGACGGACGCGTAAAGCATGTATTTGCCACAGTGCATGCCAGATGGCAGTACTTAGAGTGTTCTCTAGATGGACGTACGGATGGACGGCCAGACAGACTAGCAAACTGCATACGAATAGACGGACGCGTAAAGCGTGTGTGCGCCACAGGGTATGCGAGATAGATGTACTTGGAGTGTTCACTAGATGAACGCACATACGGACGCATAGACGGATGGAACAACAGACTAGCAAACGAACGTACGGATAGACGGACGCGTAAAGCGTGTATGGGCAACAGGACTTGCGAGATGGCGCTACTTGGAGTGCTCACTAGATGGACGCATAGACGGACGCATGGATCAACAGGCGGACAAACAGACGGATGGGTGGATAGACGGACGCATGAAGAGGGTACGCACAAAAGGTTATGCGAGATGGCAGATGGTGGTACTTGAAGTGTTAGCTGAATGGATGCACGAACGGATACATGGATGGACGGACAGACAGACTAACAGATGAAATGATAGATAGACGGACGCGAAAAGCGGGTATGTGTCACAGAGTATGTGAGATGCGACATGGCGGTACGCAGAGAGTTCATTAGATGGACTCACGGACGGACAGACTAGCAGACGGACGGACGGATAGACGGACGCTTAAAGTGTCTATGTGCCACAGGGTATGCGAGATGGCGGTACTTGGAGTGTTAACTAGATGAACGCAAGGACGGACGTATGGATGGACGAACAGACTAGCAGACGGCGAGACGAACGCGTAAAGAGGGTATGTGCTACATGGTATGCGAGATGCTTGTACTTGGAGTGCTCACTAGACAGATGCACGCATGGATGGACAGACAGACTAGCAGACGGACCGACTGATAGACGGACTCGTCATGCGGGTATGTGCCACAAGGTATGCGAGTTGCGAGATGGCTGGGCTCAGAGTGTTCACTAGATGGACGCACGGACGGACGCATGGACGAACGGACAGACATACTAGCATACGGATGGGCGGATAGACGGGCGCGTAAAGCGTCTATATGCCACAGGGTATGCGAGATGGCGGTACTTGGAGTGTTCACTTGATGGACGCACAGATGTACGAACAGACTAGCAGACAGAGGAACGTATAGACAGACGCATAAAGCGGGTATGTGCCACAGGGAATACGAGATGGCGGTACCTGGAGTGTTCACAAGATGGACGCACGAACGGACGCATGAATCGACTGGCAGACAGACTAGCAGACGGACGTACGGATAGACGGACTCGTAAAGCGTGTATTGGCCACTTGGCTTGCGAGATGGCGGTACCTGGAGTGTTCACTAGATGGACGCGCGAACGGATGCATGGATCGACTGGCAGACAGACTACCAGACGGACGTACGGATAGACGGACTCGTAAAGCGTGTATTGGCCACTTGGCTTGCGAGATGGTGGTACCTGGAGTGTTCAATTGAAGGACGCACGAATGGACGCATGAATCGGCGGGCAGACAGACTAGCAGACGGAGATACGGATAGACGGACGCGTAAAAAATGTGTGTGCCACAGTGTATGCGAGATGACCGTACTTGGAGTGTTCACTAGATGGATGCACGGATGGACGCATGAAAGATTGGACAGACATACTAGCAGACGATTGGGCGGATAGACGGACGTGTAAAGCGTCTATTTGCCACAGGGTATGCGAGATGGCGGTACTTGGAGTGTTCACTAGAGGGCCGCATGGGCGAACCCCTGGATGAACGGACAGGCTAGCAGACTCACTGATGGATACACAGAAGCCTAAAGCGGGTATGTGCCACACGGTATGTGAGATGGCGGTACATGGCGTGTTCACTCGTTGTACGCACGGATGGACGCATAGACGGACGGAGAGACATAGCAGATGGATGCATGCATAGACGGATGCGGAACGGGGTATGTGCCACAAGGTATGCGAGATGGTGTTACTTGGAGTGTTCACTAAATAGACGCATGTGTGGACACACGGGCGGACAGACAGACAGAATAGCAAACGGACGGATAGACAGACGCGTAAAGCGGGTATGTGCCACCGGGTATGCGATATTCGAGATGGCAATACTTGGAGTGTTCACTAGATAGGCGCGCGGATGGATGCATGGACGGACGGAGAGACATATCAGAAGAATGGACCAATAGACCGACGCAT
Source organism: Rhipicephalus annulatus (assembly GCA_013436015.1). NCBI lineage: Eukaryota > Metazoa > Arthropoda > Arachnida > Ixodida > Ixodidae > Rhipicephalus > Rhipicephalus annulatus. The sequence goes on from WOVY01003035.1 coordinate 17,929, forward strand.
AACGCGGATATGTGCTACAGGGAATACGAGATAATGGTACCTGCAGTGTTCACTAGATGGACGCACGGACGGATTCATGGATCGACGGGCAGACAGACTAGCAGACGAACGTACGAATAGACGGACGCGTAAAGCGTGTAATGGCTACAGGGCTTGCGTCATGGCGGTGCTTTGAGTGCTCACTAGAAGGACGCATAGACGGACGCATGAATGAACAGACAGACAATCAGACGGACGGATGAATTGACGAACGCATAAAGAGGGTATGCACTTTGATTATGCGAGATGCGAGATGGCGGTACTTTGAGTGTTCACTGGATGGATGCACGAACAGATGCATGGGTGGACGGACAAACAGACTAACAGACGGACGGATGGATAGTTGGACGCGTAAAGCGGGTATGTGCCACAGAGTATGTGAGATGCGAGATGGCGGTACTCAGAGAGTTCACTAGATGGGCTCACGGACACACAGACGGACGGATAGATGGACGCGTAAAGTGGGTGTGTGTCACCGGGTATGCGAGATGACGGTACTTGGACTGTTCACTAGATGGACGCGCGGACGGAAGCATGAAGGACGGACAGACTAAAAGACGGAGGAACGGATAGACGGACGCATAAAGCAGGTATGAGCTACAGGGTATGCGATAAGGCGGTGCCTGAAGTGTTCACTAGATAGACGCACTGAGGACGCATGGAAGGACGGAAAGACAGACTAGAAGACGGACGGACGGATAGACGGACGCGTAAAGCAGTTATGTGCCACAAGGCATGCAAGATGCGATATGGTGCTACTTGGAGTCTTTACTAGCTGCACGCATGGACGCACGCATGGACGGACGAACCGACATAGCACATGGACCGACGAATCGACAGACTCGTAAAGAGGGTATGTGCCACAGAGTATGCGAGTTGAGGGTATTTGGAGTGTTCACTAGATGGACGCATGGACGGATGCATGGACGAAAGGACAGACATAGCAGACGGATGGACGAATAGATGAACGCGTAAAGTGTGTATGTGCCAAAAGGTATGCGAGATGGCGGTACCTGCAGTATTCATTAGATGAACGCAAGGACAGACGTATGGATGGACAAACAGACTAGCAGGCGGACGGACAGATAGATGGACGCGTAAAGCGTGTATGTGCCACAAGGTATGCGGGATGGCGGTACTTCGAGTGTTCACTAGATGGCAGCACGGACGGACGCATGGGCTGGCGGAGAGATAGGCTAGCAGATGGACGGAAGGATAGATGGACGCGTAAAGCGGTTGTGCCACAAGTATGCGAGATGCGAGATGGCAGTACTTGGAGTGTTAACTAGATGAACGAACAATTGGAAGCGTTGTCGGACGGACAGACAGACCAGCAGACGCACGGACGGATAGACGGACGCGTGAAGCGTGGTTGTGCCACAGGGTATGCGAGATGGTTGTACTTGGAGTGTTCAGTAGATAGACGCATAGGCGGAAGCATGGATGGACGGACAGACTAGCAGACGGATGGACGGATAGACGGACGCGTAAAGCATGTATGTGCCACAGGATATGTCAGATAGCGGTACTTAGAGAGTTCTCTAGATGGACATGTGGACGGATGGACCGACAGACTACCAAACGGTATACGGATGGACGGACACGTAAAGCGTGTGCGTGCCACGGGGTATACGAGATGGTGGTACTCAGAGTCTAAACTATATGGACGCACGGACGGACGCATGGACGAACGGACAGACATACTAGCAGACGGATGGGCAGATAGACGGACGAGTAAAGCGTCTATGTGCCACAGGGTATGGCGGTACTGCGAGTGTTCACTAGATGGACGCACGAACGGAAGCATGGGTGGACGGATGAACTAACAGACGGAGGAACGGATAGACGGGCGCGTAAAGTGGGTATGAGCTACAGGGTATGCGAGATGGCAGTGCCTGGAGTGTTCACTACATGGGCACACGGACGGACGCAACGAAGGACGGACAGACAGACTAGAAGACGGACGGACGGAAGACGGACGCGTAAAGCAGTTATGTGCCACAAGGCATGCGAGATGCGAGATGGCGGTACTTGGAGTGTTTTCCACCTGAACACATGAACGCACGCATGGACGGACGGACAGACATAGCAGACGGACGGACGGATAGACGGACGCGCAAAGCAGGTATGTGCCATAGGGTACACGAGATGAGGGTATTTGAAGTGTTCACTAGATGGACGCACGGACGGACGCATGGATCGACGGGCAGACACACTAGCAGACGGACGCACGGAGAGACGGACGCGTAAATCGTGTATGGGCCACAGGGCTTGCGAGATGGTGGTACTTGGAGTGCTCACTAGATGGAAGCATGGATGGACGCACGGATGAACAGACAGACAGACAGACAGACAGACAGACAGACAGACAGACAGACAGACAGACAGACAGACAGACAGACAAACAGACAGACAGACAGACAGACAGACTAACAGACGGACGGATGGATAGACGGACGCACAAAGAGGGTATGTGCTGTGTCTTGGGCTTGCTGGTCCCGACGAAGCTGAAAAAAAATTGCCCGCAGCTTCCCTCGGGGGGACACTGAGGAGGATGCGGAGCATATAATTGGTTAACGGGGTGTTAAAGTGCGACTTACTTGGGTCCATGGCTAAATTGGTTAACGTGGTTGTGAAATGGGGTGTTAAATTGCGACTTACTTGGGTCGATGGCTAAATTGGTTAACGTGGTTGTAGGAGGGGGTGTTAAATGAGTGGACACGTACACACGTATGCGAAAGGGCGGCGCTGGTCGAAGGGACGTCGATCATTGTGTTTGTGGATTCGTTGGCATTCATTTCACGGCGACTTCGGACGTCGACGCGCCGTACAAACCGACGGACGAGCGGCAACTCAGCGATCGAGCGCCGACCTTGAGTATATATACAGCGCGACGGCGCATGCGCTGTCAGCTGTCGAATGTTCTCGAAGGAGAAGCGCGCGCGCGGCACAGATGGCGACGGCGCGATGGCGCATGCGCTGTCAGCTGTCGAATGTTCTCGAAGGAGAAGCGCGCGCGGCACAGATGGTGGGCGATGGCGTGACGGCGCATGCGCGCGCGTCAGCTGTTGAATGTTCGAGAAGCGGTGCGGACGGCGCGGACGGCGCACTACAAGGCGCGAGTATAAGATGCTTCCGCATCTAAAAGGAAACGGCCGACGGAGACGTACGCGGCCGGCAGGGACGCCGACCAGCCCGAACATGCGGGTTGGGGCGAAGCGCCCAAGAGAAGAACAACAACCGCACTGAATGGTTACTCAACGCACACTCCTTTTATTTTATAGTCGCCTTGAAATCCTAAATGCCAAAGCGGCGCCCTCTGGCATCCTCACATGTCATTCCGAAACCGAGACCGAAAACCCAGAACACAACAATCATCCCCTCCTCAAAAAAGTACACCTATACAATGTTTATATTTACACGTGATCGATACCAAGATATTTTACAAGGTATGTACATTAGAACACATGAGAGTTCAGAGCACGGCCCACCGAACTCACACACCAGAGTCCTGTAAATGCACTGAAAAAATTGACAATGGAAGTTCTGAAAATGCATTGAAAAAAATGTACACAACTCAGTACAATATTGATTTGAATGCATTGGACCTTTTCACAGAACAATAATGTTCACAACAGTAATGAACAAGAGTTATACATCACGTAGTCTTCGAACCGACGCGGCTTCTGCCACTTCCGCTTAGGGCGGGCCCTTTTGGGTGTAGAATCAGGTGTCTCTGCACCTTGGTCACTTGTGCTCTGATGTGACACATCAAGAGCAGTAGAAGATTGTGAAGGCTCTGAACGAGCGTTAAAATTCGTGGTCTCATCACAGCTCACAGCATGAGCTTCGAAAGAACTTTGTGGACCAGAGTTCGGTTCAATGGTCTCAGCCGTATTTGAAGGTTCGAATAAAACCGTAAGACTTGGTGTACTTGAACCAGTGACACCGACTGGTAACTCCTCCCCCCTTGAAGAAGAAATGCCTGTACATGGAGGCCACATGTAATAGTCTGATGCATAGTTGAAAGGCGTGGACGGAACGTGATGGGGAAGACTTTTAGGTGTAGAAGGCGAATCCGTATGAAAAATAACAAGGCGGGAAGCATTCCAGATGTTACCATCACTTAAGCGAAACAAAGTGGGGCTAACCTGACCCAAGACTTTGTGAAGACCCCGATACTTGGGGCGCTTGCCTGGCACACGAACCTTGACTAGAACCTTGTCAAGAGGTGGAATGGCACAACACTCTAGAAAATCTAGGCAGTGATCATTACATATTATGCACCACTATACACACAGATCAGATACGTAAAAAGATTGGTGTTGCCAAAATAACTAATTGGCGTGAGAGAATAGCAGAATGGGCTTGTTGGTTTAACATAATTGCAGCTTAAGGCGCGAAAACGACACGGACGAAGAGAGACAGTACACACACACGGAGCGCCACTTCCAACAAAGATTTATTTCGAAAGAGCACAGAACATATATAGACACCGCGCGCGCCGTCACCGTGCCTTAATGCGCAGCCGCATTTAAGTAGCGTAACTCCTTTGGCGATAAAGAAATGGAGGCTACGCTAACGCACAGATCACCTAATTCGATTATTCTCTTGGCCTCAATGATTAGTCTTACTGATTTATCAGGGCTTCGGGCGACTACCGCGCAGGCGCTAAAGTTAGGAACGCAATGACAATCCCGGCAGTGAATTGCGAGGTGGCCCTCTCTGCCATTCCTGACGTTGATATTATGCTGTCTTAGCCTATCATTCAGGCATTGCTCGGTATGGCCTACGTACCATCTACCACACGAACAGGGGAACTCGTAGACCACACCCTTCTGACAAATTACATACTTGTTCTGGTGGTTCACATTGCAGGCCGGAGCTTTCCTGAGAAAGGGGTTAGTCATCTTGCAGAGCCTGGAAAGTTTTAACGGCGCAGAGAAGACCACCTTTACATCAACCTGTTCGGCAATCTTTTTCAAATTATGGGATACGCGGTGTACATAGGGAATCACAGCAAGCTTGACATTATTCTGGGGCGACCCTTCGCCTGTGTGGCAGTTCCGCGACTTCTTCAAAATCTTCTCCGCCACTGACACCAGAATGTGCTGTGGATAGCCCGCCTGCTCAAGACGGTCAACCTGCTTGAGGAAACTGTCTGCTGCTCTGTGTGGGCAGGATTTCTTGAAAGCATTCAGCAGGCACATGTTGGCGATACTACGTTTGACAAGCTTAGAATGGGACGAGCTAAAAGGTAGTAGTGGTTTGTTAGCACGAGGCTCATACTGCCAACATGCATGATCAGTTGTTACAAACAATCTAAGATCTAAAAACCTTATAGTCGAATCGACCGAAAGTTCGTGTGTCACTATTAAGGGCGATAAAACATGCCTAAAAATTGTTAAGGTGTTAGTAACGACTTGGTCGGTGTCCATAAACTTTTTGTCAATTGCTTTCAAGAAATCCTGCCCACACAGAGCAGCAGACAGTTTCCTCAAGCAGGTTGACCGTCTTGAGCAGGCGGGCTATCCACAGCACATTCTGGTGTCAGTGGCGGAGAAGATTTTGAAGAAGTCGCGGAACTGCCACACAGGCGAAGGGTCGCCCCAGAATAATGTCAAGCTTGCTGTGATTCCTTATGTACACCGCGTATCCCATAATTTGAAAAAGATTGCCGAACAGGTTGATGTAAAGGTGGTCTTCTCTGCGCCGTTAAAACTTTCCAGGCTCTGCAAGATGACTAACCCCTTTCTCAGGAAAGCTCCGGCCTGCAATGTGAACCACCAGAACAAGTATGTAATTTGTCAGAAGGGTGTGGTCTACGAGTTCCCCTGTTCGTGTGGTAGATGGTACGTAGGCCATACCGAGCAATGCCTGAATGATAGGCTAAGACAGCATAATAACAACGTCAGGAATGGCAGAGAGGGCCACCTCGCAATTCACTGCCGGGATTGTCATTGCGTTCCTAACTTTAGCGCCTGCGCGGTAGTCGCCCGAAGCCCTGATAAATCAGTAAGACTAATCATTGAGGCCAAGAGAATAATCGAATTAGGTGATCTGTGCGTTAGCGTAGCCTCCATTTCTTTATCGCCAAAGGAGTTACGCTACTTAAATGCGGCTGCGCATTAAGGCACGGTGACGGCGCGCGCGGTGTCTATATATGTTCTGTGCTCTTTCGAAATAAATCTTTGTTGGAAGTGGCGCTCCGTGTGTGTGTACTGTCTCTCTTCGTCCGTGTCGTTTTCGCGCCTTAAGCTGCAACTAATTGGCATGCGTTCAGAAAATCACTGGAACAAAGGTTGACTGCCTCAGATATAACAAACTTGAGTGATTGGTGTGACGAAATAAGGCGTCAAAAAGAAAGGTACAGTAAAGAAATAATGCGATCAAGCAATGCCCCTGAGGTCGACTCACACATACTACATCTTTGGGAAGCAAGAAGAAGCCTTACGAAAAGATGGAAAAGACAGAAACGTAACCGTGAATTGAAAGAAAAAATCAAAGATATCACCCAGCGCGCAGAGGATTACGCCAATCAACTAGCTGCAACTAATTGGGCCAATTTCTGTGATTCACTCAATGGAACGCTGAGTACGGCCAAAACATGGAACATACTGAAAGCCATGATAGACCCCACGAAGACAAAAAATGAAAACAGTAAAGCCGTTGAACGATTGCTGCACTTATACCCAGGTACAAAAGAGGACCTCATTCAAGCCATGCATAAAAAATGCTTTGGGGAAGACGGAGTGACGCCTTTATATCAAGGAAGGTATAAAGGATCACCGCAACCTGATTTAGACAAGCCTTTTACGGACTCTGAGATAAGGGCTGCCATATTTAGGAACAAGAAGAACACAGCCGCGGGTGCAGATAAAATCACCAATGGTATGATCAGGAACCTAAATGACGAAGCTATTGAAGCTCTCACTAAATACATAAACAAACATTGGCTGGCTGGAACTGTCCCACCAGAATGGAAACATGCGATTGTGGTCATGGTGCCTAAACCAGGAAAAAAACTTGCCATTGAGAACATGAGACCTATCTCGCTCACGTCCTGCTTAGGAAAAATCTTTGAAAAACTGGTGAACACCAGGCTCCTCAACCATCTCGAGAAGAACAACCTCATGCCCGAAACTATGTTTGGCTTTCGCTCACACCTTTCTACGCAAGATGTTCTACTACTTTTAAAAGAACAAGTACTAATGGAAATCTCTAAGGTTGGGGAAAACGTCGTTATGGCAGTTGATATGAAGGGAGCCTTTGATAACATCAGTCACAAAGCAATACTAGAAGGTCTGGAGGAAGCTAACTGTGGAGAACGAATGTTCGACTACGTCAAAAGTTTTCTTAGTAACAGGACTGCAACAATCAAGCTGGGAGATTACGAGTCCGACATCATTAAACCTCCAAATAAAGGAACACCCCAAGGAGCGGTCATTTCACCGACACTTTTCAATGTCGCCATGACAGGCCTTGCAGGAAAACTCAAAGATATTGCCGGTTTACAACATGCGATATATGCAGACGATATTACGGTATGGACAACCACAGGCAGCCTAGCAGAGAAAGAAGATAGGTTACAACAGGCAGCTAACACCATAGAAGAGTACGCAAGGATACGGGGTCTTCAGTGCTCAGCTGAAAAGTCAGAGCTCATTCGCTTCACGAAGAGAAAAGCACGGAGGATCGACCCGAATCTAAAGCTGGAAGTCAAGCTCGACGGAAATGTCATTCCGGAGAAAGATACTGTACGCATACTAGGAATGTGGCTTCAAGCTAATCAGAGATGTCTGCACACACTAAATCAACTCAAAACATCAGTACAGCAGATCTCACGCATGATCTCGCGAATAACAAACAACCATAAAGGCATGAGAGAACAAGATACCCTAAAATTGGTCAAAAGCCTCGTCATCAGTCGCATTACATACTCGCTTCCATATCAAATTATGAACAGGGAAGAGAAGGAAAAAGCAAACCAAATAATTAGAATGGCCTACAAGACAGCCCTGAGATTACCGCGGAATACTTCAAACGACAAGCTGCTGGCGCTTGGTCTTCATAACACAATTGAAGAATTATCCGAGGCCCAGTTACTAGCGCAAGAAAATCGCCTTGTCCAGACCCCAACGGGCAGAGCAGTCCTAACAAAACTAGGGCGCGATACTTTATTACAAAAACACCAAGAAACTAAAGAAGTACCAAGCGAATTCAGAAAATGGTACACCGTATTGCCAATACCAAGCAACATGGATCCTACTCTGCATGCTGGAAGAAGAAAGGCAAGGGCTGACTACATAGACAAAAAGACAAGATTTTGGAACACGGCCAGATTCACTGACGCCGCGCCTTATCAGAGCAATGCAAAGAGATATGTGTGTGTAGCCACCGACCATAGAGGGAAAATTACAGCCTGCGCTTCAATAGATCAGGCGTCGACAGCACAAGCAGAAGAAGTTGCCATAGCACTCGCAATAAAAGAGGGATGGACGCGAAACGCTCCATTAACAATCATTTCAGATTCGCAAAAAGCTTGCAGAAACTATCTAAAGGGCAAAATTGGAGCACAAGCGCTCCGTATATTGGTTGGAACAGGATGGGACCCCACAGTGAAATACGTACAGGCTGTGACTTGGGCACCGGGGCACGAGGGTGTGACAGGGAACCTGCGCGCGGATCAAGTGGTTCGAGGCTTCGCAAATCACCGAGCCACTCAAGCCAATGCAAGTGATGACCCTACACCCCTGGACCCTAGCTTCGCAACAATTTTAAAGTACTACAGAGAAAATAGGCAGCTGTATCCACGTCCTCACAGCAAGCTCAGCGCTGCGGAGGCAACAGCGCTAAGAAAAATACAGACTAACACTTACATCAATCTGCACACTCTTCACCTGATCTACCCCACGGCGTACAGAGATATGTGCCCGTGGTGCGGAGCCACCCCAACACTCTTTCACATCACGTGGGAGTGTGCAGAGCACGACGAAGAGCACGACACCACTGGCACGTGGGAGGAATGGGAGGCGCTGCTGTCTAGCCCAGCCCTAGTGGATCAGCTGCGACTGATCCAAAGAGCTGAACGGATGGCTCGCGCCAGTGGGGCCCTGGAATAGGGGCACCACCCTGCCGGACAGACTTCGCTCTCCACCCCGTATATTCTTCGGGGCAATGGAGTTCAAGCCTGTCTGGATTATGTATATAATAAAGTTTTGTACTACTACTACTACTACTTGACTAGATCGCCAGTGCGAACATTGGACTGCTTTGCACCTCGACGGGTGTCGACATATTTTTTCATTGCTTGTTGACGAGAAAAAATCCTGGTACGGATTTGATCAGGGGAAGACACTGCTATGTTACGAGGCAAAGAGACTATGTCGAGAGCAACACGCGGTTGCCTACCGTGGAGAAGTTGAGCAGGAGACACTCCAGTGGTGCCTTGTGGTGTGAACCTGTACGAAGCTAAACATTGAGTGAAGACTTGTTTGAGGGGACGGTGCTCTATTCAGGTGATCTGGATAAGTTCTCACAACGCGATTAAAGCGCTCTAGTTGCCCATTTGATTGGGGATAGAAAACTGATGACCTCAAGTGCTGAATTCCTCGTTGTGAAAGAAAATCCTCGAAATGTTGGGACTGAAACTGTGGACCATTGTCCGTAACTATGGCCCCAGGAAAACCTTCCCGGCTGAAGATTGAAGACAGAAACTCAATAATGACCTCAGAAGTAACCGTATGTGTGAAACAAAGCTCTGGCAATTTGGAATGGTAGTCGATGAGAGAAACAATGAACCGGGCATTTTGCGAAACATTATGCAAAGGACCGATGATGTCCATGCCGAGTTTCTGCCAAGGCCGACCAGGGCACTGGACTGGCTGCAACGGAGAAAATGTAGGTTTGGCAGACTTGTCAGCTGCCTGACATATATGGCAGTTGTAAACTGCATGCTCGACCTGCTTGTCTAAGGCTGGCCACCAGTACCTGTCTCGGAGATTCTGTTTGGTGCGGACAATGCCAGGATGGGCCTCATGGGCAAGCTGTATTAGCTTGTTACGGAAAGAAGCAGGGGGAATCATGCGTTCATCGCGGAAAAGCAAATCCTCGACACAAGACAGTTCCTGTCGGACTGCGAAGTAAGGCAAGAATTAAGAAGCAAGAGCATATTTGGAAGGCCATCTTTCACATAAATATTTGAGAACTAGAGACAAAGTAGAATCTGCAGCTGTAGCTGCCTGAAGCTCAGCTTTAGTAATGCAGGAACTAACTAAAGAAACAACTTCCTCATCCCGCTCTTCAGTAACCGGTATCTGAAGAGGAAGGCGCGACAGTGCATCAGCAACCACATTATTAAAACCTTTACAATATTGAACACTGAAATTATAATACATGACTTTGGCACACCAACGGGAAATGCGAATAGGGCGGTGGCCTTCGGATCCTGCAGAAAAAAGAGCAACTAGTGCTTGGCGATCTGTACGTAATGTGAAGGGCCGGCCCCACGAGTAAACATGCCATTTCTCACAGGCAAAAAGACACGCGAGAGCTTCACGCTCTCCTACTGAATATCTGCGTTCAGCAGCTAGGGGTCAATGTACGAGATGCAAAAGCGATAGTGATCAGCTAATCACCTCTGAGGTGTTGAAACACTGCTCCCAGTCCAACATCGGACGCATCCGTTGTGATGACGATGGGAATCTTCTCATTGAAAATAGTAACAGCTCGCTTTGAGGCCAGTATTGATTTAACTCGAATGAAGCTCTGCTCAGCTTCAGCTGACCAGTTAAAAGGCTGTGCTTGACGAAGTAGAGTACGCAGTGGTTCAACAACATCAGCATATTGAGGAACAAACTTGGCTTAATAACCAACAAGACCTAAAAAGATTGCAAGGTTGTAACATCAATAGGCCGTGGGGCATTGACAATGGCCTGAACTTTGAAATCAACAGGTGTCAAGCCGCGGGAACTGACATGTCCTAGAAATTGCAACTCATTCACAGAAAAAATGCACTTGGTATTAAGTTTCATAACACATTCACTGATGCGGTTGAGAACAGTATGCAAGTTAGCATCGTGCTCTTCGCGAGTACGTCCCCACACCAAAATGTCATACAAGTAACAAAGGGCGCCATTACAACCCTTAAGAATAATTGACACAATTTTCTGAAACACTGCAGGGGCAGATGCAACCCCGAAACACACGCGGCGAAACCGAAACAAGCCTTCGTGCGATACAAATGTGGTTAAGTCTCTACTGCACTCAGGAAGTTCATCTTGGTGATAAGCGGACGCGAGGTCCAGCTTCGAGAAACATACCGCTCCAGAGAGCTGATGAAGCAGTTCTTCAATGTGAGGAAGTGGAAACCCGTCTACGACGATCGCCTTGTTCGGTTCTCGTAAGTCGACACATAGTCGAAGGGATCCAACTTTTTTCTTGACGACGACCAGTGGAGAAACCCAGTCGGAAGCAGAGACAGGCTCGATGATTCCGCTGGCTTGAAAACAAGACAGTTCCGCAGAGACTTGCTCTCGGAGAAGAAGAGGAATGCGGCGCAGCTTGGCACGCACAGGGCACACACCTGGTCGACGCATCACTTTATGCACAAAACCGCGCAAACAACCCAGTTCACGGGTGGTCAGGTGGTGGAATTCAGAAGGCACGTTGGCCGGAAGATCATCTTGGACGTGGACTTGAGCACACGTCATAGACGCACCGACGATGTTGATGAACAAAGCCCTGATGGCATCACGTCCCAAAAGCGAGCTGCCATTGATAGTTACATAAAAAGTAATGGGAGCAGTGCGACTGCGATAGGAGACCTGAGCTGTAAATCGACCTAAATAATCAATCGTTTTCTTGGAATATGTTTGTAGAACGACGTGTGAAGGCAAAAGCCGAATGTTGCGAAAATGAGTATGAAAGTCAGCGGCACTGATTAAAGAGACTGAGGCACCAGTGTCCACGAGAAATGACAAGGACACATGGCCCACTGAAGCTACAATGCTGGGCTCGGACGAAGTGTGGACGCCATCCGCATTTAAAACAGTGACCGTATTGGTCTGTGCAGTGCTCGAAGGAGCGGACGAAGAAACTGGTTCTGGAAGATTTGCTGAACGGGAATTGCATACGGACTGAAAATGTCCGGTTTTCCGCACGGAAGACAAGTGCGGTTTCGCGCGGGACACTGCGCAAAATTGGCTAAATGCCAAGCCGATCCGCAACGAAAGCAATGCGCGGTTGCGCTTGGAGAAGAAAATTGCGAACGCGAGTTAGGAGCTCGGTGCTGTTCCTGAAACCCAGAATTTGGCGGAATGGGGTCGCCATATTGTCGGCTTCCTCGCCCTCATGACGCAAAGGGGCCGCCGCGCCAAAACGAAGATAAAGAGCCGCCATGTTGACGCGTCCCGTGAAACAAAGAGCTGCCGCCTTGGCCCACCGCAGCAGAAATTTGCTGCACTGAATGCGGAGCGAATTGCTCCAACTGCGAGCGAATAAGCTCGTTCTCTCGCGCAATCGAGAGGGCTTCGGATAATGAAATCGAGAAGCCCTTTAGAAGCATGCGGCAGCGGACGTTTTGAGAGGCTACCCTGGTGAAAAGCTGATGGCGGATCATATCCTCATTGAGCGCCCCGAAGCCGCACGACGCAACGAGCGTTCGAAGAGAAGTAATGAAATCGCCGTCTGGCTCACCAGGCAATTGTCGCGTTTCTGGGAACTTTACGCGTGCGAGATAATCGCACGAGACATCTTTAAAATGCTCATCGAAAAGAGCAACAGCATTCTTGAAGGCATCGCCCGACGCTGGCGTCGGTGACGCGTTGGTGGCTTCCAAAGTATAGAAGAGCTTTAACGCGGCAGGGCCCAACGCGTTGAGCAGCAGGGCCTTGCGACGCTCGGGCTTGCTGGCGTTCTCCCCGGCCGCGTCTGCGTAGGCCTGAAACACCAATTTCCAGTCCGCCCACGGAAGTGGCGGGTGTCCGGGCGATTGAAGAAATAGGGGAGGTAGAATAGGAGATGTCATTTCAAGCAAGAAGATTGGAGAGGTGCAGACAGAAGAAAATGACGCCAGTACACTGTTTGAAGAAGACAACAAAGGCGGCGTAGCTGAATGAAGAAGGAATGAAGCGACGCAGCACGCAGCAGCCACCTTGCTGGGAACAAAGAGCGCCTAAGGTTATAAGGGTAGGTCCGTTACAAGCAAGAAAAAGACGAACACGGAGAACGAAATGGGTTCTTACAGGTCCTCATCGTTATTGCTGTGTTGGGGGCTGGCTGGTCCCGACGAAGCAGAAAAAGAAGACGATCGACGAAGACGTACGCGGCCGGCAGGGACGCCGGCCAGTCCGAACACGCGAGTTGGCGCGAAGCGCCGAAGAGAAGAACAACAACCGCACTCCATGGTTACCCAATGCACACTCCTTTTATTTTACAGTCGCCTTGAAATCCTAGATGCCAGAGCGGCGCCCCCTGGCATCCTCGCATGTAATTCCGAAACCGAAATCGAAAACCCAGAACACAACAGTATGCACCATAGGTTACGCGAGATGGCGGTACTTGGAGTGTTCACTGGATGGATGCACGAACGGATACATGGACGAACGGACAGACTGACTAAAAGAGGGACGGATGGATAGCTGGACGCGTAAAGCGGGTATTTGTCACAGAGTATGTGAGATGCGACATGGCGGTACTCAGAGAGTTCACTAGATGGACTCACGGACGGACAGATGGACGGATAGGAGCCACTGACTACCAAAGGGAAGGGTCACAGCAGCTTGCTGAGGAAGAGAGAGAGAAATAAATAAAAAGAAGAGACAGGGAGGTTAACCTAGACGAACTGGTTTGCTACCCTGTACGGGGGTGGGGAAAAGGTTCGGAAAGAGGCTGGAAATAGAGAGGTAAAAAATAAATTAGAAAAAAACACACATGCGCACACATTCAGGGAGTTCCGATCACAGTCGTTTGGACAGGCCGGTTGAACGCAAGAAGCGCAAGAGCGCCTTCACAGCCTTCTTCTGCGACATAAAGTCCTGTCGGCAGCGCAGGATTCTTTCTTCCGAAAGAGGCAGGTTGTCCAGTTCGTCTATTGCATTGCAGAGTGACTGTCTCTGCGAGCAGTATTGTGGGCATTCACACAGAATGTGCCTAGCTGTTTCATCACTGCCACAATGGTCGCATGCAGCAGTGTCGGCCATTCCTATGCGGAACGCGTACGCATTGGTAAATGCGACGCCCAACCATAATCTGCACGGCATAGTAGTGTCTCGTCGGCGTAATTCCAGAGGAATTCGAAGACTAAGAGTTGGGTCCAAAATACCTAATGCATAGATGAAATGTGACTCGTTCCAATGTGACGAGGTGCGCTTGCGAGCAAGCATGCGGAGTTTCCGTGCAGCGTCAGTTCTGGAAAGCGGAATTGATATTTCATCGCTTTCAGTATGGGCAGAACGGGCAGCTCGATCGGCCCGTTCATTGCCAATTATTCCACAATGACTTGGGAGCCATTGAAAGGCTATTTCATGTCCTTCCTCAATGAGTGGGTGAGTGTTTTCTACAGTCTCAAATACCAGCTGTTCATACGGGCCGTGGCATAAAGGTGATTGAAGCGATTGCAGTGACGCCTTTGAGTCACTGAAAACTGTCCATTTTTGTGGCTGTTGGTCGTTGATGCATTGCAAAGCGGCACGAAGAGCTGTGAGCTTAGCTCCCGTTGATGTCTTAAGGTGGGAGGTCTTGAATTTTCTTGTCGTGTCTTTTATCGGTATAACAAATGATGCAGTTGAACTCTTCTGTAAAACAGAGCTGTCAGTGTATACGTGTATACAGCCTTGATACGTCTCGTATAACAAGAGCAGAGCAAGCTGTCTAAGAGCAGGTGACGACATATCTGCTTTTTTGTGGATGCCAGGTATAGTTAGCCTGATGTTAGCCTGAGTCAGGCACCAGGGAGGAGTCGAAGGCCTGGCAGCGGGTGTGAAGCACGTTGGCAAAGAATCGCTATATGTGGTGACCGTTTGGCAAAATGACGAACGTGGTCTGTCTGCTAGTAAAAAGGCTAGGTGGTGGCAGGGTGTCCGAGCAATATGGCTTATATGTGTCCTGAGTGCCTCAACGTCGATATGTGTCGTGATGAGGTGGTCACCGGCGATAGCTATAGTAGCCATTGTCGACGCACTACGAGGCAAGCCGAGGCAAATCCGGAGTGCCTGGGACTGAACACTCTGTGGCGTTCGAAGGCTTGTTTTGCTTGCATTGGTCAATGCCGGTAAACTGTACCACAGAAAACCGAGAAAAAGTACTCTGTACAGCTGTAGCATTGCACTGGGAGACATTCCTCAAGTCTTCCCTGCAAAGAACTTCAGTATACTACAGATGTCCATTAACCGTTTCTTCATGTACGAGACGTGATCGCTCCATGAGAGATTCCTGTCAATTATGACGCCCAAAAACTTGTGCGATCGAACGTATGGTACAGTTTGACCATTGATGCTTATAGTGTACTTATTCATAGGCTTTCGTGTAAAAGCTACGAGGGTGCATTTCTCGGAAGAAATTTCCAAGCCTTGATTTCGTAGGTAGCGTAATGTTTCAGTGGCAGCTTTTTGAATCCTCCCTCGTAACTGCAGGCGTGTTACAGCCGATGTCCAAACGCAGATATCATCTGCGTACATTTGTAGCCTGACCGTGCTTGGCAGATGCTCAGTAAAAGCAATTAACGTAAGATTGAATAGCACAGGGCTGAGAACGCCACCCTGAGGGACGTCACAGTGGCTGTAATGTGGAGAGGTTGGACCGTCTTCAGTGCTGACAAAGAAGGATCGCATTGACAAATAACTACGTATCCAGCAATACATCTGACCACCTACTCCTATATCTTCGAGAGCGGTGAGAACAGCCTCATGCATAACGTTGTCATACACCCTTTTAACGTCTAGGAACAAAGATGCGCAGAGACGCTTACGGCCTTTCTCGTGTTGGACGTAAGTGACCAGGTCGACTACGTTGTCAATCGATGCTCGACCACGCCGAAAACCTGCGGTGGCATCTGGGTAGATGTTGTTACACTCCAAGAACCACTCCAGGCGTCCCAGGATCATTCTCTCCATAACTTTACCTACACAACTAGCCAATGTGATCGGACGATAAGATGAGAGCTGCAACAGTGACTTGCCTGGTTTCTGAAGTGGAACTAGGCGACTTGTCTTCCAGCTTGTCGGAAGCACTCCATCTTGCCAGGGTTTGTTGTACAACACCAAAAAAAGGATCATCGCGCGTTCACCGAGATGACACAAGGCCCTATAAGAAATTTTATCGGGCCCTGGTGCCGACGTGCGTCCACACAAAGCTAGTGCTGCTCTGAGCTCCCCGATTGAAAAAGGCATATCCATGCGGGAATCCAGTGTTTGTGGACAGTTAGTTGAGGGCAATAGGCTATTGGGCACTGCGAGTGGCCCAGATACTCTGGCACAGAAGTCTTCTGCCACGTCAATGCCGCTTCTCTGTTCAGAAAATGCGAGAGCCCTGAACCACTGAGTGGGTTTTGTGCGGAGAACTCGTACCGTCTTCCGCAATTGGGATAAAGGTTTTCGTGGGTCAAGTGATTCACAAAAAACACTCCAACGTTGTGACACGAGTTTACTTATCCGGTGCTGACTCTGCTTTTGTAAACGTCGCGCAATCCGTAAGTCTTCGATTGCCTCCGTGCGTCGGTATCTTCGTTCAGCACGCTGTCGGACTGCTCGAAGTCATTCTAGCTCGATGTCAAATTTTGTTATTTTGGGAGAGCTGGTGAGGGTACACGTAGTATCGTGTATTGTGCTTTTAATTATCTCCTCTATGTCGAGGGATATGTTTGCCTCACATTGCTCTTCCATGCGAGACTGGAATTTCAAGAAGTCCACTCTCTGATCACTATGGCGTACCTTGGCATGGGACAATCCTTCGATTTTGACGTAAGTGAAAATGTGGTCACTTCCACGCGTTTCTATGTCTGGAAACCACTCAGCATGCCTGAAGAGGCCTCGTGAGACAAAGGCTAGGTCAAGGCAGCTGTTATACCTTGAACTACGTAGAAACGTTGGACTGCCATCATTTACCAAGAAAAGTTGGTTGTCGGAGGCGAAGGACACCAACTTTCTCCCTTTAACATTGGTCTTCGAACTTCCCCATATTGTATGATGGGTGTTGAAGTCGTCAATAATAATGCATGGGTGAGAAGTTGCTGACAAAATACCTTGTAGTCTTGTATGGTCGAAACGGCTCGACGGAGAGAGGTAGGCACCCACAACTGTGATGGTAAGTCTCCTTTTCACTGTTATACTTATATATTGATTGTCGTCATGGGGTGACACGGGATGATGGATGTAGGTGAGGTCGCGGCGAATGAACATCAGAACTTTGCTATTGTCCGCAGTTGTAGGCGACATGAATGACTCATAACCAGAAAGTCTGATTTCTTTCTGTAAATTTGGCTCGTAGATGACAATGATGGGGAACTCATTGGTGTACACGAACCGATGAAAATCGGCGATGCGTGACCTCAGTCCCCGGGCATTCCATTGAATAATCGCTGCCTTTCGAACCTCTTCTCTGAAAGACAGTGGCTGGTGAGCCAATATTTACTCAAGCGCTGCGAGTACTGGACTCAAAGCGTCCAGTAATTGCAATGCACTTCTTTCTGACGGTGTGTGCGTGTTGCTTAACAACAAGCGAATGGCGTTAATTAAGGGTCGCAAAAGAGCTATCACTTGCTGATCTGTGTTCCGCAAGTCCTCCATTGCAGCAGCTTGCTCTGAAGAAGACGGCTTCTGCTGCGGCTCTTCTAAGCGTTGTGTACGCGTAAGTGGAGGCCACTCTTTTGTAGAGACTTGCCTGCCCATTTGCTCTTTTCCAACGTCTGTGTTTGCCGTGCTGGAAACTGCAGCTGGCGATCTTTCCTGATGCGGCGACTTATTGCCTGAAGTTGGCGCTGTCCGACGTGAAGACCTTCAACGGCGACGTCGTCTTCGCCGGATTTTCTCAGCAGCTTCTCTGTGGGTTGAGCTGTCTCGTACCATTTGCTTCAGAGTAAAAAACTCTTTCTTTATGTGCGGACATTCTTTCGAAGAAGCCTTGTGAGCACCCGGACAGTTAGGACACCTCAGTGTGGTAGCGCTACAGTTGTCTTCCGCGTGTGGTTTGGCGCACCGGGGGCACGCTGCAGAGCTCCTGCAAACACCTTTTATATGGCCGATCTTCTGACAATTGAAGCATTGCACGGGTTTAGGAATAAACGGTCGAACTTGTTGACGAAAGTGGCCAACCTTCACGTATGCGGGAAGACAGTCACCTTTGAACGTTACTCTCACACAGCATGTGTTACCAAGCCGCCTGACACTGACAATGACGTTGTCTTGACTCGCTGGTTTTATAAGTATTGAAAGGTCTGCGTTTGGGATTTCCGTGTTAATGTCGTAAATGACTCCTGATGCGGTCGCACCCTCGGCTGGTATGATAGACATAACTTCAATGTTTCCCAGTTCTGTCACTTGTTGCAGCGTGCTCAGCGCACTCGGGTGCACCACATCGGCAGTCAGGATGTTTCTTCTTGTATTAAGCCGCACTTCGTTAATCTCCTTCGGCACAGTGTTCTCGAAATAGAGCGAAAGCGCTTGCCTGTTCAGAGCACGCAGGCTTTCGGCAGCGTTCTTTGGCACGAGTAGGAAGGAATGGGGCCATCGCTGGGGCGCCGTTTTCACGGTGGCTGTACTTGACACCGGTGATGGATTGATGATCCATCGCTTGGCCTTGCGGTGCAAGACAAGTTGAAAGCCGTCGCCTGAGGACTCGACGCAAGATGCGGAGTACAGCTCTGTGTCATCGCTCTCACTGAAAGTGTTTCCTCGCTTCCTCGAGGTAGTGGCCGCGGTCAAACCGGAGTTGGACGTCACCTCGTGAGGTTGTATATCCATTACCGCAACGTATGGGGCAATACACCCTACAACTGCGGCGAAAAGTCCAGAAAGGCACTGCGATCAGCGAGATGTGTTCTACCTTGCTTGCTGAGGAAAAATTCTTCAAGAAATGCGATCTCCGTGGAGACAGCCGGAAAAAGCAAGTCATTTTGCCAATAATCTTTGTGGCTCTTAAAGCAATTCTACGCTCTCTGGCACAAGCGGTTCTTTACCAGAAGTGAAAATGCTGCTTGATGTTGAGCATCTTCTCTCGTCGTAATTATATGTCGCATGATTATACGTGGTGATTTTAACCCGCACCATGAATTGTGGGGTAGTGAGCGTTGTAATGTAAGGGGATCTGCTATAGTAAAAATATGCGAAGACCATGGTTACACTATACTAAATTATGGTTCTCCGACGTTTCAACGGTGGCATAACTACTGCAGCGTACTAGACATCACTGTGTGCTCCTCTGAATTAGCGGCTGCAGCAGACTGGACTGCAGACGACGCTGATACAAGAGAAAGTGACCACTTGCCAGTATTCATATATCACTTAAAGTTGAAGAAAACGTTACATACCTGACCGGAAAAAAAGGTTCAAAGAATGAATCCATTGGTTTCGCGAAAAAGTATTCACATGAAACGACAACTAAGGCGCATGCGGGCAAAACGAAAAATGAGTAAACAAAGTCTCAGATCGGCGGACGTCACAACGCTCTCTTTGTCGTTCAGAGCTGAGCTGGCTGACGCAAAGAAGTGATACATGAAAGAATCTTTAACGCAGTTTATTAACACAGCACCGCAGAAATTTTGGCGATGTTTATCGAAAAAAATCTAATACTGTGTATTTAAATAACGAAACCGGCAATGTTACCGATTTTTTTCAGTTAGCCTGTACTTTAATAATTATTTTAAATCCATTTTTATGGACGACGACGGTATACTGCCGGAATTCAGCCTAGGTTGTCCTGCCTCGCCAATCCCTGATATTGTCCTTACACAGGAAGACATTTGTAACCTTCTTCTGAACCTTGATGAAAAGAAATCAACTGGCTTGGATGGCATTCCGAATGTCACTTGAAAAAGGTATGCTGAATGGTGCTCTTATTATCTCACTGCGTGAGCAAATCTTTGCGTGACGGACAGGTTCCTTATGACTGGAAATGTGCTAAGGTCATACCGATTCATAAAGGAGGTGCTAAAGACCGTGTAAACAACTACAGGCCTGTGTCTTTGACAAGCATGTCCTGTAAAACACTGAAGCATGTACTAACTAAGCACTTAACAGAATTTTTCGAAGAGCACAAACTAATGGCAGAACAACAACATGGTTTCAGGCGAGGTTTCTCGACAGTGACAATTTTCACCGACGTTTCACATTTCATTATTCAAATTTTGGATGACAGAGGGCAAGTTGACATTATTTTTCTCGATTTCAGAAAAGCATTCGACAAAATACCACATCCGAAATTGCTGCACAAGCTTAGCACAATCCTGCAGAATGATGAGTTCATAAATTGGATAGCGGCTTATTTTATAAACAGAGAGCAAGTGGTTTGCATTAGGGGCACAAACATCACGAGCCAGTCGGTAGGTTCAGGAGTTCCGCAGGGCTCTGTAATAGGGCCACTGCTGTTCTTACTAAATATTATTGATATGAACAGCGGCTTCTCGCCCGATGTTTTCATTAAGCACTATGCTGATGACACAGTCATCTATTGAAAGGCGGAATCGAACTACGACTAGGAAAGGCTTAATGAACATCTGGGCATGATAGGCTCTTGGTGCCAAAAATGGCAAATGGAGTTGAACACAAGCAAAACCGTTTTCATGCCGATTACAAGAAAAACCAAGCCTCTCTTATTTCGTTACGTCATACATAACGAACCACGCTGCCGTGCGTCAGAATATAATTACCTGGGTGTTCACGTCACAGATAGCTTGAACTGGAACCACCATATAGATTATATGTGTGATAAATCGCAAACAAAGCTTTAGATGCTTCGTAGGAGGCTTGGTGACGCGACACCTGAAGTAAAACTTATAGCATATAAAACCACAGTACTTCCGTTGCTGGAATATGCATGCCCGATATGGAAGCCATATACGCACAATAATATCGCTAAATGTGAACAGGTTCAAAATAGAGCCTTAAGATTTATTTTTAATTCCTACCGTAGAACACAGTCCGTAACAACTCTAAGAACTAAGGCTCAAATTCTTACATTGCACGAAAGAATGAATATCAAAAGCATGAAATTCTTTTTTCAGATATTCCACGGTATCTACAAAACAGAGATAACAGAAATTTTCACTCTAGACACGTCGCATTCGCGGAAAAACACGCCAAACACATTAAACCTCTGAAGCGTAGCACAAAATCGTTCAAGAATTCTTGTATTGTATCCGCTATTGACACATGGAATAAGTTACGCAATGACGTTGTACTGTGTAACATTGTTAAGATTTCGAATGTGCGTTTGAAATGTTGAACTGAGCTGTGATAAGGCACTCACTAGCTGACCTGTGTTCTGCCGAGTTATGCGGCAGTGTGTGCATTGAATGTTGGATTTTATTTAGTTTTTTGCATTGCTTTTGCTTTATTTCTGTCAAATTGTGAGATGTTCTATTTTTGCATTGATTTTTGAAATTTGTGTGCCCAGATGAGCAACTCCTGTTTTGGCATGTATGCTAACAGTATGAATAAATAAAATGAAATAAATAAATAACCACACAACAAAAATTACAAATTCGGCAACCTTTCGAGAGCTACAGAGACAAAAACTTGAACCTTGTTCTGACGCAGAAACGTATGCATCGAAGATAAAAAAAATTTCTAACAAAAGCAACTCGTGCAGTACTCATTCCAGCTGGGTATTCGGGTGTTGACGCTAAGTAGAGTGGCTTCGGGCAATACGACGCCGACCTGAAAGAAGATATCGCAGGTCGGGTAATTTAAAAGATTTCAAGGTTGCACGGAAAGTACATTCTGCAATGCATAACCAGCTGCAAAAGCTTTTAACCAAAAGGTGGCAAGATTTATGTGCCTCACTTTCTCCATTTACCTCGGCGCCTCAACTGTGGAACATGGTACGCGCCCTCCGACAGCCAGTAGTCCGCTCGAGACCACTACAGGCTCTAGCGCTGCCTCGAGGAGCTAGCGAACGTGTGATTGCCGAAGATTTTTGCAGTCTTATACTGAGAAATGGAGAGACCGCTCAAACTAGCGAATATAAATCCTCAGCAGAATCAGCTTCGGAGGTTGTAACAAAGTTCTTTGCGATCAGTTCATCAGATCTGGATGACAGCTTCACACCAGAGAAGCTCCAATATGTGCTGTCTTCAGTAAAACGAACAAGTTCACCAGGACCACATGGAGTTACATGCGCTGCTCTTGCTGATTTGTGCAAGAAAGGAAAATTACACCTGTTGGACATCTATAATAAAAGTTGGCAAGAAGAAAAAGTTCCGGAAAGTTGGAAGATATCAAATGTAGTAGCGTTGCTAAAGCCAGGGAAGAGCCCTGTGCAGTAGGACTCGTTTAGGCCGGTTAGTTTGACAAGCTGTTTTTCAAAAGTGATAGAAAAAATGATTATTGAACGAATTTGATGGTAGCAAGGCAAGAAAAAAAACTACTACCAGAAAGCATTGCCGGGTTCAGAAGAGGTAGATGCACATTGGACTGCGTTCTGGATTTGGCCACAGATGATGAAAACCAACTAACGCTAGGAAACATCACTGTCGCTGTATTCCTTGATGTCCATTGAGCATACTACACAGTGAGTCACGTTCACGTTCTGGAAGGCCTGGCGCTAAAGGGATTCAAGGGCAAGATACTGCGTTGGATCGCTGACTTTCTGAATCACCGGAAAACTTTTGTAGTTACGCAGGAGCGCCAAACGTCAGAACATGTCAACCAAGGAGTGCCACAGGGCAGCGTGCAAAGCCCTACTCTATTTATTGCAGTTATGGCGCAGCTCTCGTATAATCTTCCGCCTAACATCAGATGTTCAGTATATGCTGATGATATAACAATTTGCACGTCTGGTCCATCAGTTTTGGATGTACAGCAAACTCTACAAGAAGGATTGGATTATGTAGACCGTTTTCTAAAAAAGAGGTATGACACTGAGTCTGGCTATAACAGCCATACTTCCGTTTACATTAAAAAAAGACCTGGAAATTTACAGAATATTCTGCAAAATCAGGCTATTCAAATGGTTAAAATTCATAAATTTTTGGGAGTAATTTAAGACCGGAGACTAACATGATCCCCTCATGTCCAGTCCCTTGAACAAAAAGTGAATCAGGCCATTCGAATCCTCATGCACATCTGCGGGGCCAAACGGGCTGGTACTACAGAGTCGCTATTAGCCCTACATGTTGCCTGGAGACGCCTCATCGTAACTTACTCAGTGCCTCTGCTGCACGGACTTCAGGCCTCCACCGAAAGGAGACTTCACTTGTTATTGGCAAGGAGCTTGAGGGTATGTCTGGGTTTACCACTGTCAACTTCCCGTGCTTTAGTGAATGAGGAGTCTCGAGAGCCACCTTTGGCAGTACTCCGAACTAAAGAAACATCTCAAAATTTATTTAGAATTTTCACGCAACATGAAAGTCATTTTTTATCTGGTGCACTAACACAAAGGATGCCAACGAGACTACAGGATACTATATCATCATTTTAAGCAGTAGTACCAGAATTTAAACAATGGAAACCTTCAAAACCACCTTGGACGCTGCCACTTCTCAACGTTATTCGTGAAATAGACGGCATAGAGAAGAAAGCAGACATGAAACCTCTAGTTGCGGCACAGTTGCTACTTCATCAGCTTCATGTAATGCATAATGAAAAAACAAAGATATAAAAAGACGAATCATGCACGGAAGAAGCGTCAGCCTGTGCGGTCTTCACACCCAAAATTCAGAAAAAGAAGTTGTAAAAATTATCGCACAGATCTTCATCGACGACAGCAGAATCGGTGGCTATCTTTGACGCAGTTAAGCTTATCTGCGAGAATGTTGAGCTTAGAGAATGGGTGATATGCACTGATAGCAAACCTGCTCTTCAGCTAATCAGAAATGTGAGACCAACTTGCAAAAATGATGAAATAGCACAATGTGTTGCAGAAACTGTGAAATATGCTTCATCGCAGAGTCACAACATCTTATTCCAATGGTTACCCAGCCACATTGGAATAAAGGGAAATGAAGAGGCTGATAGCCTCGCGAAGAAAGCATTGAAGAAAGGACGGAGTTGCGCAATTGCTATGTCTGGGGCGGATATTCGACATTTTATATCGCAGGGAGCTAACCATTGTTCGATGGAGAAGTGGTTTGAGAGCCCTAAGTCAAAAGAAACGGTACTTTATGAAGTTGCTCCACACAGAAAATTTTCCATAGCGACAGACCTCCCACGACACCTAGAGACATTGATCCATTGACTTAGATTGAATTAGCATACACAAACAGCTTCCTGCACAAGATACATCAATCCAACTCACCGGAATGCCATTGTGGTCATGCAGAAGAAAATGTTCGCCATATTTTTTTTAGAGTGCGTTAAATACACGAATGAAAGAGAAAAATTAAAGAACAAATTAGCAAGTTTGGACAGACGGCCCCTCACAATAAAGAAACTACTTGGATCATGGCCTGAGGTGCATCTCCAGAAAATGCGATAACCTTCCTTACAGACTTTTTAGTGGAGACCGGACTGGAAAAGTGCCTATGACTGACAGCCAGAGATGGGTATTCCATAAAATGTGGTCATGTATATACTGACATTAGATTAGTAAGGTGTGCGTGTAAGTAGTTTTTGACGGTGTGAACTGCACGAAAAAAACTGTGTATTGGCATGATATTTGAACTGGTTTCAGTGTGCTATTATGTTTTTTTTTTCTTTTCCGTATTGTTAATTTTCGGGCACCGTTGTGTAATATTATTTTATTTTTCTCAGCAGAAGTTTGTGATATGGAGTAGCCGAGGCAATAGGCACCTCAACCTCTCCACAGCAGAACAGTTAAAACAGAACAGAACAGAACAGACGGACGGAGGTATAGACGGAAGCGTAAAGTGGGTATGTGCCACTGGGTATGCGAGATGGCGGTACAAGGAGTTCTCACTAGCTGTACGCACGGGTGGACGCATGGACGGACGGACAGACTTAGCAGATGGATTGACGCATAGATGGACGTGCAAACGGGGCATGTGCCACAAGGTATGCGAGATGGTGGTACTTGGAGTGTTCCCTAGGTGGACGCATGAGTGGACACATGGGTGGACGGACAGACAGAATAGTAGATGGACGGACGGATAGACAGACGCGTAAAACGGGTGTGTCACAGGATATGCGATATTCGAGATGGCAGTACTTAAAGTGTTCACTAGATGGCCTCACGAAAGGATGCATGGACGCACGGACAGACATAGAAGATGGATGGATCAATAGACCAATGCTTAAAGCGGGCATGTGCCACAGGGAACACGAGATGGCGGTACCTGGAGTGTTCACTAGATGGACTCACGGACGGACACATGGATCGACGAGCAGACAGATTAGCAGACGGACGTATGGATAGACGGACGCGTAAAGCGTGTATGGGCCGCAGGGCTTGTGAGATGGCGACAGTTGGAGTGCTCACTACATGGTCTCATGGACGGATGCATGGATGGACAAACAGACATACATACTAAGCGACGAATGGACGGATAGACGGACGCATACTTAAAGTGTGCACCTTTGTTTATTGGAGATGCGAGATGGGGGTACACCGAGTGTTTACTGAATAGATGCATGAACGGATGCATGGACAGACGGACAGACAGACCAACAGACGAATGGATGGATTGCTGGACGCGTAAAGCGGGTATGTGCAACAGAGTATGTGAGATGCGGGATAGCGGTACTCAGAGAGTTCATCTGGGCTCACGAACGGACAGACGGATGGATAGATGGACGGATAAAGCGGGTGTGTGCCACAGGGTATGCGAGAAGGCGCTACTTAGAGTGTTCACTAGATGGACCCGCGGACGTATGCATCAACGAATGGACAGACAGACTAGCAGACCGATGTACGGAGAGACGGACCCGTAAAGCGGGTATGTGCCAAAGGCTATGCGACACGCGAGAGGATGGTACTTGGAGTGTTCCACTAGATAGACGCACGGACGGACCCATGGACGCATGGATGGACGGACAGACAGACTAGCAGACGGATGGACGGAGAGACGGACGCGTAAAGCGGATATGTCCAACAGGGTATGCGAGATGGCGGTACTTGGAGTGTTCACTGAATAAACGCACGGATGGATTCATGGACCCATGGACCAAGTAGCAGACGGACAAACGGATAGATGGACGCGTAAAGCAGGTATGTGCCACAGGGTATGCGAGATTGCGGTGCATGGAGTGTTCACTAGCAGGACGCACGGACAGATGAATGGACTTAGCAGGCGGATGGACGGATAGACGGACGCGTAAAGCGGGTATCTGCCACAGGGTATCCGAAATGCGAGATGGCGGTACTTAGGGTGTTCACTAGGTGGACGCACAGACGGACGGACAGATAGGTGGACGCGTAAAGCGGGTATGTGCCAAAGCGTATGCGAGATGGCGGTACTTGGAGTGTACACCAGATAGACGCACGGATGGACGTATGGATGGACAAACAGACAGACTAGCAGACGGCCTGACTGAATGACGGACGCGTAATGCGTGTATTTGCCACAGGGTATGCAAGATGGTGGTACTTGGAGTGTTCACTAGATGGCAGCACAGACTAATGCATGGACGGACGGACAGAAAGAGTAGCAGATGGATGGCAAGATAGATGGACGTGTAAAGCGGTTATGTGCCACAAGGAAATGCGAGATGCGAGATGGCGGTACTTAGAGTGTTCGCTAAATGAACGAACAGATGGACGCAACGTCAGATGGACAGATAGGCTAACAGACGGACGAACGGATAGACGGACGCGTAAAGCGGGTATGTGCCAATGAGTATGCGAGATGGCGGTACTAGGAGTGTTCACTAGATATACGCACGGACGGATGCTTGGACCGAGGGATAGATAGAATAGCAGACGGACGGACGGAAAGACGGACGCATAGATGTTCACTAGATGGCAGCACAGAAAGACGCATGGACTGACGGACACACTAGCAGACAGATGAACGGATAGACCGATGCGTAAAGCATGTATGTGCCACAGGGTATGCGAGATGGTGGTACATAGAGAGTTCTCTAGATGGACGTGCGGACGGACGGACAGACAGACAGACTAGCAAACGGTATACGGATAGACGGACGCGTAAAGCGTGTGTGTGCCACAGCGTATGCGAGATGGTAGTACCTAGAGTGTTCACTAGATGGACGCAAGGACGGATGCATGGATGGACGAACAGACAGACTAGCAGACAGACGGACAAAGATATGAACGCGTAAAGTGTGTATGTGCCACAGGGTATGCAAGAGTGTGGTACTTGGAGTGTTCACTAGATGGCAGCATGGACGGACGCATGGGCTGACGAAGAGACAGCCTAGCAGACGGACGGAAGGATAGGTGAACGCGTAAAGCGGTTATGTGCCACAAGGTATGCGAGATGCGAGATGGCAGTACATGGAGTGTTCACTAGATGGACAAACGGACGGTAGCATAGACGGACGGACAGATAGTCTTGCAGACAGACGGACTGTTAGACGGATGCGCAAAGCTTGCATGTGCCACAGGGGATGCGAGGTGCGATATGGCGGTACTTGGAGTGTTCACTAGATGGACGCACGAACGGAAGCATGGGCGGATGGACAGACTAACAGACGGAGGAACTGATAGACGGACGCGTAAAGTGGGTAAGAGCTACAGGGTATTCGAGATGATGGTATCTGGAGTGTTCACTAGATGGACGGGCGGACAGACGCGTGTTAGGACGGACAGACAGATTAGAAAACGGACGGACGGATAGACGGACGCGTAAACCAGTTATGTGCCACAAGGCATGCAAGATGCGAGATGGTGGTACTTGGAGTGTTTACCACCTGAACGCATGGACGCACGCATGGACGGACGGATAGACATAGCAGACGGACAGACGGATAGACAGATGCATAAAGCGGGTATGCGCCACAGGGTATGCGAGATGGCGGTACCTGGAATTAATCAATACATGAACGCAAGGACGGACATATCGATGGACAAACAGACTAGCACATGGACGGACGGATAGACGAACGCGTAATGCGGGTATGCTACATGGTATGCGAGATCCCGGTACTAGGAGTGTTCACTAGATGGACGCTCGGATAGACGCATGGGCAGACAGACAGACAGACAGACTAGCAGACGGACGGATGGACAGACGGACGCGTAAAGTGGGTATGAGCAACAGGGTATGCGAGATGGTGGTACCAGGAGTGTTCACAAGATGGACGCACAGATGGACGGACAAACTGACTAGCAGACGAAGGAACGTATAGACGGACGCGTAACGCGTGTATGTGCCACAGGTTATGCGAGATGGCGGTACTTGTAGTGTTCATTATATGGCCGCATGGACGAACGCCAGGATGGACGGACAGGCTAGCAGACGGACGGTTGGATAGACGGAAGCGTAAAGTGGGTATGTGCCACAGGGTATACGATATGGCGGTACTTGGAGTGTTCACTAGCTGGACGCACGGATGAACGCTTGAGCAGACGGACAGACAGACGTGCATATGGACGGACGAATAGGCAGACGCGTATAGCTGGTATCTGCCAGAGGGTATGCGAAATGCGAGATGGCGATACTTGGAGTGTTCACTAGAAGGACGCATGTACGGACGCTTATGTGGATGAACAGACAAACTAGCAAACGAACGGACGGATAGATAGACAGATACGTAAAGCTTGTATCTGCCATAGGGCATTAGAGATGGTGGTACTTGGAGTGTACACTATATGGACGCACGGACGGACGTACTGACGGACAGACAGAAAGTATAGCAGAAGAACAGACAGATAGATGGACAATTAAAGCGGGTGTGTGCCGCGGGGTGTGCGAGGTGCGAGATGGCAGTACTTGGAGTGTTCACTAGAAGGCCGCGCGGATGGACGCATGAACGGACGGACAGTCAGACATGCATATGGACGGATGAATAGGCAGACGCGTAAAGCTGGTATTTGCCGCAGGGTATGCGAGATGCGAGATGGCGATACTTGGAGTGTTCACTAGATGGACGCATGTACGGATGCATGTGCGGACGGACAGACTAGCAGACGGACGGATGGGTAGACGGACGCGTCAAGCGGGTATGCCACAGGGTATGCGAGATGACGGTACTTGTAGTGTTCATTAGATGGCCGCATGGACGGACGCCTGGATGGACAGACAGGCTAGCAGACAGACGGATGGATAGACGGGGGGGATAAACAAAAAGGGAAGGCAGGAAGATGGCATAAAGACGAGAGAGAGAGAGGAAAGATAAGAGAAAGAGAGAGAAAAAAAGGAGGATTGTCAGTCAATCGGCTGGCGCGTATGCAGCGGTGGCACTACACAAAAGTTGAAGGTGGTCACGTAGGCCTGTAGTCATCAGAAAGCACAAGACAGCTTTGACTGCTTTTTGAGCCGGCGAAAGGCGATGACGGTGTTCCAGGAGCATCTGCACAGAGAGTGACCGATCATCCTTTTGTCGCAATGCGTGCGAAAGCTTCTGTCTTTCAGAGGCAAATAGAGGGCAATGGCATATCAGATGGTCGATGTCTTCTTTGGTGCAGCAGACGTCGCATTCCGCATTTTTGGTCAATCTGCTGAGGGTTCTATATGCTTTTTTGAAGGCAACCTCCAACCAAAGGCGACAAAGAAGTGAAGTCTCACGTCGACGAAGTGCGGATGGAGGTCGAAGTTCCAGTCGAGGAATTATTCGGTATAGTCTCATATGTCTTATGCTTGGGGTGTTCCACTCCTGCAGACTCAGACTACATGCCAGGTGACGAAGTTGTTTTGCAGCGTCAGTCGTTGACAAAGGAATCGGAAGGATGTGCTCTTGGTGCGATGTGCGAGCTGCGTTGTCTGCGGAATCATTGTCACTGATCGCACTATGGCCAGGAAGCCACTGAAACTTGACCTCATGGCCTGTTTCTGTGACGTGGTGAACAAGCTTGACAACTTCGTAAGTTAATGGTTCATGGCAACCTCGTCGAAGGAGTGACTGCAGTCTCTGTAGGGCTGGTTCTGCGTCAGAAAACACAGCCCATTTACTCGGTCTTTAGGATTTATGTACTTAGAGCGCCACGCAAAGCCGCACTTTCTGCCGCCGTGGACGTAGTGACACGTGACAGTTTGATTCGCAGAGTGATTCCTCTAGCTGGAATCACCTACACACCACCAGAACCAGACGCTGTGATTGAAGCATTAGTGCATATGTGTGCGTGGTTGTTGTACATTTCGTGCAGAAAGCTCAAGCTCAATTTTTTAGGGTTGATGAAGTTAAATTTGATTTTTTCTGTATTCCTGGAATTGAAACACGTACTTGTGGAAGTGTAGGGCGCCACGGAGGATACATCAGTTTTTCAGCAGGTGTAAAACCTGACGTAAACGATGCACGATGAGCACAGACAATTGCAATAAATTTCGTGCGGGCCTCTCTGTAGCGAGTGTTGCCAAGTGGTGGCAAGGATTCCTAGCATGTTGCCTGAGGTACGTACGCATCGTTTCACTGGTGATGTGGGTCATGATCGAGTAGTCCTGTGCAATGGCAATTGTTTAAGCTGTCGATGCGCAGCGGGGTAAACCAAGGCATATCCTCAGTGCTTGGGCTTGAATATTTTGGATTGAGCGCGGGTTCGCGTTGCACATGTTAGATATAACAGGTAGGCTATATCGCAGTAATCCAGTAAATAATACCTTGTACAGCTGTAACATTGACTCGACAGACATTCCCCAATTTTTCCCAGCAAGAAACCTGAATAAGTGACAAATGGCAGTCAGCCGCTTTTTCACGTAGTTTACGTGGGGTGTTCAAGACAGGTTTCAGTTGATTACGACTCCCAAGAACCTGTGACTCCGGCTGCATGACACCAACTGCCCGTTAATTGATATGCCGTAAGCTGCCATTGGTATTCTGGTGAAAGCCACGACTGCACACTTCTGACTTGCGATTGCGAGCCCTTGTTTGCGTAAGTGGTACGATGTCACTGATGCTGCCTTCTGAAGACGAGCGCGAAGTTGAAGTCGAGTCACACCTGATGTCCACACACAGATGTCATCAGCATAAATGGAAAGTCGTACACTGCTTGGTTGCTTGCCAACCAGTCCATTGAGTGTTAGGTTGAACAGCGTCGGGCTTAGCACTACGCCTTACGGACTCCTCGGCTGCAGGTGTCGGGTGTCGGGTGTCGGGCCACTTTCGGGTGTCGGGCCATTCTCTGTCTGCACGCGAAATGATCTATTCTGTAGGTAGCTTTTAACCCACGCATATAACTTGCCACCGAGTCCCACTCCTTCTAGTGCACTCAGAATGACTTCGTGGGTGGTATTGTAGTATGCCCCTTTAACGTCAAGAAACAGAGCAGCAGATAACCGTTTGCAGGCCTTCTGGTGTTCTACATATGTCACCAAGTCAACTACATTGTCAATTGACGAGCGGCTTGTCTGAACCCGGACATGGCATCTGGATATAATTCGTATAACTCTAAGTACCATTCCAGAAGCGTTAAAATCATTCTTTCCATATTTTTTCCCACACTGCTCGCGAGGGCGATTGGGCGGTAAGAGGAAATGTCTATGGGTTACTTGCCGGATTTGAGAAGTGGAATCAGGCGACTTGACTTCCATTCCTGTGGATTCATGCCAGTTTGCCAGGAGTCGTTGTACAGCTGCAAAAGTGCCTTCCGAGCTTGATCTCCTAGATGACACAGAGCGCTGTAAGTGATGCCGTCAGTTCCTGATTCTGAAGAACGTCTACACAAAGCAAGCGCAGCCTTTAGTTTGTCCATTGAAAATGAAATCCACATTCGGGGATCACGTGAAGATACAAAAAAGTCGGGTGTCTTTGTCCCAGTTGAATTTGAGCTGCAGGCAATACTTCGACAGAAAGAATCAGCGACATCAACCTCTTCGCAGAGTAATTGAAGTGCCAAAGATTTTAATGGGCAGCGCTGAGTATTGATTGTACGAAGACCCCGAAGAGTTCTTCAAATTAGTGACAGAGGCTTTCTGGGGTCCAAAGACTCGCAAAAAGATACCCCTCGTTGCTTGTCCAACTTGTCCTTGTGACGCTGTATTTTCTTTTGTATGCGTCTGGCCACTCTCAGATCATCAAGTGACCTCGTGCGTCTATAACGTCGTTTTGCACGACGACGAATCGCTCGGAGTTCCTCGAGATCAATGTCCAAATCAGTGCGACATGAGCTCACCAGAATCGAACACGTCTTTAACTGTAGGGCACTCTTTATTGCGTCCTTTAGGTAGAAAGGTGAGGTGCCAACATAGAATTCCATGATTAACTTGTATTTTTGCCAATCGGTGCACTGGACAGCTCTGGAGGACTTGAGACTTGGAAAGCCGTGAATCTTCAGGCATGTTGGGATGTGGTCACTACGCTTGTTTCCACATCTGGAAAACAGTGCACTCTGCTGGTGAACGAGCGTGAGACGAAAGTGAGGTATAGGCAACTGCTAAAGGCCGATCCACGCAGATAAGTAGGGCTGCCGTCATTCACGAGAATAAGTTCACATTCAGAAGCGAAAGACACTGGCTGTCTACTTCTAGTGTTGACCCTGGAGCGTCCCCATAAGTAGTGGTGGGCATTTAAGTCCCAAGTTATCTCCCATGGCTGGAGAGTTAAATTCAAAATTGCGCGCCAGCGCTCACGGTCTAGACGACTTGATAGATGTACGTAGGCTCCGATGATGGTGAATGTGGTCTTCTTGTTTTTTACTGTTAGGCAAACGTACTGGTTTTCTTCATCAGGGGGTACAGGGTGATGAACATAGGTTAAGTCGCGCCGTATGAACACAACGACCTTGCTGCGCTCTCCGTGGGTAGAAGACATAAAGCACTCTTATTCAGACAGTCTCATCTGAGCTGACAGGTTCGGTTTACAAATCACAATTATGGAGAACTGGTTCGTGAATACATATTGCCGGAACTCGGACATACTCGCCTTAAGTCCTCTGGCATTCCACTGAAGGACAGATATATTCTTGACCTTCTCTCAAAAGAATTACATGATGCGGGCCATCGTTTTACCTTAGAGCTGCAAGCAACGGACTCAAAGTGTGCAGCACCTGGAGTGCACTCTGCGCTGAAGGGTGTTCGTGTTGCTTAGGAGCATGCGCATTTCGCTCATAAGGGTCTGCAACATGTTAATGACCTGGCGATCGTCAGTGGTCCTTTCATCAGTTGTGCGTGATGGCATTGAGGTTGGCGGGATTCGATGCACCTCTGAAACAGGCTGTGTTCGTGAAAGTGATGGCCACTCTGCACGAGGTGGGAGTCTTGACCCTGATTCTGTTTTCAGTGTGTGCGTCTTCGCAGAGGTTGATGATAATGGGACAGTTCTTCTTGCTTGAGATGACGTGTCTCTATCGGCAAATGGCACGTTTCATGATGATCTTCTGCGGTGACGCCGACGTCGCCTGACAGTAGCAGCGGCTTCTCTGTGCGTTGAATTGTCAAGCACCATGCGTTTCAGCACCGCGCGTTCATTTCTCACTCGTGAGCAATCTTTACACGACGCTTTATGAGCGCCGTGGCAATCGGAGCATTTGAACGCTGTTGCGTAGCAGGTGTCTTTTGAATGAGGTTCGGCACACCGCGGGCACACGACATTGCTGGTACATACTCCTTTGACATGTCCCATCTTCAAGCATCTGAAGCATTGTAGGGGCTTCGGTATGTATGGACGGACCTGGTGGCGAACGTGGCCAACTTTGACGTGTGAGAAAGACTGTCTCCCTCAAAAACAATCTTCAGGCATCGTGACTGACCAAGCCTTGTAATGTGCTTGATAAGGATGTCGTCTGAAAATTGGCTTTATCAAGAATGAGGAATTGTCAGCGGGAATGGAAATGTCCACGTCATAAATGACGCCAACACTGCCTTTACAGTCAGTGGGGATCACTGATTTAACTGTGACTGTCGATTTCCGAGATCTTCTGTAGGCTTTGCAGCGCACTACGGTGTAGAACATCAACTGCCAGAACATTCTTCCGTGAGTTGATCCTGACATCTTCAATCTCATTCGGAGCGAGTCCTTCGAGGTATGCAGAGAGAACTTGCCTGTTAAGCCGCCGTAGGTTGGCTGAAGGGTCCACAGCCAAGATACTCCTCATGGCTGTGGACCCCTCAGCCAACCTACGGTGGCCAACGCTACGCGGTAGCCTGTACGGTTGATATAATTGTCGTCGACGATGTTCGTAGCAGTCTTCTTTTTGCAATGCGGCTCATGACGACTGTGTAGTCGTCATCCGATGACGCGAAACTGCGAAATAGAGCTCCGTTGCCTCGCTGCCTGTGCCACTTGAGGTGATCTGACGTTTCCTAGCCGCTGCCAGACGTAGCGGTTGTCCACCTCGAAAATCCTGAGAGGCTTCTTTATCTATTCTCGCAAAAAGGGAGCGGCAGCTCCCAGAATTTGCGGTAAAACAAATAGAAAACTTTGACACAAGGTACAAGTGTTCTTCTTCTATCATTACTGGTGGGGTGTAATCTGGGTTACTGCTAGTTCTTATAGTATTAAGGTCGTGGTTGTCTCGGCTACTGTACAGATCTCTGTAAAACTCCTCCGCTATTTTAACTATCCTATCCATATTGGTAGTTATTTTGCCTTCTTTGTCCCTTAGTGCATACATCCGACTTTTGCCTATCCTAAGTTTCCTCTTCAATGCTTTGACACTTCCTCCGTTTTTCAGAGCGTGTTCAATTCTCTCCATGTTATACCTTCTTACATCGCATACTTTACGTCTATTAATCAACTTCGAAAGCTCTGCCAGTTCTATTTTGTCTGTTGTACTTGACACTTTCATGATTTGACGCTTCTTAATTAGGTTCTTCGTTTCCTGGGAAAGCTTGCCAGTGTCCTGTCTAACTACCCTGCCTCCAACTTCCACTGCACACTCCGTAATGATACTCGTCAGATTATCATTCATTGTATCTACGCTAAGGTTGGTTTCCTCACTAAGAGCCGAGTACCTGTTCTGCAGCGACACTCTGAATTCCTGTACTTTGCCTCTCAGTGCTAGCTGATTTATTGGCTTCTTGCGTATCAGTTTCTGCCGTTCCTTCTTCAAGTCCAGGCGAATTCGAGACCGCACCATTCTATGGTCACTGCATCGTACCTTGCCAATCACTTCCACATCTTGCACGATTCCAGGGTGTGCACTCATTATAAAGTCTATTTCGTTCTTATTTTCGCCATTAGGGCTCCTCCATGTCCACTTGCGGTTTTCTCGTTTCCGGTAGAAGGTATTCAAAATCCGTAAATTATTGCGTTCTGCGAATTCTACTAGTAGCTCTCCTCTGGCGTTTCTGCTACCGACGCCATAATCTCCTACTGCCTGGTCTCCAGCCTGCTTCTTCCCTACCTTTGCATTAAAGTCGCCCATCACTATAGTATACTGTGTTTTTACCTTACTCATTGCCGATTCCACGTCTTCATAGAAGCTTTCAACTGAAGCGTCATCATGGCTGGATGTAGGCGCGTAAGCCTGTACTACCTTCATCTTGTATCTTTTATTCAGTTTAATTACGATACCTACCACCCTTTCATTAATGCTATAGTATTCCTCTATGTTGCCAGCTATGTTTCTGTGAATTAGGAACCCCACTCCCAGTTCTCTTCTGTCTGCCAAGCCCCTGTAGCAAAGGACGTGCCCATTCTGTAGCACCGTATAGGCCTCATCTGTCCTCCTAACCTCACTGAGCCCTATTATATCCCATTTAACGCCCTCTAGCTCCTCGAATAGTACAGCTAGACTTCCCTCGCTAGACAAGGTTCTAGCATTAAACGTTGCCAAGTTCAGGTTCCAATGGCGGCCTGTCCGGATCCAGAGATTCTTAGCACCCTCTGCTGCGTTGCAGATCTGACCGCCGCCGTGGTCAGTTGCTTCGCAGCTGCTGGGGACTGAGGGCCGTGAGTTATTTGACGTAAGCATGTGGGAGGTAGTGGCCAGATACTGCACCAGGGTGGCCAATCCTTCTCTGGTGAGGGAGTGCGTTTTCGGCGGTGTTTGCCGGTGAGGCCGCACCCCAGGCCTCTTAATGCAGTTCCATCAACACGGGGATTTTTTTTTTAATCCGGTTGGGAACTGCGCGGTACCGGGATTTGAACCACGTACCTCTTGCATGCGAGAGGTAATGATAGAAGAAGTCAGAAAAGCTTTGGAGAGCATGCAAAGGGGCAAGGCTGCTGGTGAGGATCAGGTAACATCAGATCTGCTGAAAGATGGAGGACAGATTGTGTTAGAAAAACTAGCCACCCTGTTTACGAGGTGTCTCCTGACGGGAAGGGTACCAGAGTCTTGGAAGAACGCTAACATCATCTTAATACATAAGAAAGGAGATGACAAGGACTTGAAGAATTACAGGCCGATCAGCTTGCTCTCTGTAGTATATAAGCTATTTACAAAGGTAATTGCTAACAGAGTAAAGAAAACATTAGAATTCAATCAACCAAAGGAACAAGCAGGATTTCGAACAGGCTACTCAACAATTGACCACATTCATACTATCAATCAGGTAATAGAGAAATGCTCAGAGTACAACCAACCCCTATACATAGCCTTCATAGATTACGAGAAGGCCTTTGATTCAGTAGAAATATCAGCCGTCATGCAAACACTGCGGAATCAGGGCGTAGATGAAGTATATATAAACATTCTGGAAGAAATCTACAGGGGATCAACTGCTACCATAGTGCTTCATAAAGAAAGCAACAGAATACCAATCAAGAAGGGTGTAAGGCAGGGGGACACAATTTCCCCAATGCTATTTACCGCGTGCTTACAGGAGGTTTTCAGAAGCCTAGAATGGGAACAGTTAGGGATAAGAGTCAATGGAGAATACCTTAGTAACCTGCGCTTCGCCGATGACATTGCATTGCTGAGTAACTCGGGGGACGAATTGCAACTCATGATTACGGAGTTAGACAAGGAGAGCAGAAAGGTGGGTCTTAAAATTAATCTGCAGAAAACGAAAGTAATGTACAACAACCTCGGCAAGGAGCAGCGCTTCGAGATAGGTAATAGTGCACTTGAAGTTGTGAAAGACTATGTCTACTTAGGGCAGGTAATAACCGCAGAGCCGAACCACGAGATTGAAGTAACTAGAAGAATAAGAATGGGGTGGAGCACATTCGGCAAGCACTCTCAAATTATGACAGGTAGTTTGCCACTATCCCTCAAGAGGAAGGTATATAACAGCTGTATCTTGCCGGTACTTAGCTACGGAGCAGAAACCTGGAGACTTACAAAGAGGGTTCAGCTTAAATTGAGGACGACGCAGCGAGCAATGGAAAGAAAAATGGTAGGTGTAACCTTAAGAGACAAGAAGAGAGCAGATTGGATTAGGGAACAAACGGGGGTTAAGGATATCATAGCTGAAATCAAGAAGAAGAAATGGACATGGGCAGGGCATGTAGCGCGTAGACAGGATAACCGCTGGTCATTAAGGGTAACTGACTGGGTTCCCAGAGAAGGGAAGCGGGTTAGGGGGAGACAGAAGGTTAGGTGGGCAGATGAGATTAAGAAGTTTGCGGGTATAAATTGGCAGCAGCAAGCAGAGGACCGGGTTAACTGGCGGAACATGGGAGAGGCCTTTGTCCTGCAGTGGACGTAGTCAGGCTGATGATGATGATGATGACAAGTGTTCTATGAAATAGACACTTCGTCGTCGTCCGTCCATGTATAGACGGAACCCTATCGGAAAAATTGCCATGGTGGATACTGGAAAACATGGTGGGCGTAGTGGAAATAATAGTGGGCATGGTGGAAATAATAGTGGGCATGGTGGAAATTATGATGGCTATGGTGGGACGTAGTGGAAAATATGGTGGTTATGCCGGGACATACTGGGTGGTATGGTGTACAGATGATGGGTAAAGTGGAAATAATGGTGGAAAGCAGAGGCTAGATAGTGGGCAATAATGGGACACTCTGCCCACCATTGCAATAATGCTGGGTAGCCCTAAGCATATGGTGGGTGGTGCTTATTATGGTGGGCTACATGGTGTACCAAGTTGAGAAACTCTTCCCACCATTGCGATAATGCTGGGAAGCACTAAGCAGATGATGGGTGCTGCTTGTTATGGTGGGCCACATGGTGTACCAAGCTGAGATGCTCTGCCCACCATCGCGATAATGCTGGGAAGCAGTAAGCAGATGATGGGTGGGCTTATAATGGCGGGCAATTTATATAATGTACCAATCTTGGATCAGTACACTACATGTTCTACCACCACGATTTCCATCAAAGTTAGGCCTACCGACCGAGCCCGTACAATTGTGTTATCCGTGCTTCCGGGTTTCAGAATACACGATTTCGACGATTAAGTATGACAATACAGCGCAGCCATGGCATCAATTAACCTAAATGAAGCATTTTTCATTGTGTATGGTGTCCGCTCAAGAAGCAACAAACATCGATGCGACGCGATTAAAGCACTCCCAGAGAACGTAATTAAGTGTCTTCTCACTGACAGCTGCCGGCCGCACTCGCCGGCACTTCTCTAGCTTTTGTACGAGAACTCAGACGTGGCAATTCGTATGCTTGGTGAACCAACATGAAGCGTAATGTTTCCGGCACACTGCATTCGTTTTGGCCAAGTCGTTATGAAGTTGCTTTAGCGAAAAAGCTACAGCATTGCGCTGGCGCGACCGCCCTCTACATTGCGCGAAAAGCATCCAAATACTCAATCAAATAAATTAGGCGGGCGTATCTATGGAATCAGCCTAGAGGCGTCATAAAGCGTGAGCAGATGTCACCCTTTAGAACGAGCGCGAAACGGATATTAAACTTGGCAGACCCCGCCGGTAAACTGTTGCTGCTCCCCAGTCCACTTGGTTTTTTTCTTGAAGTTGTGAATTGTAAAAAAACAAAATAGCACTAGTGCCGTTAACATAGTGGCAATCGTTACAGGCCGCAGTTGCTTGTGTTTAATAAATGGGCAATTTTTAGTAGCAGGTGTAGATCTTGTCTATGTTGTGTACACGACAAACATAACTTAAGTTGAACCGTAAGTTTGCATGCCAACTAAGTATTTACCACCCATACAACGTCATGTTAGTGTGGCGCAGTGGTTAGCGTCTTCGAATGGGAATCCGCAGGTTGCACGTTCGATCCCCCGTGGCGCCTTGTTTTTTTTTACCGGACAGGTGTTTTTTATACTGTTTTTATAGAATTCTTTTTTATTTTTTGTGGCAGCTCGTCACGGCGATTATGACGTCATTTCGCGATCAAGTGTCGCCGGCACTGCAGCACCCACCATACCCACCATGCGCCATGGTGGGCGTTTCCCACCATTCACCCACTACACTAATCCACTATAATGGTGGGTGGTGGTTTCCACCATGCCCACCATTCGTTTTTTTTCAATAGAGAAGCGTAAAGCGGGTATGTGCCACAGGTTATATGATATGGGGGTAACTGGATTGTTCACTAGATGGCCGCACGTATGAACGCTTGAGCATACGGACTGACCCACATGCATATGGGCGGACGAATAGGCAGACAAGTCAAGCTAGTATCTGCCACAGAGTATGCGAGATGCGAGATGACGATACTTGGAGTGTTCACTAGATGGACGCGTGTACGAACGCATGTGCGGACGGGCAGACGCAGCAGACGGACGGACGGATAGACGGACGCGTAAAGCAGGTATGTGCCACAGGGTATGCGAGATGAGGGTATTTGGAGTGTTCAGTAGATGGACGCACGGAAGGATGCATGGACGAAGGACAGACATAGCAGACGGACGGACGGATAGACAGACGCTTAAAATGTATATGTGCCGCAGGGTATGCGAGATGGTGGTACTTGGAATGTTAACTAGATGAACGCACGTACGGACATATGGATGGACAGACTGGCAGACGGACGGACGGAGAGACAAACGCGTTAAGAGGGTATGTGCTACATGGTATGCGAGATGCTGGTACTTGGAGTGCTCACTAGACAGGCGCACACATAGATGGACAGACAGATAGACTAGCAGACGGACTGACTGATAGACCGACTCGTCAAGCGGGTATGTGCCACAATGTATGCAAGTTGCGAGTTGGCTGGACTCAGAGTTTTCACTAGATGCCCGCACGGAGGGACGCATGCACAACGGACAGACATACTAGCAGACGGACGCGTAAATCGGGTATTAGCCACAAGGTATGCGAGATGGCGGTACCTGGAGTGTTCACTAGATGGACGCAGAAATGGACGCAGAGATTGACGAGATGTACAGACTAGAAAAGGGGGGAACGGATAAGCGGACGCGTAAAGCGTGTATGTGCCACAGGGTATGTGAGATGCGAGATGGCGGTACTCAGAGAGTTTACTAGATGGACTCACGGACGGACAGAAGAACGGATATATGGACGCGTAAAGCGGTTGTGTGCCACAGGGTATTCGAGATGACGGTACTTGGAGTGTTCACTAGACAGACGCGCGGACGGGCGCATGGACGGATGGACAGACAGACTAGAAGACAGATTTACGGA
Source organism: Rhipicephalus annulatus (assembly GCA_013436015.1). Lineage (NCBI taxonomy): Eukaryota > Metazoa > Arthropoda > Arachnida > Ixodida > Ixodidae > Rhipicephalus > Rhipicephalus annulatus. The sequence goes on from WOVY01003035.1 coordinate 58,600, forward strand.
TAGAGGGACGCGTAAAGCGAGTATGTGCCGCGGGGTATGCGAGATGCAAAATAGCGGTACTTGGAGTGTTCACTAGATTGACGCACGGATGGACAAATGAACGGATGCAAAGACATACTAGCAGACGGACGGACGGAGAGACGGACGCGTAAACGGGTATGTGCCACAGGGTATGCGAGATGGCAGTACTTCGAGTGTTCACTGGATGGACGCACAGATTGACGCATGGACGGATGGACAGACAGATTAGCAGATGGACGGACGGATAGATGGACGCTTAAAGCGGGTATGTGCCACAGGGTGTGTGAGATGGCAGTACTTGGAGTGTTCCCTAGATGGCCGCATGGACGGTTGCCTGGATGGACGGACATGCTACCAGACGGACAGGTGGATAGACGGAAGCGTAAAGCGGGTATATTCCACAGCGTGTGTGAGATGGCGGTACATGGAGTGTTCACTAGCTGTACGCACGGATGGACGCTTGGGCGGATGGACAGGCATAGCAGATGAATGGACGCATAGACGGACACGGAAACGGGGTATGTGCCACAAGGTATGCGAGATGGCGGTACCTGGAATGTTCACTAGATGGACGCACGAACGGACGCATAGATTGACGGGAAGACAGACTAGCAGACAAACGTACGGATAGACGGACGCGTAAAGCGTGCATTAGCCAGAGTGCTTGCGAGATGGCGTTACTTGGAGTGCTCACTAGATGGACGCATGCACGGATGCATGGATGGACAGACAGACAGACAGACAGACTAACAGACGGACGGATAAATAGACGGACGCATAAGGAGGGTATTCGCCTTAGGTTATGCGAAATGTGAGATGGTGGTACTTGGAGTGTTCACAGGATGGATGCACGAATGGATGCATGGACGGACGGACAAACAAACTAACAGACGGACGGATGGATAGCTGGACGCGTAAAGCGGGTATGTGCCACAGAGTATGTGAGATGCGAGATGGCGGTACTCAGAAAATTCACTAGATGGGCTCACGGACAGACAGATGGACGGATAGATGGACGCGTAAAGCGGGTGTGTGCCCCCGGTTCTGCGAGATGGCGGTACTTGGAGTGTTCACTAGATGGACACGCGGACGAATGCATGGATGGATGGACCGACAGACTAGCAGACGGATGTTTGGATGGGGGACGCGTAAAGCGGGTATGTACCAAAGGCTATACGAGACGCGAGATGGTGGTATTTGGAGTGTTCACTAGATAGACGCACGGACGGACGCATGGACGGACGGACAGACAGACTAGCAGACGGACGGACGGAGAGACGGACGCGTACGTAAAGCGGGTATGGGCTACAGGGTATGCAAGTTGGCGGTACTTGGAGTGTTCACTGGATGAATGCACAGATGGACGCATGGACGAATGGACACACTAGCAGACGGATTGACGAATATATGGACACGTAAAGTGGGTATTTGCAACAGGGTATGTAAGGTGGCGGTACTTGCAGTGATCACTAGCAGGTCGCATGGACGGTCGAACAGATAAACTAGAAGACGGATGGAGGGATAGATGGAAGCGTGAAGCTGGTATTTGCAACAGGGTATGTGAAATGGCTGTACTTGGAGTGTTCACTAGCAGAACACACGGACGAATGGATAGACATACCAGGCGGATGGACGGTTAGACGGACGCGTAAAGCGGGTATGTGCCGCAGGGTACGCCAGATGGCGGTACTTAGAGATCTCTAGATGAACGTGCGGATGGACGGAGAAACAGACTAGCAAATGGTATGCGGATAGACGGACGCGTAAAGCATGTGCGTGCCACAGTGTATGCGAGATGACGGTACTTGGAGTGTTCTTTAGATGGACGCACGGACGGAAGCTTGGGCGTACGGACAGACAGACTATCAGACGGACGGACGGATAGATGGACGCGTAATGCGGGTATTTGCAACAGGGTGTGCGAGATGACGGTAGTTGCTATGTTCACTAGATAGATGCACGGACGGATGTATAGATGGACAAACAGACAGACTAGCAGACGGATAGACAGACGCTTAAAGTGTGTATGTGCCACAGGGTATACAAGATGGTGGTACTTGGAGTGTTCACTAGATGGCACCACAGACGAATGCATGTGCGAATGGACAGACAGACTAGCAGATGAACGGACGTGTAAAGCGGTTATGTGCCACAAGGTTTGCGAGATGCGCGATGGCAGTACTTGGAGTGTTCACTAGATGGTCGCACGGACGGATGCAGGGACGGACGGACAGACATAGCAGATGGATGAACAAAGAGACCGACGCATAAAGTGGGTATGTGCCACAAGGTATACAAGATGGTAGTACCTTGAGTGTTCACTAGATGAACACACGGACGGATGCATGGACGGACGGACAGGCAGACTAACAGACGGACGGATGGATAGCTGGACGCCTAAAGCGGGTATGTGCCACAGAGTATGTGAGATGCGAAATGGCGGCACTAAGAGAGTTCTCTAGGTGGACTCACGGACGGACAGATGGACAGAGAGATGGACGCGTAAGGCGGGTGTGTTCCACAGGGTATGCGAGATGGCGGTACTTGGAGTTTTCACTAGATAGACGCACGGACGGACGCAATGATAAACGGACAGACAGTCTAGCAGAAGAACGGGCCGATAGTGTGACGCGTAAAGTGGGCATGTGCCACGGGGTTTCCGAGAGGCGAGCTGGCGGTACTTGCCGTGTTCACTAGATTGGCGCACGGACGGACGAATGGACGGACGGACAGACGGACTTGCAGATGGAGGGACGGAGAGACGGATGCGTACAGCGGGTATGGGCCACAGGGTATGTGAGATGGCGGTACTTGAGTGTTCACTGGATGGATGCACAGGTGGACGCATGGGCGGATGGACAGACAAGCAGACTGATGGACGGATAGATGGACGCGTAAAGCGAGTATTTGCCGCAGGGTATGCGAGATGGCAATACTTGGAGTGTTCACTTGATTGACACGCGGACGGACGCATGGACGAACAGACAGACAGTCTTGAAGACGGACGGACTGATAGATGGACGCGCAAAGCTTATATGTGCCACAGGGGATGCGAGATGCGAGATGGTGGTACTTGGAGTGTTCACTAGGTAGACGCGCGGACGGACGCATGGATGGACGGAAAGATAGACTAGCAGACGAACGGACGGATAGATGCACGCGTAAAGCGGGTAGCTGCCACAGGGTATGCAAGATGGTGGTACTTGCAGTGTTCACTAGCACGACGCACGGACGGATGGACAGACATAGCAGGCAGATGGACGGATAGACGGACGCGTAAAGCGGGTATGTGCCACAGGGTATTCGAGATGCGATATGGCGGTACTTAGGGTGTTCTCAAGATGGACGCACAGACGGATGGACAGACAGACTAGCAGACGGACGGCGAGATGAGTAAACGCGTAAAGCGGGTATGTGCCCCAGGGGATGAGAGATGACGGTACCTGGAGTGTTCACTAGATGGGACGCATGGATGGACGAACAGACAGACTACAATCTAAAAATATTTACACCCTAAAAGGTGTACATCGGGTGTACGCATTACAAACACCTATATGAACACCCTTGTTACACTTCATTTTAAAAATTTAAGATGTTCATAAATAAAACCTCTTCAGAACACCCCATTCACACCCTTACATTTGGGGTGTTAAGAACAAGGCTACAAATGATTGATTGATATGTGGAGTTTAACGTCCCAAAACCACCATATGATTATGAGAGACGCTGTAGTGGAGGGCTCCGTGAATTCCGACCACCTGGGGTTCTTCAACGTGCACCAAAATCTCAGCACACGAGCCTAAAAGGCTACAAATTCACGACATATTCGGGCAGTATTGCTTTTACTGTTAGTATACATTAACCATCTTGATACCTGCAAGTTTCCTACTACTAGCTGCTTGCCGGTCTAGTAATGAATCGAAGCAGGAAGTAATGTGATTGAAACGCAGTTTTTATCGATAAAGCACGCAAACTACTATAAGGCGGAAAATACAATAGGAGCGCCGCTTGTTCAATAGAGTAAGGGCCAATTCTCCTGTATCTGTTTCTTTCATCTGTGTCATTTGCGTGAATAGTCAACACTCACAAAATGCACTGCACACACTAGTGTTGCCTTGCATAGAACACTCCCTCTCCCCCGTGCAACATAAGATCAAAGCTTTTAAAGCTGGAGATAAAACGTTCACCACCTGCAAAAAAAACAACAACAGCGCAGTTGTTTAGCCATGACCACCACGTCAGCAGGCCATCAGCAGGCCATCACTTAAAAACGAACATTGACGTCATGTATTCTTAGCAGGCACGTTTGGTTTATTTACTGTAGCAAATGTTCCTCTTCATTTTTCCTTAAAAGTGCGTTATGGAAATTAGAAAGAGGACACCATCCATGAAGAAAAATGACCTTGACGCAACCTTGCTCAGAATGACGGGAGCCTTGTTGACTAAATTGTGAACAAAGCTCTCCTCAGGGGAGCCCAAACACATTCTCTAGTTCTCTCTCTCTCTCTCTCTATCCGTTTTTTGTAGATCCCCTTTTGTTAATTTGTGTAACTTCCGCCGCAGATGTGCTTCGGTCAAAGCCTTGACTTTGTAGGTAGTGAGAAAACAACATTGATGAAATATTTTCAGCCGTGGTCTCGTTCCAAGGACTGCAAGCTAAGAACAAATGTATTGTCGCAACGTGAAGACAGAAGTAGTAATTAACAGGTTGAGAAAGTAGCAGCAGGTCAGAATTTTTTTATTTACTGCGCGCCAGAGCGTTCCTCTTTCTTGTTATTGCTTGCTGCATAAAAGCGTGCACATGCGCGTATGCGCTGTCGTCTTCGTCTTCCTAGCAGCACGCACGTGGCAACATGTTCTCTTCGAATAGTGTGACGGCCGATGCATGAAATGTCGCGATATATTTACCGAATTGAAAATGCTGATAAAATATCGCCTGCGTGACCCTGAATGTGCAGTCTCTAAAGACCCATAGAGCTAAGCACAAAGCATCAGCTTAGCTTTTTTACCAGTATTCACTACATTAGGTCGGAGAATGTGCGCTATATATTGTTCCTGAATATTACAAGTGCGCGGTCTGACTAGTAGCTCGTGCTGGTCGCACTGCACCGTCACAATGTTCACTGCAATTCAGATGCACTGTTAAAGAACGAGTATAACGCAACAAATCATTGCCGCAAAAAAAGAAAAAAAGCAGCACCCGCGGTATCGGTAGAGGGCCGGAGCTAGCGTTAAACTGCATCTAGTCGGTCTGAGAGCGCACCGACGCCATGAAGTCTGGCCGCCGAGACAGCCTTGGCTGCCCCGAATTGCTGGGGGCCCGGGCACCGAGCGCGGGAATGGGACCGGCGTCATGTTACAAGTCACTGCGTGTGCTGGCGAAAACCCTTCCGTGTGTGTGCACGTGGTGCGCGTGGCTTCTCGATCGATAGAGTTTATTAGTCGGTGTTTAGTTTGAAATGTGCCTGCACTCTGTGCTCGACTGTTTGTTTTGTCAGTGCTGATTATCGCTATGGTGCACCATCCTGAAGACTGGACCTGCGGGTTCATATTTCATATTTCATATTGTGGAGCACTCGGAGTGAAGTAGAGAGTACAGCTCTCACGTTGTTCCGTTCAGCGCTTTCTTAACTGCGTGAGCACGAGAATAACGCCTTCAAATAGTTTTGTTTTCTACTATTTGATCACAAATGAGCTTTCGTTTACTTAGCGAGAATATTTGTCCGAACTGTTTCACGGGGATGATGGCGAAGCGTGATTGTGGGCAAGTTTTTTGGTTTGTTTGTTTAGATTGTTCGGAGTACAAAGCAGATTGAGCGTGCGCCGCTGAGGTTCAGCGAAGATATTGAACAGATTTTCGCGGTGCCCTTTGTTGGCAGCCGTTTTTAACGGGGCCCGCTCGTAATGCAGATCAATTTTAGTTTACTAATAATACATGTGTGGGGACGGCGCCTTTTTGCTCTAAGCATCAACTGTATCTAAGACGGATATGCTTGGGCATGTTGCTAGTTTATTTACTCTATTTTTTTCTTATTGCACGGAAAGACCGGGAACGGAAAACAAGGGCGTGGTGTCCATGTCGTTCTTTTCGGTTCTTTTTCATTTTGTGCGGTAACACTACCGTGATAACTAGGGTTGATGCATCGGGTGACAACACCGCATAATGCTTCGCGTTAGGTGCGCCTCGCGCAGTTTGCCTACTTTCAAATACATTCAATTTCGTTAAATTCGTCTTCACCGGTATTTTTGTTGACCCGCAACGTAGCGTGACACTGCCGACAGCCGTGCCTGTGTAGTGGATCGAGCACTGAAGCTGGACTTTTGTTTTAACAGACCTTTCGTCTGTGTGTGTGGTCGAATTGCCTACTTAAACAGTGCAAACGCTTGTTTGAACATCATTGCTAACGTTCGAGCACATTTTATTCAGACGGTTTCCATCATGCGTAACTTTCAAAATATTTTAGTTATTCAGGGTTTATTGCCATCGCCTTGCTTTGGCGTTTAACTTCGCTAGGTACTTCAGATGTTAAAGGTACTTTTGCTATGTGAAGTGTATTATTAGTTTTTCTGTTGCCCAAAAAACACTTTAATGTTATACATACTGCACGGTATCTAAGCATGTGTTGCAGCCAAAATGTAAGTCTGGGCAGCATGTTTATCTGGAAACACAACACGCACAGCCACTGAACAGCCTATACGCTGCATCGGGAAGGAGTTATGCTTTCTCAACCTGCACGCATGATTGAAACAAATGACCGTAATTTAGCAATATGCAATAGTCATTAAGTGAAAGTAACAGGGTCATTTTATTTCAAATTTTCCAGTCAATTTTACGGCTATGACAAATGTGTTTGAAAAAAAAATTGTGCTGATTTAATGCACTGAAAACAGTGAACTGCTTGAATATTTCGGAGAGAAAGACGTTTTTGTCACGTGGTTGCCTTTTAAGCTTCCCAGAATGTTATTTAGGTGTTGTTTGAGAAAAAAATATTTTACGAGTACTGCTCTTTTTTATACCTAGTTTGAACACGTTAAGGGGCTTATGTAAGATGTTTGAAACTCAGTAATAATAATACAATTTTTCGGCCACATACGTCTGCAAGAATTTAGCCAAAATTCTTTATGTTTGCATTTTCTAATTGCGATACTGCACTTTGTATGAATATAGGAGCTGTAACTACTTATTTCACAGAAAAGATATTTTGACGAAAAATTATTTTTAGACATCATAAGCTGTTAACCTCTACGAGAAAAGATCACTCATTTCACCGAATTGTCATTTTTGTCCGCATTGAGACGCAATTTGCACCAAGTGGTGGTCCAATTAAAAATCAGCTTTTACCTAAATTGAAAGCAAATAAACAGTTCTTTGTATGTGACAAGTTTCATCACTACAACTTCTATTTCAATGAATAAAATAATTTTGAAATTTCTCATCAACGCATTGGGGAATTTCGAGGCGTTGGCTGCCGTATGACCAAACGGCAAATGGGGAACTTGGAGGGAGGAGGAGGAGGAAGGAAAGAAATGAAAGGCAGGGAGGTCCACCAGGCGCACATCCGGTTTGCTAGCCTGCACTGGGGGAAGGGGTGAGGGGATTAAAGAAGAGAGAGAGAGAAGTGAAGGGCAACGCGTGTGTAGATGTGACCTTGTCCATTGCACGCTTATAAGTGGTCGCGTAGTCCGGTCGTCTTTAGAAAAGTTAGCAATGCCCGCGTTGCTTTGCTGGCCAGCGACGCATAGAGCCATGAGCCAAGGATCTTCTCTTCGAAAAAAAGGTCTACTGTGTAGTGTTTCTAACGTTTCGTTTAGCAAGTTGCGTTCGCTCGCAAAACGTTCACATGAACACAGAAGATGTTCTATTGTCTCGTCAGTGTCACACGATTCACATCGGAAGCTATCCGCCATTCCTATGCGAAAGGAGTACGCCTTTGTAAAAGTTACTCCTAACCACAGGCGGCAAAGTAAATTTGCATCCTGGCGAAAGATTAATTCGAAAAACCTTAGGTGAGGCCTGAGCACCTCAGGCCTCACCAGAGATTCAAGAATGGACACCTTTTTCTCTCTAGAGGAACTACAAGCGGCCTTGATGGCATGCAAACAATCTTCATGGCCTAGTCCGGTTGGGATCACGTACATGGCTCTTCGCAACCTCGGAAAAGCAGCTCGACGGGCCCTTCTATCCGTGTACAACGACTCGTGGAGCAGCGGATTTATCCCTCATTCATGGAAATCCAGCCGCCTCGTCCGTGCGGTTAAACCAGGTAAATCTCCTCTGCACTTGACCTCTTATCGGCCCATCGCGCTTGCCAGCTGTTTCGGGAAAGTGATGGAGAGGATGATTTTGACTTGCCTAGAGTGGTATCTGGAGCGCCACAAGATACACCCTCATGCTGTGACGGGCTTTCGGCGTGGGCGGTCCGCAATTGATAAGGTTATAGCCCGATCTCATCTGTTCAGCATCAGAAAATAATGAAACGTTTATCTGCGGCGTTGTTCTTGGACGTGAAATGTGCATACGATAACGCATCACATTAGGCCATTCTGAATGTCATGGAAAATGTTGGATTAGGGGGTCGGGTTTACCAATAAACCCACAGCTATCTGAAAGGCAGAACTTTCTTTGAACAGACGGAGAATGGCACAACAACGCACCATTGCAACCGCCGAGGTGTGCCTCAAGGCGGTGTACTTAACCCCACACTTTTCAATCTAGCGCAACTCGGCCTGGTTGACGCACTTACAGAATCTGTCCGTCTATCAATATATGCAGATGACATCTGCATCTGGGCGTCAGGCGTAACACGCCTTCATTTGCGTGCCGGGCTTCAGAGAGCGGCAACAATAGCGACAAAGTACCTGGAAGAATGGGGACTAGAGCTGTCATCAGAGAAATTCTCGCTTATAGCATTCACGCATAAGGCTAGAGCCCATATGTTATTAAAATTAACGGACACACGATCAACTACGTGAAGACTCACCGATTCCTCGGAGTCATAGTTGATCGCAACCTCTCCTGGAGCCCTCAAATCGCCCACATGAAAACTAAACTCACCATGAACACCCACGTACTAAGGTTTTTGCTGGAAAAACGTGGGGTGTATCGGTACAAGCAATGCTCCAACTCTACACTGTTCTGTTCCTCGGTTATATGCGATACAGCTTACCCGTGCTTTGTGGGATCCGAAGAACAAACTTACGCGTCCTTCAGCCGATTCAAGCTCAATCCCTGAGAATATGCCTTGGTCTCCCGAGATCCGCTTCTACAGCAGCGACAGTCATCATTGCGCGTGATTATCCAGTCAACGCATACATCCGCGTAGACGCTTTGAGAATGCACATAAGACATTTCGCCTGGCTTCCATCTCAACACCTCGCCTCACTTCGAACTTCCGGCCCCACTCAGCGTTCAGCGCAACTGTAGCTCAGCATTGCGCAGTGCTTGTATCGCACTTCACGCATGCAGCACAGCCGCCGATACCATTATGGCGCCTACACCCACTCAAAGCCCTTCTTACAATTCCTGGCATCCAAAATAAAAAAAAGTTGTCGCATCTAGCCCTGAAACAGGCCACATTACTTTTACTGCAAGAGAAGCACAACGGACGCCTTCACATTTACACGGATAGCTCGGTGTCTTTAGTAAGCTCTGCAGGGGCGGTGGTTATTCCCGCGAGGCGTATCACAGTTAAATTCTTGACATCGCATTTGACGTCGTCGACAGCTGCAGAACTTGCAGCCATTCGTGCAGCTCTGGAGGTTATAGTGAAGGAACCTTCGGGAATTTGGTCTATCTTCTCGGACTCGAAGGCATCTCTTCAATGTCTTAAATCACCCTTCCGCCATGGACCTAATGAACAGTTATTAGTTGAAATAAGGCTTCTTCATCACCAAGCAACCGAAAAACAGCACAGCATAGAGTATCAGTGGATATCAGGTCATTGCGGCATATATGGCAATGACCGCGCAGATGAGGCTGCTAGATCTGCACACGATGGTACCATATACACAGCCATCCCGTTCTCAAGAGCCAACGCAGCGACAAGACTTCGTTCGCTTGCACGTGACCTCACACTGGTACGGTGGAACTCAACAGACTTCACAAACGCGCGCCTGCATAACTTGGATCCCGATCTGCAACTTCGTCTTCCCCCAAGGATATCTCGAGCTGAGGAGACTCTTCTATGCCGCCTGTGGCTTGGAGTGGCCTTCACGAACGCATAATCTTATCTCATTGGGATGGCCAGCTCTCCTACGTGCACTTACTGCAGTTGCGAAGAAACCATCGCGCACCTTCTGTGTGAGTGCACTCATTTCAACGCGCAAAGACAAGAACTCACTGCAGCTCTGAGTAGACTGGACGATCAGCCTTTGTCGGAACAAAGGATTCTGGGTCATTGGCCGAGCCCATCCTCAGCCCAGAAGGCTTTGAAAGCTTTGCTGCACTTTTTGCGGACAACGGGCTTCAGAGACAGACTTTAGTGTCTTATACTCTTTGATGTTGCTTTTCCTCTGTCGCAATTTTTTGTGTAATTTCTCCCTCTCTTCGCAACAATTTTTTAACATTTTTCATTCCTCTCACCCCTTTCTCCAGCACCGGGTAGCCAGCCGGTCTAAGGACTGGCTAACCTCCCTGTCTTTCCGCTTAAACTTTCTTCCTCCTCCTCCTCCTCCTTGCATCCTGGCGGGAGAGTTCCGATAGAACTTGAGGCTTTCTCGATGGGTCCAATTTGTGTAGGTGGCGGTTCCTGACAGTGGGGTCACTCAGCCAAGTTTCCGACATGGTGTTAGCGAACGAGTGAAGGCCCCTTGCACCGTTGCTTCTCGACAGTAGAGTTGGGGTTGTCTGGGCGTCCACGTGGACGCATCGGGCAGCATTATCAGCAAGGTCATTACCGACAATACCACAATGTCCCGGTTACCACTAGAACACCACGTCATGTCCTTTTGATAAAACTTCGTGAATCACTTCTGTTATTTCATTCAGTAGTTGTTGATGCTCCCCTTGTCGTAAAGCTGATTGCAAGCTCAGAAGGGATGTCTTGGAGTCGCAGAACACAGCCCATTTTTGAGGTCGGGCTTCCGCGATATAAAGTTTAGCCGCACGTAAGCCGGCAAGCTCCGCTGCTGTGGATGTTGTCCTATGCGACAGTTTGAACTTTACAGTGACCTGGTACGTCGGGATGACAACAGCACCTGTGGAGCTGTCAGCCGAGACCGATCCATCGGTGTATATGTGGGTCCTCGGGCCATATTTATGTTGAGTAGCGACAATGTCACCTGTCGTAAGACCACTGTTGAATGACGGCTCTTGTTCGTTATTCCCGGAATAGTGAGGCACACCTGTGGTTGTTGTAGGCACCACGGAGGTGACCCTGGTCTTGTTGCTGGAGTGAAGCCAAAATGAACGCATTCTCTATGGGCAGATATAATCTTTGAAAACATCGCTTGTGGTCTTTGAAGTGGCAACACTGCAACATAGTGGCCAGGAACTCGGCAGAGGTGTCTTATGTGGGCTCTCAAAGTGTCAGTGTGATGTATGTTTGAATTGGATGCTCTTCTGCGATCATAATTGCCTCGTAGGTTGAGGTGAATCGCGGCAATCCTAAGCACACGCGTAGTGCTTGTCCTTGCAGACTTTCGATAATGCGGATGTTTGTCTTGCATGTACTCGCCAGTAACAGCAAGCGCAAAAATCCCAGAAACAGTGCCCTGTATAGCTGAATCATTCACCTTATCGATGTGCCCCAAGATTTTCCACAGAAGAACCGCATTATGTGGACAATGGAAGTTAGCCTTCTCTTCGGGTGTTTGCAGTGGGCAATCCACGAAAGGTCCCTGTCAATATTCACACCGAGGAAGCGATGGTTCTTCTGGAATGAAATATTTTGTCCATTGATGGTAACGGGGTATAATGTCATGGCTCTGCGAGTAAACGCAACCAATGCACATTTCTCCGTTGAGAAGGAAAGACCTTGCTTGCGGAGATATGAGCATGTGAGGGTGGCAGCCTGCTGGACTCTTGCACGCACTTGTAGACGAGTTACAGCCGAAGACCATGGACAAATATCGCCAGCATATATGGATATGAGGATAGTACTTGGCAAAATTTCACGAAGTCCTACCTTCACGAGGTTAAATAAAGTGGGACTTAATATGGCGCCCTGAGGGACGCCACGGGAGGTATAGTAATTGGTGGTAGGTCCATCTGAGGTTTGTACAAAAAAGGACCTTCTCGTCAAATAATCCTGGATCCATTGGAACATCCGACCACCGATTCCGACAGCTTCCAAAGAGTCTTGGATGGCTTTATGTGTCACGTTATCATAAGCCCCTTTGACGTCGAGGAAGAGTGCCAGTGGTATGCGCTTGAGGCTCTCCTGTTGCTAGATAAATGTTGTGAGATCAATCACGCTGTCAAGAGATGACCAACCTCGCCGAAAGCCGTCACGCAGTTTGGGTATACGTTGTAGCGCTCGAGGTACCATTCTAGACGTGTAAGTATCATCCTTTCCATCACTTTCCCCACGCCACTTGCGAGGGCCATAGGGCGAAATGATGTAAAACCAAATGGTGAATTTCCTGCTTTAAGTAGTGGCACAAGTCTACTTATCTTCCAATCCTGGGAAACAATGCCCGCCTGCCATGAGTGGTTGTAATAGCTTAACAAATGTTCCATAGCCTCCGGTAGAAGGTGCTAGAGCGGTGTAGGTGATACCATCGGGTCCTGGTGAAGATGATCGCCGGGAAGCCGCCGAAGATGCGTCAAGTTCTTCTATAGTGAAAAGATTGTCCATTTCGGAGATGCGGTGTTCAAGGATAACATTCCTAATGGTGCCAGCGGACAAGGCGGACACACAAGCGATTCGCGTACAAAACTGATTTGTCACTTCAAGTTGGGTGTGGCCTAAATGTAGGGCTAAAGCCATGAAAGGATGTTTTTGTCGGGGAGTCGAGCGCCGGCCACGAATAGTGCTCCAGATGCGTGGCAAAGGCTTTCGGGTATCCGATGATTCGCATAATGATTTACAGCGTTCCTGTTCATGTTTGTATGAACGTCGTTGGACTTTTTTCTGTATGCATCGTGCCAGCCTCAGGTTGCATATTGCTTTCGTCCGCCTGTATCTCCTTTTCGCCCTTCGGCAAAGCGCGCACAGTTTTTCCAGTTCAATGTCGAAATGTGAACGCTTGCTGGCGAACGGGAGAAGACAGGAAGCTTCCCTCATTGCCTCTGTGATGACTTCCTTCAAGTTCTGGTCAGGGCCTTCACGGCATGTATTTTCCATGAGTCGCTGAAATTTGGACCAATCCATTCTTCGTATTGTGGACTTAAGAGAGAAGTTAGTAAGAACCCTTATTCGGATATAAGTTTAAATGTGGTCACTCCCATGCGTTTCGATGTATGAAAACCAATGCACTTGCGACCGCAAGTTTCTGGATACCAGAGTCAAATCGAGGCAACTACTGTACGTAAGGCCCCGCAGGTATGTAGGACTGCCATCATTTAAGAAACATAGGTCATGCTTGGAGGCGAATGACACGAGGTTTCTTCCTTTAGCCTTGATCGTCGAACTACCCGAGATTAAGTGATGTGCGTTGAAGTCTCCTGTAATAACCCACGGGCCCGTAGTTGTTGTCAGTATGTCTCGTATTCGGTTTTTGTTCAAATAGCCTGGATGGTGATATGTAGACACCAATGAGTGTGAATGACACTTTTTCTTTTTTAACACGTAAGCAGACATATTGATTGTCATCATACGGTTGAACTGCGCGATGCACATATGTGAAATCTGTGCGAATGTAAACAACCACCTTGCTGCACTCCTCGCACATTCAAGAAACGAAAGATTTATACCCTTATAGTTTAGGAGGTTGTTACACGTTTGGTTCACATATAACTATTATAGAATTACGATTCATGAATACATATTGACGGAATGAAGAGATGCGGGATCTTAGGCCTCTCACGTTCCGCTGCATTATCGACGCTTGTCGGACCTCCTTGTGGAAGGAGAAAATTGGTCGAGCCATGGTTGCTACTGGAGACTTGCCAACACTGGACTTAGAGCATCCAGTACTTGTGCACTCTGAGCGAGTGGAGACTTCAGGCTACCGCACAGCTTTCGCATGACATCCAGCAGTGTTCGGAACATTCTGATGACTTCTGTGTCCTCCTCAGGCAGCTTGTCAGCGGCTGGCTGGAGTGATGTGATTGTCGATGTGCGCTTGGAATTGGCAGGTGGCTGTGATTTCGGCAATGAAGGCCAAACTGATTCATCTGCAATAGTGCTGCTCGTTGGTTTGTTGACCGTGCTGGCCGCCTTCGGTCTGGGAGGCAAGAGCGGTGGAAGAGAAGGATGGTGGTGTGCCGCTTTCGACGCATCGTCTGCGGCATTCTTTGAAGAACGGCGGCGACAATGACGCCTCTTTCGGACGGTCCTGGCAGCCTCTCGGTGCGACGAAATGTCTCTGACCATTTGTTTCAATACCATTATTTCTCTTTGGATTTTGGGGCATTCTTTTGACGAAGCTGCATGTGACCCATGACAATTCGAGCATTTCAGGGTAGTTGCTTCGCAGTCATTCGCAGAATGGGCTTCCGCGCAACGAGGGCACACCGTCCTATTTTCGCATACGCTTCTCACGTGGCCAATGTTCATGCACTTATAACACAGTAAGGGCTTCGGTACGAAAGGTCGCACAGAATGCCGAAAATGGCCCACCTTTACGTGTGAAGGAAAAGAGTCGCCCTTGAACATGATCTTCAAGCAGCGTGAGTTTCCAAACGGACAACTTTTGCGAATACGCTTGATTCATTTGCTGGTTTGACCAGAACATCGAAGTCGGAGCTGGAAATGGCAGTATCCACAACGTAGATGACTCCAGGGACGACGTTAGAGCTCACAAGAATGTAGGAGCGAACTTTCATTCCCCCCGCTTGTTTACGTCGCGCAGTATATTAAGTGCCGCAGCATGTAAAACGTCGATGGCCAATATGTTTTTACGCGTGTTCACTCTGATGTCTGTGATCTCGTTTGGAGCGAGTTCTTCCAGCAACTTAAAAAGGTTTTTAGGGGCAAAGCTCTTGAGGCCGTCGGTCGTTCCCTTCTCTGTAGTCGTACTAATATTGTGTAGCCACTTTGAGTTGCACAATAGATAGCGTAAGTGGTTTTTGTAGCATATACACAGACAAAATGATGATTCGGGGGGGGGATTCATTTGTCCGTACATTTGTGCTTTTTTCTGTTCGTCTATGCATCCATCCGTCCGGGCTTCCGTGTGTTGGCCTGTCCGTGAATCCATCCATCTTTCTGTCCGTCCACACTTGTGTCAGACTGCCTGTCGATCCGTTTGTGCATCTGGACGGACGGACGCTACGCCACACTCATCATCATTCACTCCGTGGATATGCTGTGATCTTTTTCACAAAACATAAATTGCTTAGACAAAATTTGGCATATGAAAAGAACTGTGTATTTTCTTTCGATTTAAGTACAAAGTTTTTTCAATTCTACCACCGCATGGTGCAATTTGCGTCTCATTATAGACAAAACAACTCTTTTGTGAGATTTGCGATTTTTTCTCATAAAGCTTGACAGCTTGAGATGTCTAAAATATTTTTCCTCGAAATATACCTTATGTGGATTAAGTATTCACTCCCCAGAAATTCATTCAAAGTGCAGTATTGATACAAAAAAATGCAGATCTACCATTTCAGCTAAATTATTCAAGGCGTATGTGGTCGAAAAGTGGTAATAATTTTACTGAGCTTCAAACACTCTACGCAAGCCCTTCACTTAACTTGTAGACCAACTTTGGCACGGAAGAAGAGGCACTTATGCAATAATGTTTTCCCAAACATTCAGACCAACTTCGGGGAAGTTCAGCAGGCAGCCGCGTGACCAAAAGTTATTTGTTTGCGAAATATTCTAGCAGTTACCTTTTTAATGCAGTAAAATCAACGCAATTTTTGTTCGAATACAATTGAGATGGTCGCCAAAATGGCTGGGACGTCTGACGTGGAATGAACGAGTAGCCAATTCTTTCGTTATATAATCGTGTCAATGTGAGCCCATTTAAGAACACTAGTATCATTCGTATTTAACACGTAACTATACAGTACTTAAATTCACAAGTTACCTGCACGTAATACCTTCTCAATACGCATACCGTCATGTATGCTCAGTGGCATTGTTCTTTTGTGAAATACAGATAAAATATATATGTGTTTTTGCGCATCGTACTGTATTTCTTTTAATAATCTAATCGAATGAGTACCATGGTAGTTCTACAGAAATACACATGCAACTGTGTTGATGCATACTTAAGCATGGAACTTGACATTCAATTAGATTGGTCGATGCATGCAGCTAATGAAACATTATCAACTTGGAGCAGCACCTTTTTATTTGCCTGCGCGAGCAAGCTGAAAGGGTAAACTAAGGTTCATATCTATGGCGCGAAAGGTATAATGAGTCTGCCACAGCGCGCTTTTTGTGGTGTTTATTGCTCAGCATACCTTTTCTAACATTTCTCTTTGCATTGGAGCTCGATGCCACTGAATATGCTTGCTATGCACTCAATTTATACTTACACATAAGAAAGCAGTTAGTTTTGCAGGGTGCATACTGTATTTTGCACTCTATGAAATTTCGGTCATTGTTCCTTGTGTATTTATTTTAGGTTTCCTGGATTGAATTTCCTGTACAGAAAGAACAGCTACGCCCCACTTCTTTCGAAGGAACCAGTCATCTCAGTAGCTGAAGATAATTGTGCAAGCAGCAGTGACAAGCTGTGGTTTTTCAGTTACAAGAATGCCAACACTGACATTATAATAATACAACCCCAATTACACTATTTCCGGAGCCCTCCACTACGGCGTCTCTCATAATCATATGGTGGTTTTGGGACGTTAAACCCCACATATCAATCAACACCCCAATTACACTACCTTGTCGAATGTTCTCATTTTTAATGTCGAAAATTATACTACGAGATACAGTAGGTTGTAAATGTGACTCCGAAAACTTGCTTAGTCTTTCCACATGTTTTTTTCTATAGTATAGGTGTCAACCAACGCCATACCTCCCAGTCGTTTGCCCGACTAGCGTAAAGGTTTTTGAAAGTTGTGGGGCTTATTGTATTGAAAGCAATGAATTTCTATTATATAGCGAAAAAAACTTGGTCACGTGAGATATTTCAAGATTTTGCAGAATGCCATCAGAGTCCTGTTTGTCAAACTTGCAGTTTTTCTATAATGAAGGCAGATGGGAACATATGGGCCTGATTGTTGTTTGCTTCGGCGTTATGTTCAATTGAACGTTACGCTGCAGGTTACTGCTTGCACTACAGTGGTGTGGTGTGTGTGTGTGTGTGTGTGTTTGTGTTTGCGTGTGCATGTGTAAGTGCTTATCGCGTCCTACTTTGTCGTTTCTGGCCCGGTCTACCTACACATATAAACACTGGTCTTATGCGGCTCATTCAAGACCACGGCACCTTATTTATGAGCTGCATGCACGCAGGTATAAGTGCAGTGGGTGACACCAGTACTTTCCTTCTTTTCTGTCAGCCGAAGAGAAGCTTCATATATGCTTATCCCTGAGAAAAATATAGGCTTGGGCCAGACGGTGATGCATAATTGATGAAATGAAGTGCTATGAACGGCTGTCCTCAACACACAAGACTAAGCCTCATCTCCTGTGTCTCTGCTTTTGTTGTCGCATTAATTGTGCTTCATTTGATCAAGTATGCTTATCCACATAGCTGTCATTGTTTCAAGGGGTTTTTCAGCGTACACCCCACTCGCATGGCTGTAGCTTCATCCAACACCTATAGTTTAGGGGTGTATATAAACACCTATTGAGGTAGGGTGTAACGTTTCTTTACACCCTACGGTTTCAGGGTGTTTTTAAACACCTTATTGTTTAGGGTGTTTCTAGACACCCTGAAAGGTGCTGCCCGTAGGACGAAACAAATACATCCTTATGGGTGTAAAAATTTTTAGAGTGTAGCAGACGGATGGACAAATAGACGGACGCGTAAAGCGGGTATGTGCCACAGGGTATGCGAGATGGTGGTACTTGGAGTGTTCACTAGATAGACGCACGGACGGACGCATGGACCGACGGACAGACTAGCAGACGGACGTACGGATAGACCAACGCGTAAACCGTGTATTGGCCACAGGGCTTGCGAGATGGCGGTACTTGGAGTGCTCACTAGTTGGACGCAAGGACGGACGCATGGATGGACAGACATACCAACAGACGGACGGATGGATAGACAGACGGATAATGCGGGTATGTGCCACATGGTAATCGAGATGCGGGATGGCGGAACTTAGGGTGTTCACTAGATGGACGCACAGACGGCCAGATACACAGACTAGCAGACGGACGGACGATTAGATGGACGCGTAAACGGGTATGTGGCACACCGGTGTGAGATGCCGGTACCTGGAGTGTTCACTAGATAGATGAACGGACGGTATCATGGATGAACGGACAGACAGAATAGCAGACAGACGGACAGGAAGACGGACGCGTAAAGCGGGTATGTCCCACAGGGTATGCAAGATGCTTGATGGCAGTACTTGGAGTGTTCACAAGATTGACACACGGACGCACGCATGGATGGACAGACAGACTGTCTTGCAGACGGACGAACTGATAGACGGACACGCAAAGCGTGTATTTGCCAAAGTGGATGCGAGATGGCGGTACTTGGAGTGTTCAGAGGATGGACGCTACTTACTTACTGCCTCTGTTGCACGGACTCCCAGTCTCCACCAAAAGGAGACTTCACTTGTTATTGGCAAGGAACTTGAGGGTACTTCTGGGTTTACCGCGGTCAACTTCCAGTGCTTTAGTGTATGCGGAGGCTCGAGAGCCACCTTTAGCAGAACTCCGAACTAAAGAAACAAATCGAAATTTATTTAGAATTTTCCCGCAACCTGAAAGTCATTTTTATCTGGTGCACTAACACGAAGGACGGCAGCGAGACTACAGAATATTATATCATCATTTTAGGCAGTAGTACCACAATGTAAATAATGGAAACCTTCAAAGCGACCTTGGATGCTGACCCTTCTCAACGTTATCCGTGAAACAGATGGCACGGAGAAGAAAGCAGCTATGGCACCTCTAGTAGTGGCACAGTTGGTACTTCATGAGCTTCATGTAATTCATAATTAGAAAAGGAAGATATATACAGACGGATCATGCACAGAAGAAGTGTCAGCCTGTGCGGTCTTTATACCCGAAATTCAGAAAAAGAAGATGTATAAATTATCGCACAAATCTTCATCGATAACAGCAGAATTGGTGGCTATCTTTGAAGCAGTTAAGCTTATCTGCGAGAATCCTGAGCCACTAAAATGGGTGATATGCACTTACAGCAAACCTGCTCTTCACCTAATCAGAAATGTAAGATCACCTTACAAAAATTGTGACATAGCACAATGTATCGCAGAAACTGTGGAATATGCCTCATCGCAGGGTCACAACATCGTATTCCATTGGATACCCAGCCACATTGGAATAAAGGGAAATGAAGATGCTGATAGTCTCGCGAAGAAAGCATTGAAGGAAGGACGGGATTGCGCAATCCCTATGTCTGGGGCGGATATTCGACATTTTATACGCAAGGAGCCAATCATTGTTCGATGGAGAAGTAGTTTGAGAGTCCTAAATGAAGGGAACGGTTTTGTGAAGTTGATCCACACAGAAAATTTTCCATAGCGACAGACCTCCCACGACACCTAGAGCCATTGATCCACCGACTTAGATTGGAAGTAGCATACACAAACAGCTTCCTACACATTATACATCGATTCAACTCACCGGAATGCCGTTGTGGTCTTGCAGAAGAGAATGTTCGCCATATTCTTTTGGAGTGCGTTAAATACGCGAATGAAAGAGAAAAATTAAAGAACAAATTAGCAAGTTTGGACAGACGGCCCGTCACAATAAAGAAACTACTTGGACCATGGCCTGAGATGCATCTCCAGAAAAAGGCAATATTCTTCCTGACAGACTTTTTAATGGAGACCGGACTGGACAAGCGCCTATGACTGACAGCCAGAGATGGGTATTATATAAAATGTGGTCATCTATGTACTGACATTAGATTTGTAAGGTGTGCGTGTAAGTAGTTTATGACTGGGTGAACTGCGCGAAGAAAACTGTGTATGACATGATATTTGAACTGGTTTCTGTGTGCAAATGTTTTTTTTTCTTTTCCGTATTGTTAATATTTGGGTACCGTTCTGTATTATTATTTTATTTTTTGCTGCTGAACTTTGTGATATGGAGTAGCCGACGCAACAGGCACCTTAACCTCTCCACATCAAAACAGTTAAAACAGAACAGAACTGAACAGAACAGGATGGACGCGCGGACGGACGGACAGACAGACCAGCAGACGGACGGACAAATAGACGGACGCGTAAAGTGGGTATGTGTCACAGGATATGCGAGATGGTGGTACTTGCAGTGTTCACTAGATAGACGCACGCACGGACGCATGGACAGACGGACACAATTTCCGATGGATGGACGGATAGACGGACGCGTAAAGCGTGTATGTGCCACGGCGTATGCCAGATGGCAGTACTTAGAATGTTCACTAGGCGGACGTACGGAAGCACAGACAGACCAACTAGCAAGCGGGTTGACGGAGAGACGGACGAGTAAAGTGTGTGTGTGTCCCAGGGTATGCGAGACGCGGTACTTGAATTGTTCACTAGATGGACGCTCGGACAGACGCATGGGTATACGGACAGACATACTAGCAGACAGATGGGCGGATAGACGGACGCTTAAAGCGTCTATGTGCCACAGGGAATGCAAGATGGCGGTACCTGGAGTGTTCACTAGATGGACGCAAGGACGGACGCATGGATGGACAGACAGACTGACTAACAGACGAACGGATGGGTAGCTGGACGCGTAAAGCGGTTATACGTCACAGAGTATGTGAGATGCGACATGGCGGTACTCAGAGTGTTCACTAGATGGACTCACGGACAAACAGACGGACGGGTAGGAGCCACTGACTACCAAAGGGAAGAGTCACAGCAGCTTGCTGATGAAAAATTCTTCGAGAAATGCGATCTCGGCGGAGACACCCGGAAACGAGCAAGTCATTTTGCCAATAACCTTTGTGGCTCTTAAAGCAATTCTACGCTCCCTGGCACAAGCAGGTTCTTTACCAGAAGTGAAAATGCCGCTTGATGTTGAGCATCTTCTCTTGTCGTAATTAAATGTCAAATAATTATATGTGGTGATTTTAACGCGCACCATGAATTGTGGGGTAGTGAGCGTTGTAATGTAAGGGGATCTGCTATAGTAAAATTATGCGAAGACCATGGTTACACTATACTAAATTATGGTTCTCCGACGTTTCTACGGGGGCATAACTACTGCAGCGTACTAGACATCACTGTGTGCTCCTCTGAATTAGTGGCTGGAGCAGACTGGACTGCATACGCTGATATAAGAAAAAGTGACTACTTGCCAGTATTCATATATCACCCAAAGTTGAAGAAAACGAGAAATAACCACACAACAAAAACTACAAAATGGGCAATCTTTCGAGAACTACAGAGACAAAATCTTGAACCTTGTTCTGACGCAGAAACGTATGCATCAAAGATAAACAAAATTTCTAACAAAAGCAACTCGTGGAGTACTCATTCCAGATGGGTATTCGGGTGTTGCCGCTGAGTATGAGAGGCTTCGAACAATACGACGCCAATCCGAAAGAAGATATCGCAGGTCGGGTAATTTAGAAGATTAGATTTCAAGGTTGCACAGAAAGTACATTCTGCAATGCATAACCAGCTGCAAAAGCTTTCAACCAAAAGGTGGCAAGATTTATATGCCTCACTTTCTCCATTTACCTCGGCGCCTCAACTGTGTACAGGGTACGCGCCCTCCGACAGCCAGTAGTCCACTCGAGACCACTACAGGCTCTAGCGCTGTCTCGGGGAGTTAGCGAACGTGTGATTGCCGAAGAATTTTCCAATCTTATACTGAGAATTGTTGAGACCGCCCAAACCAGCCAATATAAATCCTCTGCAGAATCAGCTTCGGAGGTACTGCCAGAAAGCATAGCCGGCTTCAGAAGAGGTAGATGCACAATGGACTGCATTCTGGATTTAGTCACAGATGTGGAAAACCAACGAACGCAAGGAAACATCACTGTCACTGTATTCCTTGATCTTCACCGAGCGTACGACACAGTGAGCCACGTTCACGTTCTGGAAGGCCTGGCGTTACAGAGATTCAAGGGCAAGATACTGCGTTGGACCGCTGACTTCCTGAATCACCGAAAACTTTTTGTAGTTACGCAGGAGGACCCAACGTCAGAACATGTCGTTAATTAAGGAGTGCCACAGGGCAGCGTGCTAAGTCCTACTCTCTTTAATGCAGTCATGGCGCAGCTCCCGTATAATCTTCCACCTAACATCAGATGTTCAGTATATGCTGATGATATAAGTATATGGACGTCTGGTTCATCGTTTTTGGATGTACAGCAAACTCTACAAGAAGGATTGGATTATGTCGACCATTCTCTAAAAAAAAGGTATGACACTTAGTTTGGCTCAAACAGCCATACTTCCGTTTACATTAAAAAGACTTGGAAATTTCCGGATTATTCTGCAAAATCAGCCTATTCAAGTGGTTAAAACTCATAACTTCTTGGGAGTAATTTTAGACCAGAGACTAACATGGTCGCCTCATGTCCAGTCCCTTGAACAAAAAAGGAATCAGGTCATTCGAATCTTCCGGCATCTCTGCGGGGCCAAACGGGCTGGTACTACAGAGTCGTTATTAGCCCTACATGTTGCCTGGAGACGCCTCATCGTAACTTACTCAGTGCCTCTGCTGCACGGACTTCAGGCCTCCACCGAAAGGAGACTTCACTTGTTATTGGCAAGGAGCTTGAGGGTATGTCTGGGTTTACCACGGTCAACTTCCAGTGCTTTAGTGTATGAGGAGTCTCGAGAGCCACCTTTGGCAGTACTCCGAACTAAAGAAACATCTCGAAATTTATTTAGAATTTTCACGCAACATGAAAGTCATTTTTTATCTGGTGCACTAACACAAAGGATGCCAACGAGACTACAGGATACTATATCATCATTTCAAGCAGTAGTACCTGCATTAAAACAATGGAAACCTTCAAAACCACCTTGGGCGCTGCCACTTCCTAACGTTATCCGTCAATTAGAAGACTTAGAGAAGAAAGCAGCCATGGCACCTCTACTAGCAGAACAGTTGGCACTTCATCAGCTTCATGTAATGCATAATGAAAAAACGAAGATATATACACAGGGATCATGCACTGAAGAAGCGTCGGCCTGTGCGGTCTTTACACCCAAAATTCAGAAAAAGAAAACGTACAAATTGTAGCACAAATCTTCATCAACGACAGCAGAATTGGTGGGTATGTTTGAAGCAGCTAAGCTTATCTGTGAGAATCCTGAGCCTCGAAAATGGGTGATATGCACTGATAGCAAACCTGCTCTTCAGCTAATCAGAAATGTGAGATCACCTTACAAAAATTGTGAGATAGCACAATGTATCGCAGAAACTCTGGAATATGCCTCATCGCAGCGTCACAACATCGTATTTCAATGGATACCCAGCCACATTGGAATAAAGGGAAATGAAGATGCTGATAGTTTCGCGAATAAACATTGAAGGAAGGACGGGATTGCGCAATTCCTATGTCTGGGGCGGATATTCGACATCTTATATCGCAAGGAGCTAACCATTGTTCGATGGAGAAGTGGTTTGAGAGCACCAAGTCAAAGCAAACTGTACTTTATGAAGTTGATCCACACGGAAAAGTTTCCATAGCTACAGACCTCCAACGACACCTAGAGACATTAATCCACTGTCTTGGATTGAAATTAATATACACAAACAGCTTCCTGCACAAGATCCATCGATCCAACTCATCGGAATGCCATTGTGATCATGCAGAACAAATTGTTCGCCATATTCTTTTGGAGTGCCTTAAATACGCGAAAAAAGAGAAATATTCAAGAACAAATTAGTAAGTTTGGACAGACGATCCCTCACAATAAAGAAACGACTTGTACCATGGCCTGAGATGCATCTCCAGAAAAAGGGTATAATCTTCCTGACAGACTTTTTAGTGGAGACCGGATTGGACAAGCGCCTATGACAGAAAGCCAGAGATGCGTATATATAAAATGTTGTCTTGTATATAATGACAGTGGAATGGTACGGTGTGCGTGTAAGTATTTTATGTCTGTGTGAACTGCGTGAAAAAACTGTGTATTAGCATGATATGTGAACTGTTTTTTTCTCTTTCGTATTGTTAATTTGTGGGTACCGTGCTGTATTAGTATTTTATTTTTCGTGGCAGAACTTTATGATATGCAGTAGCCGAGGTAATACGCACCTCAACCTCTCCACAGAAAACAGTTAAACCAGAACAGAACAGAACGGGATAGACGGACGCGTAAAGCGGGTGTGTGCCACAGGGTATGGGAGATGGCGGTACTTGGAGTGTTCACGGGAAGACGAAGACGTGTGTTTGAATAAGAGCTACTTCTGTTAACTCCGGTGTATTTCAGTTGTAATTTAAGTCTGTTGATCAGTTTTCGCTGCTCCCTTGGAGGGGATAGATTTAGACCACCCCCGGCGCCTACCGGCATCAGCGGCGTCAGCGGCGGCCGCCTCCAGGAAGCGGATGAAACAAGCGAGTGACAGCGACAGTGAAGATACTCATGCTTACTATCTCAGCAGTGAGGACTTCTCAGATGACGGTTTTCAACCTGTGCTGAGCCGCAAAGCATAGAGGAGGAACATGAGGACATCCTCATCCTTAACTATTCAAACTGTAAGTGAAGTACCGAAATCAAACACTTATACCATCCTGTTTCTGCCTGCACTTCCTACCGTCAGCATGAAATGCCTTAACAGACAGTCTGTGTCGAGGTCTCTGGAAACGCTCGTGCCAAATGAGATCACGGACATATGAGTGAATGCCAGAAAAAATATACTGGCTGTGGACGTTTTGCACGCAAGTGCGTTGGGCGTTCTGCGCAGTGTAACTGACGGCAACCAGGTGTGCTCTCATGTTCTCTTGGGATGTGATGTAGTAACCGGCGTGATGTACGACATAGATGTGGCAATTTACAATAATGACTTACAATTTCTTGTCAAGCCAACAACTGATACTCCAATTGTTGACGTCACCCGGCTAGGCAAGTCTCGCTGTGTGAAGATTGCGTTTAAGAGCACATCACTCCCCTCTCATGTGAAGGTGGGGTACTTCAGACATGCTGTGCGGCCTTTCATTCCAAATCCTCTCCAGTGCCGTAAATGCATGAAACTTGGACATGTGAGCAGCGTCTGTGAGAATTCGGTGGTATGCCACCGCTGCGCCGAGCCCCATAAAGCGGATAAGTGCGTCGCAACTGTCAAGAAATGCTCTAATTTCAATGGATCCCATGAAGCTACATCGAAGTACTGCCCGTGGATTCAGAAAGAAATTGCCATTTTGAAGGAGATGATGAGCGATTACTCATCTCATCGAGAAGCCGCAGCTAAAGTCAAAAGGCGTCGTTCACGTCGATGTCGGTCTTCAAGGACGCCCGCTACCTCCTCGACACGTTTGCCAGATCCCTCATCAGTACCACCTTCTTTGCCTCCCAGACCACATGCCGTCGGAAAGGCTGTAAAGGACAAAGCCAGTCAGCATACCCTAACTGCGACAGAGTGGCCTGCACTTCAAAGGGAAGCAGCATCAAGCGAACCGAAGGAGTTTCATGACGGCCAGTCCGCGATCCCGGTTCGAGATCTTTCCAACCAAGACAGGCAAGTGACTGCAATCGTGCAATCATTAATTGCCACGATTCGCACGCTACTGAGCAGCATACAATCTCCGTCTGCTAAGAGTGCACTGCAAATACTGGATACACTGAATCCAGTTCTTGCTAACTTCGTATAAGCACAATGGCTTAACAAAATCTCATCTTCCGCACTGAAGTTAAAAGTGCGTCGATTTTTCAGTGGAATGCCAGAGGCATGAACTCCCGTATCTCGGACTTTCGCCAATTTGTCCGGGCCAATCAATTCCCTATACTTGTCATATGTAAACCAAACGTATCTACGCCTTATAGATTGTCTGGTTAGGAAGCTTTTTGTTCAGCCGCTTGCGAAGAACGAAGCAAAGTAATTGTTTACATTCGCACAGACTTGACTTATCTTTCGCACCGAATAAGTTAAAATGACTACAATCAGTACGTGTGTCTTCGTGTAGAGAAGAATGCAGTTTTGTTCACGCTCATTGGTGGGTATATATCTCCGTCATCGCGATTTGACTGCGACAGATTAAAAGACATCCTAATGAGGACCGATGAGCCTTGGATCATTACCGGGGACTTCAACGCCCATCACATGCTTTGGGGGAGCACTAGGATGAACGCCAGGGGCCGGAACATTGTTACATTCGCTTCCGATTACAACCTTTCCATTATGAACGATAGTACCCCCACGTATCTACGTGGTCTCACGTATGGCAGTTGCCTTGACCTGACATTATTGTCACGATGCTTCTTTCACAAAGTTAAATGGTTTTGCGATATTGAGACTCATGGGAGTGATTACATACCCACCTACGGGACGATCGATAATAACATAAAAAATTTCTCTTCCGGTTTTGTAATTGGCACTGACTGGTCGATGTTTACATTGCGTGTTGAGGACGCTTGTCAAGAAGGCCTCGCCTGCAGCCTGGAAAATACCATAGTGGAAGCTATGCAAGCGTCCAAATGTAAATTACCATTTTCGTCTAAAATAACACAGTTTGACATCGAACTGGAAGGATTACGAGCTATACGAAGGCGCGCTGAACGACAATACAGACGCACAAGATCAATTTACGATCTGAGGGAAGCAAGGCGGCTCCAGAAAAAGATTCAACGACGCATTTACAAGCTGGAGAGCGAACGCTGGAAAGCATTCTGCGAATCTCTATACCCTCATAAATCGCTGTCATATATCTAGAGAACAGTTCGTGGGCTTCGCTCCTCTCCGCATCAACGGCACCCTTTTAAAGCTTTGGCACTCCATCATGGAAAAACCGAACTCAAGGTGGCTAAAGAATTTTGCACGAGAGTTGCAGGGAATATTATGAACGAGAGCATGGACGCCGTGATCGTTCCTGAGACGCGATTACCAGAAATGGACATTTCATTCACCATGGAGGAACTGGAAGGTGCTTTAGTCGCTTCTAAGCGCATGTCATCGCCAGGTCCTGATGGTATTACTTATAGTGCGTTGGGACACCTTGGACAAAAAGCCAGAAAAGAACTTTTAACATGCTTCAATAACTCCTGGATCAGCGGCAGTGTTCCCCGAGAATGGAAAATAAGTCAATTAAGACCACTTTTGAAATCGCGAAAATCACCATTGGACTTGACAGCGTATCGCCCTATTGCCCTCGCAAGCTGCGTCGGAAAAGTGATGGAAAGAATGGTTCTATTTTGTCTCGAGTGGTACTTGGAACGATACACCAAATACCCTTCTTGCATGGCAGGCTTTCGTCGGGGCCGCTCCTCCATCGACTGTGTGCTCTACTTATCGACATTTGTTCAACAAGAAAAAAGTCGCAAGCACATATCAGTGGCACTCTTTCTTGACGTGAAGGGTGCATATAATAATGTAGCCCACGATGCCATCCTCACTTCTCTCGCAGCAATGGGCATTGGTGGACGAATGTTTCATTGGATAAAAAATTATATAACTGGCAGGTGTTTCTTTGGGCAAACATATGAGGGTACAACTGCTGAACATTACACCTACTGCGGAGTACCTCAGGGAGGTGTTTTAAGCCCCACATTGTTCAATGTTGCCCTCATTGGTCTGGTGAAGGTTCTGCCAAAGTCGGTGTGCCTATCCATATACGCCGATGATATTTGTCTCTGGAGTGCTGCAGTTACTCGCCCTCAGGTGCGTGCACGAATACAGCTGGCCGCAACCCTCACAACAGCCTACCTTCAGAAACAAGGCCTAATTATATCAACTGTGAAGTGCGCGTTGATGGCGTTTACACGCAAACCAATGACGCCATACCCTGTTTACATCAATGGACAGAGTGTCAAATATGCACGGACGCATCGTTTCCTGGGCATAATCATCGACAGAAGTCTTTCGTGGAGCCCACATTGTGCGTACTTGAAGAAGAGACTGCTATCTATTGTGCATATAATGAAATTCATGTGTGGGAAAGCGTGGGGAACTTCTGTCGCCTCCATGCTACAGCTGTACAGGGCCCTATTTCTGGGTCTATTGCGCTACAGCTTGCCGGTACTGCCTAACACTTGCTAATACAATACTCATTCATTGAAGAGTTTGCAGGGTCAGGCACTGCGTATCTGCCTAGAAATGCCCCGATGCGCTTCTACTTATGCCACAATCATGCTGGCCAAAGACCATCCGGTCAGGACATATTGAGTTGTGGATTGCCTCAGAGCGCACATTCGACATGCTAGCCATGTCCCCGACCACCACTTGGCCCTTCTACCCTCCAGAAGACCACGTGCTACGTTTTCAGACGTCATAGACAAGCACCTAAACAGCAGTCCATCAGGATATATGCCAGCTGCGAGAATGGCATGTCCTTTGTGGTGCCTCGACCAGCCGCAAGTACGTCTAGAAATTCCGGGAATCAAAAAGAAAAGCAATTACTCCAGAGTAACATTGAAGCAAGCAACACTGCAAATATTACATGAGTTGTACTTAGACCGAACGCAGATATACACTGATGGGTCCGTCTCGTCCAGCAGCTCATCAGGTGCCGCTGTGATTCCGGCTGCAGCAATGACAATCAAGTTTAAGTTGTCGCATATGACTACATTTACGGCATCAGAGCTTGCTGCTATAAGGTCTGCTTTACAATATCTCGTTCAAGAACGTCCAGGAAAATGGGTCATATTCTGTGATTCGAAGACAGTGCTTCAGAGTTTGCAGTCTGCCATGCGTAGGATGAGTCGTGACCAATTGGTACAAGAAATAAGACATTGCCATCATGAAGCTCTAGCACGAGGGCATGATATTATGTATCAATGGCTGCCTAGACATATCGGTATTACCGGAAATCAATCAGCCGATGATGCAGCCCGTTCAGCCCATGAAGGAGCCCGTGTAGTCCCGATTCCTCTATCAAGGAATGATGCAGCAAGACAACTTTACCTGTTGGCTCGAGATCTCACACGCACGTTCTGGTCGTCTACCAGCTTCCAAAGGTGTCAATTTTATGACCTGGATCCTTCGCTCAAGCTAAAGCTACCATCACAACTTTCCCGCTCCGATGCGACACTGTTATGCCGCCTTTGGTTGGGTGTTGCATTTACAAAGGTGTACTCCTTTCGCATTGGTATGGCAGACACTCCTACATGCGACTACTGCGGAGCTGAAGAGACCATCGAACACGTCCTGTGCAGCTGCGCTTGCTACGATACACAGCGATGCCAGCTCCGAATGGTTTTGAATCAATTTGACCCCGGACCATTTTGTGTTCAGAAGATACTAGGACCTTGGGCATCTGCCTCAGTTGCGCAGAAAGCAACTAAAGCACTGCTAATTTACCTCAAGTCAACAAACTTGAGGGACCGCCTGTAAACTGTGTGTGCTCCCCGAGTGTGCTCGTGATTGTGTGTACCTTCTCATCTCTCTGCGACCTCTTTTATCCCCTTTATCCCTTACCCATTGCAGGGTAGCAAACCGGATGTGCCTCTGGTTAACCTGCCCGCCTTTCCTTGCATCTTTATCTCTCTCTCTCTCTTGGAGTGTTCACTAGATGGACGCGCAGATGGACGCATGAACGGATGGACAGACAGACTATCAGACGGATGCAGAGATAGACGGACGCGCCAATCGGATATCTGCCAAAGGGTATGATTGACGTGAGAAGATGGTACTTGGACTGTTCACTAGATAGACGCACGAACGGACGCATGTACGTACTAACAGACAGTCTAGCAGAAGAACAGACCGATAGATGGACTCGTAAATCAGGTATATGCCACGGATTATGCAAGATGCATGATGGCGGTACTTGGAGGGTTCACTAGATTGACGCACGGACGGACGAAAGGACAGACGGGAAGACAAACTAGCAAACGGACGGATGGAGAGACAGACACGTAAAGCGGGTATGTGCCACAGGGTATGCGAGATGGCGGTGCTTGGAGTGTTCACTGAATGAACGCATAGACGGACGCATGGACGGATGGACAGACAGACTAGCAGACGGACGGACGGCCATATGGACGCGCAAAGCGTGTATGTGCCACAGGGGATGCGAGATGCGAGATGGCGGTACTTGGAGTGTTAACTAGATGGACAGGTGGGCGGGCGCATGTACGAATGGACAGATAGACTATCAGATGGACAGACGGATAGATGGACTCGTAAAGCGGGTATTTGCAACAGGGTATGTGAGATGGCGGTACTTGGAGTGTTCACTAGCAGGACGCATGGACGAATGGACAGACATACAAGTCGAATGGAAGTATAGACGGATGTTAAAGCGGGTATATGCCACTGGGTATGCCATATGGTATTACTTGGAGTTCTCTAGATTAACGTGTGGACGGACGGACAGACAGACTAGCAAACGGTATACGGGTTGATGGACGCGTAAAGCATGTGTGTGCCACAGGGTATTCGAGATGACGATACTTGGAGTATTTACTAGATGGACGCACGGACGAACGCATGGACGGAGAGACAGACATAGCAGATGGATGGACGCATAGACAGACTCGGAAACGGGGTATGTGCCAATGGGTATGCGAGATGGTGGTACTTGGAGTGTTCACTAGATGGACGCATGTGTGGACACATGGGCGGACGGACAGACAGAATAGCAGACGGACGGACAGATAGACGGATGCGTAAAACGGGTGTGCCACAGGATATGCGATATTCGAGATAGCAGTACTTAGAGTGTTCACTAGATGGCCGCACGGATGTATGCATGGGCGGACGGACAGATGGAAGAAGATGGAAGGACCAATAGACCGACGCATAAAGCGGGTATGTGCCACAGGAAATACGAGATGGCAGTACCTGGAGTGTTCACTAGATGGACGCACGGACGGACGCATAGATCGACGGGCAGACAGACTAGCAGACGGACGTACGGATAGACGGACGCGTAAAGCATGTATGGGCCATAGGCCTTGCGAGATGGCGGTACTTGGAGTGCTCACTAGATTGACTCATGGACGTATGCATGGATGGACAGACAGACGGACAGACTAACAGACGGACGGATGGATAGACGGACGCATAAAGAGGGTATGCACCATAGGTTATGCGAGATGCGAGATGGCGCTACTTAGAGTGTTCACTGGATGGATGCACGAACGGATGCACGGGTGGATGGACAGACATAGCAGGCGGATAGACGGATAGACGGACGCGTAAAGCGGGTATGTGCTACAGGGTATTCGAGATGCGATATAGCGGTAATTAGGATGTTCTCTAGATGGACGCACAGACGGACGGACAGACAGGCTAGCAGACGGACGAACAGATAGACCGACGTGTAAACCATGTATGTGCCTCAGGGTATGCGAGACGGTGGTACTTGGAGTGTTCACTAGATGGCAGCACAGATGGATGCGTGTATATACGGAAAGACAGCCTAGCAGATGGGCGGACGGATAGACGGACGCGTAAAGCGGTTATGTGCCAAAGATTCGCGATATGGTGGTACTTGGAGTGTTCCCTAGATGGCAGCACAGAAGGACGCATGGACTGACGGACAGACTAGCAGACAGATGAACAGATAGACGGAAGCATAAAGCATGTATCTGCCACAGGGTATGCCAGATGGCGGTACTTAGAGAGTTCTCTAGATGGACGTGCGGACGGACGGACAGACAGACAGACTAGCAAACAGTATACGGATAGACGGACGCGTAAAGCGTGTGTGCCACAGGGTATGCGAGATGGTGGTCCTTGGAGTGTTCACTAGATCGACGCACAGACCGATGCATTGACGTAAAGAGAGACAGACTAGCAGACAGACGTGTGGATAGACTGACGCGTAAAGCGCGTATGGGCCACAGGGCTTGCGAGATGGTGGTACTTCGAGTGCTCACTAGATGGATGCATGGACAGACGCATGGACGGACAGACAGACAGACGGACGGATGCATAGACAGACGCATAAAGAGGGTATGCACCAAAGGTTATGCGAGATAAGAGAAGGTGGTACTTGGAGTGTTCACTGGATGGATGCACGAACGGATGCATGGACAGATGGACAGACAAACAGACGGATGGATGGATAGACGGACGCGTAAAGCGGGTATGCGCCAAAGGTTATGTGAGATACGAGAAGGCGGTACTTGGAGTGTTCACTGGATGGATGCACGAACAGATGCATGGACGGATGGACGGAAAGAATATCAGATGGTTGGATGAATAGACGGACACGTAAAGCGGGCATGTGCCACATGGTATTCAAGATGTGGGATGGCGGTACTTAGGTTGATCACTAGAAGGACGCACAGACGGCCGGACAGACAGACTATGAGACGGACAGATGAATAGATGAACGTGTAAACGGGTATGTGCCTCACTGGTGTGAGATGGCGGTACCTGGAGTGTTCACTAGATGGACGAACGGATGGTAGCTTGTGTGGACGGAGAGACACTCTTGCAGACAGACGGACTGATAGATGGACGCGCAAAGCGTGTATGTGCCACAGGGGATGTGAGATGGGAGATGGCAGCACGTGGAGTGTTCACTAGATGGACGCGCGGATGGACGGACAGACAGACTAGCAGATGGACGGACGGATAGATGGACGCGTAAAGTGGGTATGTGCTACAGGGGATGCGAGAAGGCGGTACCTTGAGTGTTCACTAGATGGAGGCAAGGACGGACGCATTGATGGACGAACACACAGACGGATAGACGGACGAACACACAGACGGATAGACGGACTCATAAAGCAGGTATGTGCCATATGGCATGCGAGATGCGAGATGGTGGTACTTGGAGTGTTTACCACTTGAACGCACAGACGCACGCATGGACGGTTGGACAGACATAGCAGACAGATAGACGGATAGACGGACGCGTAAAGCGGGTATGTGCCGCAGGGTATGCGAGATGAACGAGAGGACGGACATATGGATGGACAAACAGACTAGCAGACGGACGGACGCATAGAGAAACGCGTAAAACGGGTATGCTACATGGTATGCGAGATGCTAGTACGTGAAGTGTTTAATAGATCGACGCACAGACGGACGGACTGACAGACAAGCAGACGGACGGACAGATAGACGGACGCGTAAAGTGGGTTTGTGCCACAGGGTATGCGAGAATGTGGTACTTGAAGTGTTCACTAGATAGACGCACGGATGGATGCATGGATGGACGGACAGACTAGTTGACGGATGGACGGATAGACGGACGCGCAAAGCGCGCATTTGCCACAGGGTATGCCAGATGGCGGTACTTAGAGTGTTCACTAGGTGGACGAACGGACGGACGAACAGTCAGGCTAGCAAGCGGATTGACGGATAGACGGACGTGTAAAGCGTGTGTGTGCCTCAAGGTATGCGAGACAGCGGTACTTGATGTGCTCACTAGACGGACGCACAGACAGACGGAGGGACAGACTAGCAGACGGACGGACGGATAGACGGACGCGGAAAACGTGGATGCGCCACAGGGTATGCTAGATGGCGGTTCTTGGAGTGTTCACTAGATGGCAGCACGGGCGGACGCATGGGCTGAAAGAGAGACAGACTAGCAGATGGACGGAAGGATAGATGGTGGGAGGATGAACAACAAGAGGGAAGGCGGAGATGTTAACCCGTCACATGCTATCCCCGGCCCGGTTTGCTATCCTACGCTGGGGGAATCGGGAGAGCATAAATATTAGAGAGAGAGGAAAGATAAGAGAAAGAGAGAGAGAAACAACAAAAAAGGAGGATTGTCAGTCAATCGGCTGGCGCCTATGCAGCGGCGGCGCAACACAAAAGTTAAAAGTGGTCACGTAGGCCTGTATTCCTCAAAAAGCGCAAGACAGCTTTGACTGCGTTTTGAGCCGACGAAAGGCAATGACGGTGTTCCAGTAGCATCTGCACAGAGAGTGGCCAATCGTCCAATTGTCGCAATGCGTCTGAAAGTTTGATATGTGGGGTTTAACGTTCCAAAACCACCATATGATTATGAGAGATGCACGCGTGTGATAGTTTGAAAGTTTCTGTCTTTCAGAGGCAAATCTAGGGCAATGGCATATCAGATGGTCGATGTCTTCTTTGGTGAAGCAGACGTCGCATTCCGCATTGTCGGTCTATCCGATGAGGGTTCTACCTGCTTTTGCGAAGGCAACCCCTAGCCAAAGGAGACAAACAAGTGAAGCTACACGTCGACGAAGTCCGTATGGAGGTCGAAGTTCCAGTCGCGGGTTTATTTGCTATAGTCTCGTAGGTCTTATGCTTCGGGTGTTCTACTGCTGCAGACTCAGACTACGTGCCAGATGACGAAGTTGCTTTGCAGCGTCCGTCCTTGACAAAGGAATCGGAAGGGTGTGCTTCTTCTTGGTGCGATGTGTGAGCCGCGTTGTTTGCGGAATCATTGCCACTGATCCCAGTTTTGCCAGGAAGCCACTTCAACTCGACTTCGTGGAAGAATAGATGGACGCGTAAAGCGGTTATGTGCCACAAGGTACTCGAGATGCGAGATGGTGGTACATAGGGTTTTAACTAGATGGACGCACAGACGGACGAACAGACATACTAGCAGACGGACGTACGGATAGATGAACGCGAAAAGCGGGTGTGTGCTACATGGCATGCGAGAAGACGGTACCTGGAGTGTTCACTAGATGGACGCAAGGACGGGTGCATGGATGGACGAACAGTCTAGTCGACGAATGGATGGATAGACGGACGCGTAAAGCGGGTATGTGCTACATGGTATACGAGATGCCGGTACTAGGAGTGTTCACCAGATGGACGCACGGATGGATGGACAGACAGACTAGCAGACGGACAGAAGAACAGACGGACGCGTGAAGCGGGTATGTGCCACAGGATATGTGAGATGACGGTATTGAAGTGCTCACAATATGAACGCTCGGACTGACGCATGGGCAGACAGACAGACAGACTAGCAGACGGACGGACGGACAAACGGACGCGTAAAACGGGTATGAGCTACAGGGTATGCGAGATGGCGGTACCTGGAGGAGGAGAAAGAAAGTTTAGGCGGAAGGATAGGGAGGTTAGCCAGTTTTTAGACCGGCTAGCTACCCTGTGCTGGGAAAAGGGGCGAGGGGAATGAAAGATGTTAAAAAGAGATGTTGCAAAGAGAGAGAGATATTACAAAAAATGCGACAGAGGAAAGGCAACATCAAAGAGTATAAGACACTAAAGTCTGTCTCTGAGGCCAGTTGTCCGCAAAAAGCGCAGCAAAGCTTTCAAAGGCTTCTGGGCTGAGGATGGGCTCGGCCAATGACCCAGAATCCTTTGTTCCGACAAAGGCCGATCGTCTAGTCTATCCTAAGCTGCAGTGAGTTCTCGTCTTTGCGCGTCGAAATGGGTGCACTCACACAGAAGTTGCGCGATGGTTTCTTCACAACTGCAGTAAGTGCATGTAGGAGAGCTGGCCATCCCAATGAGATGAGAGTATGCATTCGTGAAGGCCACTCCAAGCCACAGGCGGCATAGAAGAGTCTCTTCAGCTCGAGATATCCCTGGGGGAAGACGAAGCTGCAGATCGGGATCCAAGTTATGCAGGCACGCGTTTGTGAAGTCTGTTGAGTTCCACTGTACCAGTGTGAGGTCACGTGCAAGCAAACGAGGTCTTGTAGCTGCGTCGGTTCTTGGGAACGGGATGGCTGTGTATTGGGTACCATCGTGTGCAGATCTAGCGACTACAACTGCGCGGTCATTGCCATATATACCGCGATGACCTGGTATCCACTGATACACTATGCTCTGCTGTTTTTCGATTCCTTGGTAATGAAAAAGCCTTATTTCAGCTACTAACTGTTCATTAGGTCCATGGCGAAAGGGTGACATGACATTGAAGAGATGCCTTTGAGTCCGAGAAGATAGACCGAATTCCTGAAGGTTCTTTCAAATAAACTCCAGAGCTGCACGTATTGCCGCAAGTTCTGCAGCTGTTGACGATGTCAAATGCGATGTCATGAATTCAATTGTGATGTGCCTCGCGGGAATAACCACCGCCCCTGCAGAGCTTACTGAAGACACCGAGCCATCCGTGTAAATGTGAAGGCGTCCGTTGTGCTTCTCTTGCAGGAAAAGTAATGTGGCCTGTTTCAGGGCTGGATGCGACGACTTTTTCTTATTTTGGATTCCAGGAATTGTAAGAAGGGCTTTGAATGGGTGTAGAAGAAGGAGGAGGAAGTGAAGAAATGAAAGGCAGGGAGGTCAAACTGACGCACGTCCGGTTTGCTACCCTGCACTTGGGGAAGGGGTGAGGGGATTAAAGGAGAAGAGAGAGAGAAGTGAAGGGCAACGTGTGTGCAGATGTGACCTTGTCCATTGCACGCTTATAAGCGGTCGCGTAGTCCGGTTGTCTTTAGAAAACTTAGCAATGACCGCGTCGCTTTGCTGGCCAGCGACGCGTAGAGCCATGAGCGAAGTATCTTCTCTTCGGAAAAAGGTCTACTGTCTAGTGTCTCTAACGTTTCGCGTAGCAAAATGCGTTCGCTCGCAAAACGTTCACATGAACACAGTAGATGTTCTATTGTCTCGTCAGTGTCGCACGATTCACATCCGGAGCTATCCGCCATTCCTATGCGAAAATAGTACGTCTTTGTTAAAGCTGCTCCTAACCACAGGTGGCACAGTAAAGTTGCATCCTGGCGGGAGAGGTCTGATAGAACTTTAAGCTTTCTCGATGGATCCAATTTGTGTAGGCGGTGGTTCCTGACACTGGTGTCACTCAGCCAAGTTTCCGACATGGTGTTAGCGAACGAGTGAAGGCCCCTTGCAGCATCGGTTCTCGACAATAGAATTGGGTATGTGTGGGCGTCCGCGTGGGCGGATCGGGCAGCATTATCAGCAAGGTCATTACCGACAATACCACAATGTCCCGGTAACCACTGGAACACCAAGTCATGTCTTTTTGATAAAACTTCGTGAATCACTTCTCTTATTTGATTCACTAGTTATTGATGCTCCCTCTGTCGTAAAGCTGATTGCAAGCTCTGAAGGGATGCCTTGGAGTCGCAGAACACAGCCCATTTTTGAGTTCGGGCTTCCGCGATATAAAGTATAGCAGCACGTAATGCGGCAAGCTCCGCTGCTGTGGAGTTTGTTCAATGCGACAGTTTGAGCTTTATAGTGACCTGGTACGCCGGGATGACAACAGCACCTGTGGAGCTGTCAGCCGAGACCGATCCATCGGTGTAAATATGGGTCCTCTGGCCGTATTTTTGTTGAGTAGCGACAATGTCACCTGTCGTAGGACCACTGTGGAATGATGGCTCTTGTTGGTTATTCCCGGAATAGTGAGGCACACCTGTGGTTGTTGTAGGCACCACGGGGGTGACGCTGGTCTTGTTGCTGGAGTGAAGCCAAAAGGAAGGCATTCTCTATGGGCAGAAATAATCTTTGAAAACATCGCGTGTGGTCTTTGAAGTGGCAACACTGCAACATGGTGACCAGGAACTCGGCAGAGGTGTCTTATGTGGGCTCTCAAAGTGTCAGTGTGATGTATGTTTGAATTGGATGCTCTCTTGCGATTATAATTGCCCCGTAGGTTGAGGTGCATCTCGGCAATTCTAAGCACACGCGTAGTGCTTGTCCTTGCAGACTTTCGATGATGCGGATGTTCGTCTTGCATGTACTCGCCAGTAACAGCAAGCGCAAAAATCCCAGAAACAGTGCCCTGTATAGCTGCATCATTCACCTTATCGATGAGCCCAAAGATTTTCCGCAGAAGAACCGCATTATGTGGACGATGGAAGTTAGCCTTCTCTTCATGTAATTGCAGTGGGCACTCCACGAAAGATCCCTGTCAATAATCACACCCAGGAAACGATGGTTCTTTTGGTATGGAATATTTTGTCCATTGATGGTAACGGGGTATTGTGTCATGGCTCTGCGAGTAAACGCAACCAATGCACATTTCTCCGTTGAGACGGAAAGACCTTGTTTGCGGAGATATGAGCATGTCAGGGTGCCAGCCTGCTGGACTCTTGGACGTACTTGTAGACGAGTTACAGCCGAAGTCCATAGACAAAGATCGTCAGCATATATGGATATGAGGATGGTACTTGGCAAAATTTCACGAAGTTCTACCATCACGGGGTAAACAAAGTGGGACTTAATACGGCGCCCTGAGGGACGCCACGGGAGGTATAGTAAACGGTGGTAGGTCTATCTGAGGTTTGTACAAAAAAGACCTTCAAATAATCCTGTATCATAATAAAGACGTCAAATAATCCTGTATCATTTGGAACATCCGACCACAGATTCCAACAGCTTCCAACGAGTGTAGGATGGCTTTATGTGTTACGTTGTCATAACCCCTTTGACGTCGAGGAAGAGTGGCAGTGGTATATGCTTGAGGCTCTTCTGTTGCTGGATAAATATTGTGAGATCAATCACGTTGTCAAGAGCTGACCTACCTCGCCGAAAACCCGTCATGCAGTTTGGGTATATGTTGTAGCGCTCGAGGTACCATTCTAGGCGTGTAAGTATCATCCTTTTCATGACTTTTCCTACGCAACTATCGAGGGCAACAGGGCGAAATGATGTCAAATCAAATGGTGACTTTCCTGCTTTAAGTAGCGGCACAAGTCGACTTATCTTCCAATCCTGGGGAACATTGCCCGCAAGCCATGAGTGGTTGTAATAGCTTAACAACTGTTCCCTTGCCTCCTGTTGAAGGTTGTCTAGAGTAGCGTAGGTGATGACATCGTGTCCCGGTGAAGATGATCGTCGGGAAGCCGCCAAAGATGCGTCAAGTTCTTCTACAGTGAAAAGATTGTCCATTTCGTAGAAGCGGGGTTCAGGGATACCACTCCTCATGGTGCCAGCGGAGAGGGCGGACACACCAGCGATTCGCGTACAAAACTCATTTGCGACTTCAAGTTGGGTGTGGCCTGAATGTAGGGCTAAAGCCATGAAAGGATGTCTTTGTTGGGGAGTCGAGCCTAGGCCACGATTAGTGCTCCAGATGCGTGGCAACGGCTTTCGGGGATCCAAAGATTCGCAGAATGATTTTCAGCGTTCCTGTTCAAGTTTGTCTAAACGTCGTCGGACTTTTTTCTGTATGCGTCCTGCCAGCCTCAAGTCGCATATTCCTTTCGTCCGCTTGTATCTTCTTTCCGCCCTTCGGCGAAGCGCGCGCAGATTTTCCAGTTCAACGTCGAAATCTGAACGCTTGCCAGTGAACGGGAGGAGACAGGAAGCTTCCCTCATTGCCTCTTTGATGACATCCTCCAAGTTCTGGTCAGGGTCTTCACGACATGTATTTTCCATGAGTCGCTGAAATTTGGACCAATCAATTCTTCATATTGTGGTCTTAGGAAAGGAGTTAGTAAGACCCCTTATTCGCATATAAGTTGGAATGTGGTCACTCCCATGCGTTTCGATGTCTTAAAACCAGTGCACCTGCGACCGAACGTTTCTGGGTGCCAGAGTCAAATCGAGGCAACTTCTGTACGTAAGGCCCCACAGGTATGTAGAACTGCCATCATTTAAGATACATAGGTCATGCTTCGAAGCGAATGACAGGAGGTTTCTTCCTTTAGCGTTGATTGTCGAACTACCCCAGATGAAGTGATGTGCGTTGAAGTCTCCAGTTATAACCCACGGGCCCGTAGTTGTTGTCAGTATGTCTCGTCGTCGGTTTTTGTTCAAATAGCCTGGATGGTATTATGTAGACACATATCAGTGTGAATGACACTTTTTCCTTTTTAACACGTAAGCAGACATATTGATTGTCATCATGCGGTTGAACTGCATGATGCACATATGTGAAATCTGTGCGAATGTAAACAACCACCTTGCTGCTTTGCTCGCACGTTGAAGAAACGAAAGATTCATACCCTGATAGTTTAGGAGGTTGTTTCCCGTTCGGTTCACACATAACTATCATAGAATACGATTAATGAATATATACTGACGGAACGAAGAGATGCGGGATCTCAGGCCTCTCGCGTTCCACTGCATTATCGACGCTGCATTATCGACCTTGTTGCGGAAGGAGGAAATTGATCGAGCCATGGTTGCTACTGGAGACTTGCAAATGCTGGACTTAGAGCATCCAGTACTTTTAGTGCACTCTGAGCGAGTGGAGACTTCAGGCTGCTGCACAGCTTTCGCATGGCATCCAGCAGTGTTCGGAACATTCTGATGACTTCTGTGTCCTGCTCAGGCAGCTTGTCAGCGGCTGGCTGGAGTTATGTGACTGTCGATGTGCGCTTGGGATTTGCAGGTGGCTGTGATTTCGGCAATGAAGGCGAAACTGATTCATCTGCAATAGTGCTGCTTGTTGGTTTGTTGACCGCGCTGGCCGCCTTCGGTCTGGGAGGCAAGTGCAGTGGAAGAGAAGGGTGGTGGTGTGCCGCTTTCGACGCAGTGTCTGCGGCATTCTTTGATGAACTGCGGCGACGATGACGGCTCTTTCGGACGGTCCTGGCAGCCTCTCGATGCGACGAATTGTCTCTGACCATTTGTTTTAATACCGCTATGTCTCTTTGGATTTTGGGGCATTCTTTTGACGAAGCTGCATGTGACCCATGACAATTCGAGCATTTAAAGGTAGTTGCTTCGCAGTCATCTGCAGAATGGGCTTCCGCGCAACGAGGACACACCGTCCTATTTTCGCATACGCTTCTCACGTGGCCCATCTTCATGCACTTGTAACACTGTAAGAGCTTTGGTATGAAAGGTCGCACTGAATGCCGAAATTGGCCCACCTTTACGTGTGAAGGAAGAGAGTCGCCCTTGAACATGATCTTCAAGCAGCGTGAGTTTCCCAAACGGACAACTTTTGCGATGACGCTGGCTTCATTTGCCGGTTTGACCAGAACATCGAAGTCGGAGCTGGGAATGGCAGTATCCACATCGTAGATGACCGCAGTGACGACGTTAGAGCTCACAGGAATGTAGGAGCGAACTTTCATTCCCCCCAACTCGTTGACGTTGCGCAGTAGATTAAGTGCCGCAGCATGCAAAACGTCGATGGCCAATACGTTCTTACGCGTGTTCACACTGATGTCTGTGACCTCGTTTGGCACGAGTCCTTCCAGCATCACCGAAACAGATTGCCTCTTGAGGCGCTTCATGTTACCGTCCGGTACCTCAGGGACAAAAAGGATAGTGTTTGTCACGGGTCTCCTTGACACTCTGTCGTTCAACGTATTCGATGACGAAGATGTTCTGACGTTCCGCCTCTTCGCTTTACGGCTCAGCACCAGCTTAAAATCGTCGTCGTCAGAAGGCTCTTCGCTGCTCATTGAGTAAACAAGAGTGCCCTCGCTGTCGTAGTCGCGGTAGAGTACCGTACGCTTCCTGGATGCGGCCACTGCCGACGCCGCCGTAACTGGTGGACGTCCGTGGGGGTCCACGTCCATCACTGACGGACACGGATGTGATATTCGCGAAGTTCACTTAAAATTAGGTGAAAAAAGAGAGCACCTACAGAAACTGCGATCTGCTAAGCAATCACTTCGTCGTCGTCTTTGAATGGGTGTAGGCACCATAATGGTATCGGCGGCTGTGCTGCATGCGTGAAGTGCAATGGAAGCACTGCGCAATACTGAGCTACAGTTGCGCTGAACGCTGAGTGGGGCCGGGAAGTTCGAAGTGAGCGAGGTGATGAGATGGAAGCCGAGCGAAATGTCTTATGTGCATTCTCAAAGCGTGTACGCGAATGTATGCGTTTACTGGATAATCACGCGCAATGATGACTGTCGCTGCTGTAGACGCGCATCTCGGGCATAATCTCAGGGCTTGGGCTTGGATCGACTGGAGTACGCGCAAGTTTGTTCTTCGGATCCCGCAAAGCACGGGTAAGCAGTATCGCATATAACCGAGGAACAGAACAGTGTAGAGTTGGAGCATTTCTCGTACGGATGCACCCCACGTTTTTCCAGCAAGAAACCCCAGTACGTGGGTGATCATGGTGAGTTTAGTTTTCATGTGGGCGATGTGAGGGCTCCAGGAGAGGTCGCGATCAACTATGACTCCGAGGAATCGGTGGGCCTTCACGTAGTTGATCGTGTGTCCGTTGATTTTAATAACATATGGGCTCATAGCCTTATGCGTGAATGCTATAAGCGAGCATTTCTCTGATGACAGCTCTAGTCCCCGTTCTTCAAGGTACTTTGTCGCTATTGTAGCCGCTCTCTGAAGCCGAGCACGCAAATGAAGTCGTGCTACGCCTGACGCCCAGATGCAGATGTCATCTGCATATATTGATAGATGGACAGATTCCGGAAGTGCGTCAACCAGGCCGACTAGTGCTAGATTGAAAAGTGTGGGCCTAAGAACACCGCCTTGAGGCACACCACGATGGTTAGAATGGTGCGTTGTTGTGCCATTCTCCGTCTGTACAAAGAAAGTTCTGCCTTTCAGATAGCTGTGCATTCATTGGTAGACCCGACCTCCTAATCCAACATTTTCCATGACATCCAGAATGGCTTCATGTGATACGTTATTATATGCACCTTTCACGTCCAAGAACAACGCCGCAGATAAACGTTTCAGTCTTTTTTGATGCTGAACAGATGAGACCAGGTCTATAACGTTATCAATTGCGGATTGCCCACGCCGAAACCCCGTCATAGCATGAAGGTTTACCTCGTGGTGCTCCAAGTACCACTCTAGGCGATTCAAAATCATCCTCTCTATCACTTTGCCGAAGCAGCTGGTAAGCGCGATGGGGCGATAATAGGTCAAGTGCAGAGGAGATTTACCTGGTTTAAGCACAGGGACAAGGCGGCTGGACTTCAATGAATGGGGGATAAATCCGCTGCTCCATAAGTCGTTGTACACGGATAGAAGGGCCCGTCGAGCTGCTTGTCCAAGGTTGCAAAGAGCCAAGTACGTGATTCTATCCAGACCAGGCGATGAAGATCGTTTGCATGCTGTCAAGGCCGCTTGTAGTTCCTCTAGAGAGAAAAAGGTGTCCATCCTTGAATCTCTAGAAACTGGAGCGTTTTCTGGAAGGCGCGTGGTGCTCGCGGACGCATGACCGGCAACTTTAATGCAGAAATTTTCTGCTACTTCAATTTCGGTGCGGCCTTGGCGGACAGAAAGACACTGGAAGGGGCGATGTTGATGTGGCGATGTTTGTAGGCCACAGACAATCCTCGAAGTCTGCGTAAAAGGCTTGTGTGGAGCCAAAAATTCGCACAGATATTTCCAGCGAAAGGATTGAAGTGAAATGATTCGCCGCTGAATTTTTTTCTGTAGGCGCCTTGCCTCTCTCAAGTCGTGAATGGACTTAGTGCGCATATATCTTCTGTGCGACGACGGATCGCTCTGAGCCGTTACAATTCCGCTTGATGTTGACAATATCTTGAAGTATGTTAAATATGATAGGTCGCTTCTTGAGTAGCACCTCTAATTATATTGCCACGTTCCATTTCCCAAGTTTTTGTTATCGTCCCAAAACACCACACGATTCTCAGCGCAAACCGCGCCTGCAGTTTTCGAAAAGGTTCCGGACTGTAGTAGACCATTTCGATAAGATCCTCCCCCCACTGTGCGAACAGTAGAGATTGTTCTGCAACCTACGACACCGCCAGCGATAACGCTAGAACATTCGACGGCAAGAGTATAAAT
Organism: Rhipicephalus annulatus; assembly: GCA_013436015.1. Lineage (NCBI taxonomy): Eukaryota > Metazoa > Arthropoda > Arachnida > Ixodida > Ixodidae > Rhipicephalus > Rhipicephalus annulatus. The sequence goes on from WOVY01003035.1 coordinate 102,474, forward strand.
GCAAACGCGCTTCGCCACTTGTCAGTTGTTGATCGAAGGCCGACGCTTCGTTCGCCGCTATCAGTCCGAGACTGCTATCTGTGCGAGACTGCTGCTGTAGTTGGACTTTCCGTTTACTGGGCACAGGTTCACCCAAATAAACAGTTAAATCCCAACACGAAGTCTCCTGTCTTCGGCCACGTTACGACCCCGTGACAATATCCTCGAGGGTGTCAAGAGGAGGCACCTCTTTTCCGTCAGTGACCTGAACTTTGTCCAGTCGATGAGACTCGAAGTGTCGTAGTTTGGCGATTTTTCCAGGCGCTTGATCTTCAAATAAGTTGGTATGTGGTCGCTTCCCTGAGTTTCATAGTCTGCGAGCCACTTGACCTTTCTATTTAGGCTTCGGGACACAAATGTGAAGTCAAGGCAGCTGCTGTATGTCGTTCCCCGTAGAAACGTTGGGCTTCCGTCGTTTACACACGGCAGCTGCTGCTCCAGAGCAAAGGAGAATACTTGCCTTCCGCGACTGTCTGTCTTCTGACTTCCCCATAGTGGGTGGTGGGCGTTGAAATCTCCGGTGATGATCTATGGTCCAGGTGTGGCTGTTAACAGTGCACGTAGTCTTTCAGGTTCAAAACGGTTTGAAGGTGATATATATGCGCCTACAAGCGTGAAAGTGAGGTCTCTACGTTTAACTGTCAAGCCGACATACTGGTTGTCATCGTGAGGTGCTACACGGTGCTCGATATAAGTAAGGTCGCATCTGATATATACAATGACTTTACCCTGTTCGTTGCAGGTAGCGGACTTGAAGGCTTCAAACCTGGATAGTCGTATTGCATTGTGTAGTCTTGGCTCACAGATAACAATAATTGGAAACTGGTTTTTAAACACAAATTGTCGGATATCATAAATGCGTGTCTTGAGACCTCGGGCATTCCACTGAAATATCAAAGCTTCTTTGACCTCTTTACGAAAGGCTTGCAGAAGCGGAGCGATGGTGCCTTTCCAGTCTTGATAGCACCGGCTTCAGCGCATCCACAAACTGAAGTTCACTCTTTGCAGCCGGACTGTCAATGCTAATGAGGAGCATATGAATGGTATTCATAAGAGCCTTTACCATGGCTACGATTTCTTTGTCGCGACTATCACCGCATTCTCGTTCCGAAGTGGTTGTAGACGAGCGATGTGGTGGTTCAAACGGTGGGTCTATCGTTGGCAGCGCTGGCCATACTTCAGGCGAGCCGGTGATGCTCTCGTCTTGCTTGGAAGATTTGTTGTCGGCGTGTCTGGACGCTTGAGGTGGTATGCCGGCGGTCATTTGGTGAGGTTCAATCCTTGCTTCAGCACTGGGTCTCCTCAGGGGCCTCCGGTGACGAGACCGCTGGCGTCGTGCTTGGGCTGCGGCCCACCTGTGAGTCGAGCTATTCAGGACCATTTGCCGCAACACTTGCGTTTCCTTTTTCATGATTGGGCAATCTTTTGACGATGCTTCGTGAGGGCCATGACAGTTTCGACATTTTCGAAGTTCTGCCTGGCAAGCATGTGCGCTATGTGATTCTGAGCATAGCGAGCACACAGCCAGGTTTGTACAAACAGCACTGACATGTGCCAATCTGTGACATTTCCGGCATTGAAGGGGCTTCGGTACAAAGGGTCGCACAGTGTGTCAAAAATGGCCGACCTTGACTTGCGATGGAAGGCTGTCACCCTTGAGCACGAGCTTCACGCAGCGCGATTTTGCAAGGTGATGAGCTTGCAGTACAGTAAGTTCTGCAGACATCGGTTTGATGAGAGCAGCAAAGTCACTTTCGCTGATGGAAATATCGACGTCGTAAATGACGGCTGCCGTAGAGTCGCGGCCATCAGCTATATATGAGCGAACATTGATGTTATCCAACATGTTGACGTTGCTCAGCACTTCCAATGTGCTTCGTTGAGTGACGTCTACGGCGAAGACATTCTTACGGCCATTGATCCACACGTCCGCGATCTCTCCCTCAAGAGACCTAGACGTAACTTGACGACTGAGCCGGTTGAGACTATGAGCCGCATCGACCGGCACAAACAGAATTGCATATATAGCGTACTCACGCGTCGTCGTCACATTCTTACTTGTTGTTGGAGACGGCATCACTAGTCTTCTTTTTCGCTGCCGCCTTGTCGCAGGCACGAAGTCGCATTCATCGGAGCTTTCGTCGCTGGCCGTAGAGTAAATCAGCGTGTTCTCGCTGTAGGCATCACTCGGGTGGCCCGTACGCTTTCTCGTGGTAGCTGCGGACGACGTCAATGGTTGCGGTAGAAGCCCAGGCGAATCCACGTCCATCGCCGCAGTCACTGGAACGGTGTCTTCCACAAAGTTTCAGAAAAACTTTGAAAAATTACAGATAGTGACAGCCGTGTTCTACGCCAGAATCACTTAGTCGTCGTACCTGGAGTGTTCACTAGATGGACGCACAGATGGACGGACAAACTGACTAGCAGACGGAGGAACGGATAGACGGACGCGTAACGCGTGTATATACCACAGGGTATGCGAGATGGCGATACTTGTAGTGTTCATTAGATGGCCGCATGGACACGTCAGGATGAACGGAAAAGCTAGCAGATGGACGGTTAGATAGACGGAAGCGTAAAGCAGGTATGTGCCACAATGTATACGATAGGGGGGTACTTGGAGTGTTCACTAGCTGGACGCACGGATGGACGCTTGAGCAGACGGACAGACAGACGTGCATATGGACGGACGAATAGGCAGACGCGTAAAGCTGGTATTTGCCACAGGGTATGCGAGATGTGAGACGGCGATACTTGAAGTGTTCACTAGATGAACGCATGTACGGACGCATACGCAGACGGACAGACAGACTAGCAGAGGGACGGACAGATAGATGGACGCGTAAGGCGGGTATTCGCCACAGGTTATGCGATATTTTAGATGGCAGTACTTGGAGTGTTCACTGGATGGACGCACGGACGGCCGCATGGACAGTAGGCCAGACACACTAGCAGACGGACCGACTGATAGACGGACTGGTAAAGTGGCTATGTGCCACAGCGTATGCGAGATGCGAGATGGCGGTACCCAGAGTGTTCACTGGATGGACGTGCGGATGGACGCATTGATGGACGGACAGAAAGACTAGCAGACGCATTGACGGATAGAAGGACGCGTAAAGCGTGTATGTGCCACACGGTATGCGAGGTGGCAGTAGGTTGAGTGCTCACTAGAAGGGCACATGGACGTACGCTTTAGTGGACTAACAGACAGACTAACAGACGGCCGAACGGATAGATAGACAGATGTGTAAAGCCAGTATCTGCCACAGGGCATTCGACATGGTGGTACTTGGAGGGTACACTATGTGTACGCACGGACGGACGTACTGATGGGCAGACAGAAAGTCTAGCAGAATAACAAACAAATAGACGGACGCGTAAAGCGGCTGTGTGCCGAGGAGTGTGCGAGGTGCAAGATGGCAGTACTTGGAGTGTTCACTAGATGGCCGCACAGATGGACGCATGAACGGACGGACGGACAGACTTGCATATGAACGGACGAATAAGCAGACACGTAAAGCTGGTATCTGCACCGGGGTATGCGAGATGCGTGATGGCGATACTTGGAGTGTTCACTAGTTGGACGCATGTACGGACGCATGTGCGGACGGACAGACATAGCAGACGGACGGACGGGTAGACGGACGCGTGAAGCGGGTGTATGCCACAGGGTATCGAGATGGCGGTACTTGTAGTGCTCATTAGATGGCCGCATGGACGGACGCCTGGATGGACAGACAGGCTAGCAGACGGATGGATGGATAGACGGGGAGGATAAACAACAAGAGGGAAGGCAGGGAGGTTAACCAGCCACATGCCCGGTTTGCTACTCTACGCTGGGGGAATAGGAAGGAGGCATAAATAAGAGAGAGAGGAAAGAGAAGAGAAAGAGAGAGATAAAAAAAGGAGGATTGTCAGTCAATCAGCTGGCGCCTATGCCGCAGTGGCACTACACAAAAGTTAAAGGTGGTCACGTAGGCCTGTAGTCCTCAAAAAGCACAAGACAACTTTGGCTGCTTTTTGAGCCGACGAAAGGTGATGACGGTGTTCCAGTAGCATCTGCACAGAGAGTGGCTGATCGTCGAATATTCGCAATGCGTCCGAAAGCTTCTGTCTTTCAGAGGCAAATCGAGGGCAATGGCATATCAGATGGTCGATGTCTTCTTTGGTGCAGCAGACGTCGCATTCCGCATTGTCGGTCAATCCAGTGAGGGTTCTATATGCTTTTGTGAAGGCAACCCCCAACGAAAGGAGATAAAGAAGTTAAGTTTCACGTCGACGAAGTCCGGATGGAGGTCGAAGTTTCAGTCGAGGGTTTATTTGGTATAGTTTCGTAGGTCTTATGGTTCGGGTGTTCCACTCCTGCAGACTCAGACTAAGTGCCAGGTGACGAAGTTGCTTTGCAGCGTTAGTCCTTGACAAAGGAATCGGAAGGGTGTGCTCTTCTTGGTGCGATGTGCGAGCAGCGTTGTCTGAGGAATTATTGCCACTGATCCCACAATGGCCAGGATGCCACTGAAACTCGACCTCGGGGAAGGATAGATGGACGCGTAAAGTGGTTCTGTGCCATAAGGTACTCTAGATGCGAGATGATGGTACATAGGGTGTTAACTAGATGGACGCACAGACGGACTAACAGACAGACTAGGAGACGGACGGACGGATAGACGGACGCGTAGAGCGCGTAAGTGCCACAGGGTATGCGAGATGGCGGTACCTGTAGTGTTCACTAGATGGACGCCCATATGTACGGACAGACAGACTAGCTGACGGACGAAGGCATGGACGGAAGCGTAAAGCGGGTATGTGCCACAGGGTATTCGAGATGCAATATGGCAGTACATAGGGTGTTCACAAGATGGCCGCACAGATGAATGGACAGACAGACTAGAAGACAGACGGCGAGATAGGTGAACGCGTAAAGCGGGTATGTGCCCCAGGGGATGAGAGATGGCGGTACCTGGAGTGTTCACTATATGGGACGCATGGATGGACGAACAGACAGACTACACTCTAAAAGTATTTACACCCTAAAAGGTGTAAATCGGGAGCACGCATTACAAACACCTATATGAACACCTTTGTTACACTCCATTTTCAAAATTTAAGATATTCATAAATAAAACATCCTCAGAACACCCCAATTACACCCTTAAGTTTGGGGTGTAAAGAACAAGGCTACAAATGATTGATTGATATGTGGGGTTTAACGTCCCAAAACCACCATATGATTATACAAGACGCTGTAGTGGAGGGCTCCGTAAATTCCTACCACCTGGGGTTCTTCAACGTGCACCAAATTCTCAGCACACGAGCCTAAAAGGCTACAAATTCACGACATATTAGGGCAGTTTTGCTTTTACTGTTAGTATACATTAACCATCTTGATACTTGCAAGGTTCCTACTACTAGCTGCTTGCGGGTCTAGTAATGAATCGAAGCAGGAAGTAATGGGATTGAAACGCAGTTTTCATCGATAAAGCACGCAAACTACTATTAGGCGGAAAATACAATAGGAGCGCCGCTTGTTCAGTAGTGTAAGGGCCAATTCTCCTGTATATGTTTCTTTCATCTGTGTCATTTGCGTGAATAGTCAACACTCACAAAATGCACTGCGCACATTGGTGTTGCCTTGCATAGAACACTCCCTCTCCCCCCGTCCGCCATAAGATCAAAGCTTTTAAAGCTGAAGATAAAACGTTCGCCACCTGCAAAAAAACAACAGCGCAGTTGTTTAGCCATGACCACACGTCAGCAGGCCATCAGGTGCCTTAAAAACGAACATTGACGTCATGTATTCTTAGCAGGCACGTTTGATTTATTAAGTGTAGCAAATGTTCCTCTTCATTTGTCCTTAAAAGTGCGTTAACGAAATTAGGAAGAGGACACCAACCATGAATAAAAATGACCTTGACGCAACCTTGCTCAGAATGACGGGAGCCGTGTTGAGTAAATTGCGAACAAAGCTCTCCTCAGGGGAGCCGAAACGAATTCTCTAGTTCTCTCTCTCTCTATCCGTTTTTGTAGATCCCTTTTTTTTAATTTGTGTAACTTCCGCAGCAGATGTGCTTCGGTCAAAGCCTTGACTTTGTAGATAGTGAGAAAACAACATTGATGAAATATTTTCAGCCGTGGTCTCGTTCCAAGGACTGCAAGCTAAGAACAAATGTATTGTCGCAACGTGAAGACAGAAGTAGTAATTAACAGGTTGAGAAAGTAGCAGCAGGTCAGAATTTTTTTATTTACTGCGCGCCAGAGCATTCCTCTTTCTTGTTATTGCTTGCTGCACAAAAGCGTGCACATGCGCGTATGCGCTGTCGTCTTCGTCTTCCTAGCAGCACGCACGCCGCAACATGTTCTCTTCGAATAGTGGGACGGCCGATGCATGAATTGTCGCGATATATTTACCGAATTGAAAATGCTGATAAAATATCGCCTGCATGACCCTGAATGTGCAGTCCCTAAAGACCCATACAGCTAAGCACAAAGCATGAGCTTAGCTTTTATACCAGTATTCACTACATTAGGTCGGAGAAGGTGCGCTAAATATTGCTCCTGAATATTACAAGTGCGCGGTCTGACTAGTAGCTCGTGCTGGTCGCACTGAACCGTCACAATGTTCACTGCGATTCAGATGCACTGTTAAAGAACGAGTATAACACAACAGATCGCTGCCGCAAAAAAATGAAAAAAAAAAGCATCGACCATGGTATCAGTAGAGGGCCGGAGCTAGCGCTAAACCGCATCTAGCCGGTCTGAGAGCGCACCGACGCCATGAGGTCTCGTCGCCTAGACAGCCTTGGCTGCCCCGGATTGCTGGGGGCCCGGGCGCCGAGCGCGGGAAAGGGACCGGCGTCATGTTACATGTCACTCGTGCGCTGGCGAAGAACCCTTCCGTGTGTGTGCATGAGGTGCGCGTGGCTTCTCGATCGATAGAGTTTATTAGTCGTTGTTTAGTTTGAAATGTGCCTGCACTCTGTGCTGGACTGTTCGTTTTGTCAGTGCTGATTATCGCGAAGGTGCACCATCCTGAAGACTGGACCTGCGAGTTCATATTTCATATTTCATATTGTGGAGCACTCGGAGTGAAATAGGGAGTACCGCTCTCACGTTGTTCCGTTCAGCGGTTTCTTAACTGCGTGAGCACGAGAAGAACGCCTTCAAATAGTTTTGTTTTCTACTATATGATCACAAATAAGCTTTCGTTTACTTAGCGAGAATATTTGTACGAACTGTTTCACGGGAATGATGGCGAAGTGTGATTGTGGGCACGTTTTTTGGTTTGTTTGTTTAGATTGTTCGGAGTACTTTGCTTTTTTTGATTGAGCGTGCGCCGCTGAGGTTCAGCGAAGATATTGAACAGATTTTCGCGGTGCCCTTTGTTGGCAGCCGTTTTTAACGGGGCCCGCTCGTAATGCAGATCAATTTTAGTTTACTAATAATACATGTGTGGGGACGGCGCCTGTTTGCTCTAAGCATCAACCGTATCTAAGACGCATATGCTTGGGCATGTTGGTAGTTGATTTACTCTCTTTTTTTCTTATTGCACGGAAAGACCGAGAACGAAAAACAACGGCGTGGTGTCCATGTCGTCCTTTTTCGTTCTTTTTCATTTTGTGCGGTAACTTTAACGTGATAACTAGGGTTGATGCATCGGGTGACAACACAACATAATGCTTCGCGTTAGGTACGCCTCGCGCAGTTTGCCTACTTGCTAATACATTCAATTTCGTTAAATTTGTCTTCACCGGTAATTTCGTTCACCCGACGTAGCGTGGCACTGCCGACAGCCGTGCCTGAGTAGTGGATCGAGCACTGAAGCTGGACTTTAGTTTTAACAGACCTTTCGTCTGTGTGTGTGGTCGAATTGCCTGCTTAAACAGTGCAAACGCTTGTTTGAACATCATTGCTAACGTTCGAGCACATTTTATTCCGAGTGTTTCCATCATGCGTAACTTTCGAAATATTTTAATAATTCAGGGTTTATTGCCATCGCCTTTCTTAGGCGTTTAACTTCGCTAAGTACTTCAGATGTTAAAGGTATTTTTGCGATGTGAAGTGTATTATTAGTTTTTCTGTTGCCCAAAAACACTTTAATGTTATACATACTGCACGGTAACTAAGCATGTGTTGCAGCCAAAAGGTAAGACTGGGCAGCATGTTTATCTGGAAACACAACACGCACAGCCACTGAACAGCCTATACGCTGCATCGGGAAGGAGTTATGCTTTCTGAACTTGCCCGTATGATTGAAACAAATGACCCTAATTTAGCAGTATGCAATAGTCATTGAGTAAAAGTAACAGGGTTATTTTATTCAAATTTCCCAGTCATGTTTACGGCTATGGCAAATGTGTTTGAAAAAAAAATCGTGCTGATTTAATGCACTGAAAACAGAGAACTGCTTGAATATTTTGGAGAGAAAAAAGTTTTTGGTCACTTGGTTGCCTTTTAAGCTTCCCAGATTGTTATTTAAGTGTTGTTTGTGAAAAAAAATATTTTACGAGTTCCGCTCCTTTTCAAGTTTGAACACGTTAAGGGGCTTATGTAAGATGTTTGAAACTAGGTAGTAATATTACAATTTTTCGGCCACATACGTCTGCAAGAATTTAGCCAAAATGCTTTATGTTTGCATTTTCTCTTTGCGATACTGCTCTTTGTATGAATATCTGAGCTGTGACTACTTAGTTCACAGAAAAAATATTTTGACGAAAAATTATTTTTAGACATCTTAAGCTGTTAACCTCTACGAGAAAAGATCACTCATTTCAAAGGATCGTCATTTTTGTACGCATTGAGACGCAATTTGCACCATGTGGTGGCCCAATTAAAAATCAGCTTTTACCTAAAGTGAAAGCAAAAAAACAGTTTTTTGTGACAAGTTTCATCACTACAATTTCTATTTCAATGAATAAAATAATTTAGAATTTTCTCATCAACGCATTGGGGAATTTCGAGGCGTCGGCTGCCGTATGACCAAACGGCAAATGGGGAACTTGGAGGGAGGAGGAGGAGGAAGGAAAGAAATGAAAGGCAGGGAGGTCCACCAGGCACACATCCGGTTTGCTACCCTGCACTGGGGGAAGGGGTGAGGGAATTAAAGAAGAAGAGAGAGAGAAGTGAAGGGCAACGTGTATGTAGATGTGACCTTGTCCATTGCACGCTTATAAGTGGTCGCGTAGTCCGGTCGTCTTTAGAAAACTTAGCAATGCCCGCGTTGCTTTGCTGGCCGGCGACGCATAGAGCCATGAGCCAAGGATTTTCTCTTCGGAAAAAAGGTCTACTGTCTAGTGTCTGTAACGTTTCATTTAGCAAGTTGCCTTCACTCGCAAAACGTTCACATGGACACAGAAGATGTTCAATTGTCTCGTCAGTGTCGCACGATTCACATCGGAAGCTATCCGCCATTCCTATGCGAAAGGAGTATGCCTTTGTAAAAGTTACCCCTAACCACAGGCGGCACAGTAAATTTGCATGCTGGCGAAAGATTAATTCGAAAAACCTTAGGTGAGGCCTGAGGACCTCAGGCCTCACCAGAGATTCAAGAATGGACACCTTTTTCTCTCTAGAAGAACTACAAGCGGCCTTGACGGCATGCAAACAATCTTCATCGCCTGGTCCGGATGGGATCACGTACATGGCTCTTTGCAACCTCGCAGAAGCAGCTCGACGGGCCCTTCTATCCGTGTACAACGACTCGTGGAGCAGCGGATTTATCCCTCATTCATGGAAATCCAGCCGCCTCGTCCCTGTGCTTAAACCAGGTAAATCTCCTCTGCACTTGACCTCTTATGGCCCCGTCGTGCTTGCCAGCTGTTTCGGGAAAGTGATGGAGAGGATGATTTTGACTTGCCTAGAGTGGTATCTGGAGCGCCACAAGATATACCCTCATGCTGTGACGGGCTTTCGGCGTGGGCGGTCCGCAATTGATAAGGTTATAGACCTGATCCCATCTGTTCAGCATCAGAAAAGAATGAAACGTTTATCTGCGGCGTTGTTCTTGGACGTGAAATGTGCATACGATAACGCATCACATTAGGCCATTCTGGATGTCATGGAAAGTGTTGGATTAGGGGGTCGGGTTTACCAATAAATCCACAGCTATCTGAAAGGCAGAACTTTCTTTGTACAGACGGAGAATGGCACAACAACGCACCATTGCAACCGCCGAGGTGTGCCTCAAGGCGGTGTACTTAACCCCACACTTTTCAATCTAGCGCTACTCGGTCTGGTTGACACACTTACAGAATCTGTCCATCTATCAATACATGCAGATGACATCTGCATCTGGGCGTCAGGCGTAAGACGCCTTCATTTGCGTGCCCGGCTTCAGAGAGCGGCTACAATTGCGACAAAGTACCTGGAAGAACAGAAACTAGAGCTGTCATCAGAAAAATTCTCGCTTATAGCATTCACGCATAAGGCTATGAGCCCTTATGTTATTAAAATCAACGGACACACGATCATCTACGTGAAGACACACCGATTCTTCCGAGTCATAGTTGATCGCGACCCCTCCTGGAGCCCTCACATCGCCCACATCAAAACTAAACTCACCACGAACACCCACGTACTGAGGTTTTTTGCTGGAAAAACGTGGGGTGCGTCGGTACGAGCATTGCTCCAACTCTACACTGTTCTGTTCCTCGGTTATATGCGATACAGCTTACCCGTGCTTTGTGGGATCCGAAGAACAAACTTACGCGTCCTTCAGTCGATACAAGCTCAAGCCCTGAGAATATGCCTCGGTCTCCCGAGATGCGCGTCTACAACAGCGACCGTCATCATTGCGCGTGATTATCCAGTCAACGCATACATCCGCGCAGACGCTTTGAGAATGCACATAAGACATTTCGCTCGGCTTCCATCTCATCACCTCGCCTCACTTCGATATTCCACGCCCCACTCAGCGTTCAGCGCAACTATAGCTCAGCATTGCGCAGGGCTTGTATTGCACTTCACGCATGCAGCACAGCTGCCGATACCAATATGGCGCCTACACCCACTCAAAGCACTTCTTACAATTCTTGGCATCCAAAATAAGAAAAAATCGTCGCATCTAGCCCTGAAACAGGCCACATTACTTTTCCTGCAAGAGAAGCACAACGGACGCCTTCACACACACAGATGGCTCGGTGTCTTCAGTAAGCTCTACAGAGGCGGTGGTTATTCCCGCGAGGCATATCACAATTAAATTTATGACATCGCATTTGACGTCGTCGACAGCTGCAGAACTTGCAGCCATTCGTGCAGCTTTGGAGTTTATAGTGAAAGAACCTTCGGGAATTTGGTCTATCTTCTCGGACTCGAAGGCATCTCTTCAATGCCTTAAATCAACCTTTTGCCATGGACCTAATGAACAGTTATTAGCTGAAATAAGACTTTTCCAACATTAAGCAACCGAAAAACAGCACAGCATAGTGTTTCACTGAATACCAGGTCATTGCGGCATATACGGCAATGACCACGCAGATAAGGCTGCTAGATCTGCATACGATGGTACCCAATACGAAGCCATCCCGTTCTCAAGAACCAACGTAGCTACAAGACTTCGTTCGCTTGCACGTGACCTCACACTGGTACAGTGGAACTCAACTGACTTCACAGACGCGCGCCTGCATAACTTGGATCCCGATCTGCAACTTCGTCTTCCCCCAAAGATATCTCGAGCTGAGGAGACTCTTCTATGCCACCTGTGGCTTGGAGTGGCCTTCACGAACGCATAATCTTATTTCATTGGGATGGCCAGCTCTCCTACATGCACTTACTGCAGTTGCGAAGAAACCATCGCGCACCTTCTGTGTGAGTGCACTCATTTCAACGCGCAAAGACAAGAACTCACTGCAGCTCTGGGTAGACTGGACGATCAGCCTTTGTAGGAACAAAGGATTCTGGGTCATTGGCCGAGCCCATCCTCAGCCCAGAAGGCTTTGAAAGCTTCGCTGCGCTTTTTGCGGACAACTGGCTTCAGAGACAGATTTTAGTGTCTTATACTCTTTGATGTTGCTTTTCCTCTGTCGCAATTTTTTTTCGTAATTTCTCCCTCTCTTCGCAACAATTTTTTAACATTTTTCATTCCTCTCACCCCTTTCTCCAGCACAGGGTAGCCAGCCGGTCTAAGGACTGGCTAACCTCCCTGTCTTTCCGCTTAAACTTTCTTCCTCCTCCTCCTTGCATCCTGGCGGGAGAGTTCCGATAGAACTTGAGGCTTTCTCGATGGGTCCAATTTGTGTAGGTGGCGGTTCCTGACAGTGGGGTCACTCAGCCAAGTTTCCGACATGGTGTTAGCGAACGAGTGAAGGCCCCTTGCACCGTTGCTTCTCGACAGTAGAGTTGGGGTTGTCTGGGCGTCCACGTGGACGCATCGGGCAGCATTATCAGCAAGGTCATTACCGACAATACCACAATGTCCCGGTTACCACTAGAACACCACGTCATGTCCTTTTGATAAAACTTCGTGAATCACTTCTGTTATTTCATTCAGTAATTGTTGATGCTCGCCTTGTCGTAAAGCTGATTGCAAGCTCCGAAGGGATGTCTTGGAGTCGCAGAACACAGCCCATTTTTGAGGTCGGGCTTCCGCGATATAAAGTTTAGCAGCACGTAAGGCGGCAAGCTCCGCTGCTGTGGATGTTGTCCTATGCGACAGTTTGAACTTCTCCTGTGGAGCTGTCAGCCGAGACCGATCTATCGGTGTAAATGTGGGTCCTCGGGCCATATTTTTCGTTGAGTAGCGACAATGTCACCTGTCGTAGGAGCACTGTTGAATGACGGCTCTTGTTCGTTATTTGCGGAATAGTGAGGCACACCTGTGGTTGTTGTAGGCACCATGGAGGTGATGCTGGTCTTGTTGCTGGATTGAAGCCAAAAGGAACGCATTCTCTATGGGCAGTTCCCTACTGAAACGTTCCGTATGAATTTTTACGGAAAATATATGGACTCCGTAACATTTCCTTATGCTACATACGGAAAAAATATGGAGTTTTATGGAAATATACGGAAGTAGGATGGCATTTACGGAAAGCTTCTTATGGAGTATAAGGAAGGATAAGGAAATGATATGGCGTACACGGAAAGCTTTTTATGGGGTATACGGAAAGATAAGGAAAATGTATGGCATATATGGAAAGCTTTTTATGGAGTATATGGAAGGATAAGGAAAGATAAGGAAACTTATGGAGCATGCGGAGAGTTCATGATAGAAAATATGGAAGGATAAGAAAAGTGTATCGAGTGTACAGAAGCTTTTATAAGGAAAATGCAGAATGTAAGGTCTTACGGAAATATACAGATTTTGTAAGGTGCTTACGAAAATGTGCATTAGTGTATGAAAGGCATGTGGATTGTTGCAAAAATGTGGAAACTCTACAGTTGTTGTCACATTTTCAGCAGGAAATTCGAGCTCTATAAAGTTTTAAAGGAAAGCATCGTGAAATATATAGTACAAAAGAATAACGCAGGCTAGTCTGTGTTGTCAGTCACCGCTGTTCACCCTTTTCAAGAATGAATACAAATTCTGCAGATGACCAGGTGCCAAAGTCTGTCACACGGAAAATATGTCATTCACAAGGAATGACAATAACTGTCATTTTACTTGCATGCTGTCACACGAAAACAAATCAAGCAAAAAAGCATAACTTGAAGGGCTCGGTTTTTGGTAGAAACAATAATAATGTTAACTAATTTCAATGTGAATGAACTTGTCAATATTAGTGAAATTGTTCTCATTAACATTGGCAAGGAGAAATGTCATTTTAAAATATTGACCATGAGCTTAGCTCTCCTGAGCACCGACAAAAGAAATGAAAATCTATGAAAACTAATTGCATGTAGCCTAAAAATAATTTTTTATTGATAGTATGTGCTCTTACAATATAAATACAGCTATACACAACTTGCCACAGCTTCACGACAGAAACGAGGTAGGGGCAGAGGGAGTGGTCAGAAAAATAATTAAGTATGAGAGCACAACTGATATGTACAAACACATAATGGTGCTTATCATTGATGCACGGATGGTCGTGTGTAGAGCTGGGTCGTTTTGAGATTTTCGAAAGCATTGTTTCAGACCACCATGCAGATTACGCTTCAATTGTAGTGCTACATAAGACACAACTTATGGGCCAGCTTTAATGAATAAGAAGATTATAGGTTAAACAAATGCTTTAAAATATATTATATCTTGGCTGCATGGACGCATACAAGCTATGTAAAGCGCAATAAAGTGAGGACGCATGAGCTTCTCTTGATGCTTCAGTTCTACATAGATACTTCAACTGTGCTGCAAAAAAATTTAACTAATGTCTGTGTGTGCAACATTGTCCATTTTAAACTATCTATATGTATATATAAAGTTCCTACTGCGAGTTAAGCTACGTAGCACTCCATAACTCTTCCTTTTATTAAGGGCAATTTTTCAAACAATCAACATTATTCATTTTCTGTCTCATGACTTCGTGCCCGCAATTCTTGGTTTGGCTCGATCACAATTGTGCAGCCCTTATTTTGGAGGAATCAAAAAACATCAACCAAAATTTTGGAACTGCTTCTCGGTGATATTGCCTTCCCTCAACTGCCACAGCTTGAGAAGAGTCATATAGCAAGTCTCGCGCATACCTAGGGCCTGCCCTTGAAGAAACTGCTCCGGCTGTGAAATGCTCAGTTTTTTCTGAAATAAATTTCTTGGTTTGAGTTTTCTCACTTCTCGAGTCCCTTCACAATCAAGCAGACACAATGTTCCCCTTCGTCTTTCATTTTGTTATATTATGAAATTAATAAAAAATAATGAAAATAAAAATAATAACAACTGTTGCGCAAAAAACACAGTCCCACACACGTACTTGAACGCCATATTGCTTTTATTTTGTTTTAGAACCTAAGGCATTAGAAAAGATAGCAGTATAATAAAAACGTTGAAAAAAAAACAAAAAATTAAACTTGTCGGGACTCGAGCCTGCGCCACTCAGTTATACTCGCGTACGTGGACTGAGTGCGTTAGCTTGCTATACTATTCGCGCTGGAAGTGCACGTGAGTTTAAGTTATGTATATAAATTTGCTTTTTACACGCTACGTGTTGGCATATTTATGTACGATATGCGATCGTATCTATTGTTGTGTGCATATGTTTTGGGATTGTATATACGTCACATGCTTTTCGCATGTCTTTCAACTATAGATTGCTGCCCCGCCGAGGATGAAAACAAGTATTTTTACACCCACACACAAGCTTGAGCAGTTGAAGGTTGTTTCCCGGGGCTCTCTTGCGATTGAGTCTGCCACCACAGGGAATTAGACTGATACGCCATTAATCCCTGCATCTAGCTGTATTCCACTTAGTAGCTCTATCGCTTGATGACAAATCGAGCGTGGGGCGCGACGCTATTGCGCACGACCATGCCTCGCGTGGTGGCGACATCAGTTGATTGCGCCGGCCGGCTTGCTTTGATTTGCTTCAGAGCAAAGAAATGTCATGCCTTGAAAGATTGCGTACTGCACTATGTCAAAATGTTACTGCTTTGTAGCCATCCTATGATTCATTGAGAATTGATAACTCTGATATCACTACTGTAGAGCTTTGCGTCGGTGACACGCACCGAACGTGAAACTGCACTACGTCTGTCGTAGAAGCAGTAGGAAGCTGTCGTCTGCTAGAACAAAAACAAAACAAAGACCTGGAAAATATTCATAAGTTGTAACTTGTTTTTTGAATAACCGTTTATCACTTTTAAAGTTATTTTGCCAGATAACATACATTTTTTTCAGTTTATAGCTGCGACAGATGTTTTTTTTATTTTCCTCACACAGATATCCAAGTCAAATCCATTCACAGCTAAAGCCAGATGTTGTTTGTCTTCTTTGTTTACGTGGGCATGCCGTTTCGGTGCGTCTATGTGTTCGCGCTGCTACACACGAGAGCACGAAATGTTAAATTTACGCAAGGAAGCGCCGTTCCTCGTTCGTGTGGTGTGCTAAAATTGCGCCCTATTCCCGCGGTCGTTAGAGTGCGGATCAAGTGCGAGTCGTCCAAGGAATCGGCGGGTTGGGCGGCCCTCGAAGGACTCCGAGGTGACGGCTGACGCCTGTGGTCGCTTCCCTCAGGACAGTGTGAAAGAAACTAAAGGTAAGGGGGACACTTTTTTATGTAGAACAAGTATGCGACTCAGTGCAAGTGTGTGTTGCTGCACTCGAACGAGGCGTCGTGAAACGGCAACCTTACGCGCCTTTGCGAGTGCGGTTGCCGATTCGCTTTGACAATGCTAACGCCAGCAGAGCCATGGCGCATCGGCGCGGCCTTACTGGAGGTAATTCGAGACAACTGCGGCAACATGCATGTGTATGGTGATCGATTTTTTTCATATGTGCAATGTAGTGAGGAAGATGCACATGGCGCTCGCTACGTTGTTCATTAAACGAAGCCTGCAGTGCGATTTGATGCAAAGCAGCATTTTGTTTACGTTCGCGGGCGATACAATTTGTAACTTGGCTCGATTCACCTAGCCAACCGCCTAAGTGGGTTGATTAGCATACGTTCACGGTAGAGCGTTATTATGCCCCTAAACAGTGGCGTGTGCTTGTTAAAAGATATAATGTGTGTGCCTAGTGTAGAGAGAGAGAGGTGTTCGTGCAATCTGCATGTGTACCTGCAAGACGCCTTTGCTTGTAACTAATAATGTACCGGCCAGCACCTACATTGTACGCCTGACTTTGAAGAAAACTTGCATGCACAATGTGAGATTTTGTAATCTGCCAGAGTTGCTCTTTATAAAATAATACACTGCCAGCATGTTCAAAATATGTTTCGCTGCTGTGTGGCAGGGGTGCGGTTATCACGCTGTTGTGTAGTTGCTGATGCAAGCACTTATAGTTTTGATGCGTTAATATTTCTCATCTAACTCATCAGGTGTTTGGCTGTTTCAGCACAAACAAGGCAAATAGAGAAGGAAGACGGGTAATGACAGGACCAGTGCCGACTTTTGTTTGCAGGAGAATACCCATGCTGGTGTATTTATTGTGACAGCCTTTCTGTGTTGCTTTTTTGCCCAATTTATGCAACAACACAGTTGTCAGCAATATGAGAGAGAACACTGAAATTTGCTTTTAAAGATCATGGAGACTAAATGCCTAGTAACTCACAGCACAAAGTAAAAACAAAAGACATCAGTATGATCAATGTGGATGAGTACAGTCTTGCATCTAAAAAATATATTGTGCAAAATGTTGCCCAAGTAAGAAACCTCTCTATGTTTGCAAATAGTGCTACGTCACTTCGAGCACCGTGCCAGCCATTCCCTCCCTCTGTGCAAGGGCTGGTTGGCAAGGAAGTTGTTTCTAACGTTCCTGATAGACCACTGAGATGTATGCGATTCTAAACCTGTAGCCTGATATATACATAATATTTTGTGCAGTTACATCGCTGCATCTCACACCTGAAACTTATTTGCATATTTACATTGCTCCCTTAGGACCTAACAAACAAACTTTTTTGCATTGTCACTTCATGAATATTGAGCGGTAAAGGTACTGAGTATATGTGAAGCAAGAATCTCTGCTTACTACATGAAGACATATGAGGCCTTCGATAAAACGAGTTATACCTTTATTGAGCTTGCGTACTCGTCGGGGCGATTCATACATGCAGCTTCAGCAAATGGTATCTTCCAGCCCGGTGACCTTGCAATTTTTTCTGCACACAGCGCAAACACCGAGATGTACCCACTCGGAGATGGTCGCGTCAAGTGCATATTTACCTTGACTAAAATGTCGAATCAAGTTCTTTCACCGACCGGTCCCTGCCATGAGTGCTAACGTCTTCGCAAACAAGACACATTGTTATTGACACTGCACACACCACACACAGTATTCTCAGTTGAACCAATATTCTCAATACCTTTCAATGCACACTACATGCCGCAATCAACAGTGCACATTTTTGAAGACTATGCCGCTGTTGCTCGCATAGGCCACCACGTGTGTTCACTTCAAGATAAACAGACAGCGTGGCAAATATTTTACCACACAGTTTACCACACAGCTGCATGTTTTCTGACACATACTACAGCTAATGTCGACATTGTAACGTGAAGTGTAAGCTTTGAAAAATAAAACTTGCCCCAAACACCGCACGACTGTACAGGGCTGAGCCACCAGCGGGAGTGTTTTTCCAGCCACACCTTTTACATGTGCCAGTGACATCATGCTGTGACGTACCTCGGTAGGGGCTATCGCTGCATACTTTATGTGAATGAGGGTCCTGTTAGTGAAAGCAGGCATTGTTGATTTCGTAACTTGTTCATGCCCAACTGGACCTTCATTTGCACAAGTTGTTTGACTGATATTCAGGCGAACTTTTGTGTAATAATGTATACAGTTGGCAGTCTGTGCTTGCCCCATACTGTTGTTACTGGTGTTTCTTGTTGTTACTTTGCACTGCTCATTACTACTCACCTACAGAAACTAGCCTATCTTGCCGCTGTTTTGGACAAGATGCAGCTGGCAAGTGCGATAGTGTTCATAACTCTAAATTCTCGAGCAAAAATTATCGTTTCATATTCAGTTAGTTGCATTCATATAAGTACATTATAAGAAATCATTGATTAAACATAAATCCGTGTTTCTTTAAAAAATTCTCACAACTTTTATATTAAATTGAATGGTGTTTATAAAAAACATGGGTTTTAGCTAAACTTCATGCTCTTTTCTCGAACAGCTGACAAAACCCTATTGCATGCTTACTTGCCATGGATCGGACTGTGTTCGAAATACATTGCAATTCTTCACCGGACTGCCAGTACACTTCACAATGGGGGAACATTTATTAACCATGGATTGATTAATTAAGAACGGAAAGAAAGAAGCGGCAGGCCGGGATACTTGATATTGGCATCCGTTTTGCTACCCAGCCCATTATCATGCAAACTTCCCATAGAGTGGTTATGCGTCTTGCATGTGTGTCTGTAAACCAAGAACTTTGGGTAGAACTATATTTATCTTACAAATGGTTGCAGGACTGTGGAGACTGTAGGGCTGCTTAGGAATGGTGGAATCCCTGGACATGTGTTCAACCTTGCTGCATCAGCTCCTTGGTGTTTTCACGGCATCTTTACAGATGTGTTGGGTGAGTAAAGCAAGCACGTTTCAACACAAGGCAAATTATAATATGGCAGCACCTCTTGTGCGTGCCTTACATCCCAAGTATATCAAATATTTATCTTGCCTTGTGGCCTATATTTTTAAAGAGACACTTCTTTTTGCTTTATATTTGAGTCTTGATGCTTTGACAGAAATGTATTTGTGTTTGACAGCAAGTGTTCTTGAACAAATAACTGATCTCAATAATGACAAAACACCCTTCATACTTAGTCCTTAGCATAAGCTAGCACTTATCTGTAGCAGATTCAATTATTCATTTTTTGCTGGGATAATAATGGGCAAGTAGCAAAGGCAAGTTCAGATTGGAGTGGTCGGTGACGTCTGTTTAGGCTCTGCCTTATTGTTTTGCAACCAGAGTTACTTGTGGCCACATATACAATGAAGCCACATGACGTGCATTCTAAATGAGATTACCATATCACATTTCACTGCATCTTAGTATGTGCCAAACAAATGCAGATATCATTAGCCCTCCACTATAAAGGGATCCTAAACCAACACAAGGTTGAAATTTAGTCGTGGTGTTGCAGCTGTGTATGACTCTACAATGGATGCATAGCCATGATAATTTGTGTATATGTTGTCGCAATAGTAATGTTACACACATTGTACGATACAAAAGAGGTCCTCGCTTATTTGGCTTTTTTTCGCTATGCTTCTTTCTTGTCTCTTCTTGCCATGTATTCCTCCTCACTGTACAAGGAGCAAGAGCAGTGGGCACACAAACACGTATTTAAAAAAAATGTTGTAAGGTGAGCACTAAGAAGCTGAACACTTCCAAAAAGCTCAAAGAGGTAAAGGTATTGTTTCTAGCTACTTTTTGGGCACCCATAGCTAGTTGTGCTGCTGCAGTTAAAAAATAAGTTAAATGTTAAAAATTAGTTGGAGATGGTTTGGCACCCATAATTACAGTTACATACAGAACTAGGTTTCAATGCGTAAGCAAAATCTGTTCACTCTAAATCAATGCTAATGATATCTGAAATTCAGGAAATATTCACAGAAAGGCTCAGGAGAAGGCTAAGTGGTTGCCCCTTGAACGTGAAGGAAATGCCCTTCTTCTAAAAGGTCAATAGACAGTCTAGTAGTCTCAATATTACATGCACTATAAAATATTCTGGTGTGGTGCTTTTCATGCATGTTATAATGAGAGGGGTTTTTAATAGAACTGTTGTCACTTTGCCCTGCATTGCTGAAATTGTTCACATAGTTATAATACATGAATCACTTTATGCCTTTTGATTTTATAGAAATGGTTTGCTTACCCAGTCGGTTTAACTTGATTTGGATAAAATCATAAATGCTCTAAAATTTTTTTTACTATACAGCAGGTTTATTTTCAAAATACGCGACCATTGATGTGAACGCAGTTGGTGGCGTGCTTGATTAATCCTTCACTATCACCACTCTAACTACACCTGCTACAGTGCATAGTGCGACAAAAGTAATGGTATTTAACATTACTGGCAGCATACACTTTTATGTCTCAAAATAGGTTAAAAAGCCGGGTAAAAATGTGTGTAGGTTTTTTTTTCGATCCAACTAAATATTCTGGTCTACTCAAAGTAGCTTCCGCTCTTTTAAGGTCCTCAAACTTTTAGGTGTTCAAAATATGTATCAGTGCCATATACTTTCTTTGTCAGCCTACTCACCCCTCTAATAATGAGAATTACCCGGCAACATTACCCAGTAAACAAAAGGGATGTTTACTTACCCAGTAAACAAAAAGTAATGTCAATTTAATTGTCAAAAAACGTTGCCAAGTTACGTTTTTGTTCACTTTTCTTTTCACAATTTTGTTAAAGTTACTTTTGATAACTTCCCCTATAGTTTGTTTGGCATCATTTTCTGCTAGTTCTAATTATATTGTGTTCAACAAAGACAACAAACCCTTAAACTTATAGTTCTTTCCTTTACTCATGATTCTGAAACAGTGAATCTCAGTAATTTTAGCGGTGTGTGACTTGTTTTTTTTGATCAGTTGAGCATGTGTTCAAGTGCATGCATTTAGGTGGGAGGGCGAACTATTGCCTCCTCCTATGACTAGTAGATTTTCTGAGAACTGACAGATGCATAATGCTACCAAAGAAGTATAGGGATATTGGAAGTAATCGTAACGTAACTGCAATCGTAATGTAATTGCCAGTAGGCAAAAAAAAGGTGTCCCACACTCGCCATAATGGTAACAGGCAGCGCTGACTGACTCTTCCATGTATAAATGCACATATATACCGTACAAAATGGAAGAGGGATAGCCGCCATGGTAGCTCAGTTGATAGAGCATCGGACATGTTATTCGAAGTTCGTAGGCTCTGTCCCTGTACAGGGCAGGTTATCTTTTTTTTCTTCTACTTTTCTTTCTTCACAATTACAACACTTCTATTCTTCTTGAAGATTTTCTGTTGCCAAAAAGGTACCTTATAATCTGAAGAGGCAAACAGAATGTGCCAGTGTACGAGTTAGCTCTTGTAGTGGTTACAAGTAAGATATGTATTGAAGAATAAATCATTCTGCCACTTGCCTAAAGAATGGCTACAGGACATGGCGCTGGATTCACTTTGTTATTTTTGAATCAAGCTATCTTGTATTCTATTTTTTATAAATTACATGGGATACACATGACGGTATCACACACTTTAACGCCACAAAAATTATGCAGCGAACAATGTTATAAATGCGAAATTGCATAAGGATAAGGTGAAAACTGCACCCTCAACGAGAATGTACAGGGTGTTAGATTGGAGTCGAAGGAAGTTGCAGGTGATGGCATCCGTATGGAGGAACTGAACGCCGACAAGAGGATACGAGAAACATAACAGAGCTTTATGACATTATTTACACATATTTACAAAAAGGAAAAGGTTAGTGGTTTCACAAAACGACGAGCGTGGTGGTTGAACGTTACATAGTTCAGAGCAAGGTTCAGAGCAACGTCCCGCACTCTGCCTTGTTGTTTTATGCCCTGTCGGGCTCCTCCTCTCCGAGTCGAACACCAGTCACGCACACACAGGTGAGGGGGGCGAGCATGCACGGTTCACATGCACACTGCACTGTGGTGGCGCAAGCAGGGCTCGTCCTCGTCGTGGGTGTGCCGTTAGTCGAGAGTTCCCACGATCCTGGCCGCATACTTCAAAGGGTCCACTGCACTGCTCGCCCAATTAGCGGGGCGATCTGCGTGCGGTGTCCGTCGCGGTCTCTTTCAGGAAGACGCCGTCTTTGTTGGCCTCTCTGGAACGGCTAACGGCGTCTTGGCGACACGACGTCTCCTCCTGCGGCCAGCACGTACAATGCCTGACGAGCATAGGCAGTCGACCGGTCGGCTTGGTGATTGGGGATCAAAAGGGAGCGCCGCTCCTCTGTCAGCTCCGGCGCCGGCAACGCCAGCCCTCCTGTCGCCCGATGAGTCGACGAGGCCATCAGTCACGCTGCTGCTCGAAAGGACGACAAAGGGTCCGCACTTGAAGGACGGGACTCGCCTCTGCCCGCCGCCTGGTCTGGATAATCACTCAAATACTTGACAGCGTCCATCAGACTGGGCGCCGAAGGGATTGAGAGACGAATCCCCAGGCCAAACCTAACAGCTCCTCCGCCGCCCGGAAAATCTCGGCTGGCCAGCGCTCCCAACCGCTGGGCACGAAGAGAATGGTTAGTGACGAGGACTATGGCCTGGCTTTTCTCTCTCCAGCTGCGAACTCGAAACCAACTCCCGAACCAGCTCACAAAGGTTGACAACAGCAAGGCCAACCACACAACACAACACCATGCCGAAGTCAAGCACTTTGGACCCGCTTAAACCCTCCAGTCTTCTTAAGAAACACAAACAAAAGAGAAACCTGAACGCTAAAATTTTGAGACAATTTTGTGCCGCCAAAGTTACAACAATCATGGACGTGCAGATGCCTACCAAAGATGGAACTAATTGCCGTGTGAGAAAAGCACACAAAGGTAAATACAATTTGGCCCCATATAACCGTAATCCCATTTTTACAAACTATTTTTCTCCCACCGTCCACACTAATAAGTTGTAACTCACATTTAACTTCATGACTAATTTCATGAAAGACAACCACCTAAATTCCGCACAAAGGCAGCCTAAACCTATAAAAGGTAACTGGGCGCATTTTCTATTCTCTCATTACCAACTTACAAGGCGTAGTCGAGAGTACCTACTTTTTTTGTCACTCTGACGCCAACAAATCTCTCTCACACGTCAGATTGAACTGCGTTTTTATACATCAGTAAAATGTATTTCTAGCCTCAGAATTTGGTAAACGCAATGCTCTCAATCTATCGAACTGTGTAAATCTTTAAACGCATCTCTAATCTCAACGTTCGATATAACATAACGCGCAGCTAAATAATTCACCTGATCCCTGAGCACATACTAAAATAACAAAAGGAAATGCAACTCGTGTACTAACACGCTCATTTGCTGGATGTAGTTTCACGTCAGCCCCTGTTTTTAAAGAACGCACATTGCTGTGCGCCCTAGCACGACATCATACTCTCATCCAAAGAGTGTCAGCACACCAATCGCACACCTAACCATAGGCCATTTCCTTATAACCTAGGCACTACCCTTTCAAATTTAGCGGGCGTACCAAACTTCGTTTGCGACATGCGTGCTCTTATCTTAAAAACTCCCTTCACGCAGTCGGTTGACCAAGGTGTGTAATTGCTTCCGCATACCGTTTAAGAACTTCACTCAAAATTTTGACAAAGCTTATACACAAACAAAATTTAGAGGGAAGAAAAAAGTATCCAAGCAAACTAGCTGTGGAGATGACACAGGAACACCACTTTAAAACCAAATATAAACAAACAAATACATTTCCAATAAAACTCCTGTGTCCGACTCTCCAGCTTACAGCTGTCCCTCACCTCAATCTCACACGCGGCGGTCGTGGTCTTGCCAGATTGCGAGGACGCCCGAGGCAACAACGTGCACGTGCTACCAGCTGAACGGCAGCGTTACGCCTCATTTGCGATTTCGGCCGACTTCTGTCAGTTTGGCGGAGGGGATTCGAGAAACGCTTGGGAAACAGCGTCGGTGTCCTGTGTGGTCTAGCTCCCGAGCGGTGTTTAGCTATTGTTGCTTTTCTTGTAGGACCCCTTCGACACTCCCGTTCCCGCAAAGCTCTTAATCTCCGGCGTGCATTCCGTCGCGCAAATGCGCGCTGTGGTCTACCCTTTCGCCGCTGGCGCCTTACTTCCCGCCACAAAGGACCTTCCTTTGAACTGGTTGGTAACCTACTCTTCGGTCGCTCGCCCGGCTGATGGCCACCTCCTTCACCCCTTCGCTTTGTCGCTCGCGTACGCTTCCCTCTTTTTCGGCGACGTTTGCAACCGACCTTTCCCTCATCGCTTTGAAATCGGTCGCGGGTTGAGTCATCGGTGGTATCCCAATTCAAGGGTGCTTCTGCACCACCTGCCTTAGTACTTCGGCACATTGGTTTCTTAGCTCTGTTGCCCTGTCGGGCCGGTTGACTTGCGCTAACCTTGTGCTCAAGCACCCAACGAAACGGGCGCCGTTCACCTGATGGCACCTGCGAAGAACCCGCCGTTCTTTTTCTTCTTGTCCGGTGGCTCGGACGCATGCAAACAGAGTTTGACGTCGTTGCAGAACCCCTAGTTCTGTTCACTACGCTCAAACGTGTCGAGCCTTTCTTTACACCCGTAGTGCATTTTGTCTCGCTCGTACCTTTCCGACGTCGCCTGCGTCTGCGCCGCTTCTTGCGGCTTGTCTCTGAGCCTACTGCTCGCAGCTCAAGGTCGCTAACACTCTCACTGCACTCGTCAGCTGTCGACGCCGCTCCGTCTAGATGATTTTCGAAAAAACCACCTATTTCACACTCTAGACCGGCGGACAGCTCGACGCTCTCAGAAACAGTGCAGCTGCTTTCCCGCAAAAAATCTCGCTCGTCTTGCTGGCAGCTATCTACAACCACACTGTTCTCATCCTTTACCTTCGCTGCTTCTCCTGAGCTTTCTCCGATGTTCTTGCTGTCTTCGACCTCATTTGCAAGATCCACCTTTGCGACAAACACAGTTGAGGCCTGTACCAGCTTTTCTACAGCTATTCTAGCTGTTTCGCTAACAGTTAACTGGCACAGCACCTCGTCGCACTCGCTCTGGCATTCGTCGGCCTCTCTACTCAGTGCAGCCTCTTTCACAGCGCTCAAACTTGGTTCTTCATCGAACCCGCAGCTGTCCCTAAACGTGCTAGCCTTCTCTACAACTCTGGGCTGCACCTCGCACTTCTCGTGCGCTACACTTACGGATGTCTGAATTTTCCGTCTCATTGCCTCGTTTTCCTGTTCCAATTGTTCGAGCACTAAGGCGCGTGCTCGATCACGCTCTTTTCTATTCCTTTCCCGTGCCTCTCGTTCCTCCAACCTTTTTAAAGCTTTTAACGCGTATCCAATATCCACCTCACTGGCGTTTTGCAAAATCAGCTCTAAAATTTCGGACCTGCCCATTCCTTCCTTCACCTTAATACCCAGGTCTTCGCAAATGTACAAAAGACCATCTTTTCGCAGTGTCTTCACCTCCATGATCGTCGTTGTACTTTGGTCCTGCCTTTCACACATAATTAGGGGATCCCTACAACTCAAAACTCACAAACGGTAATCTCCCTAATTCACACACAATCCAGCTTCTAATCAACTCACACTCAAGAATTGAAGCCTGGAAAGTTATAGCAAAGACCAAGCACTCACCACAGCACAGCACTATGTCGCGAAGTCCATCTCACCGCTGCCAACCAGTTGTTAGATTGGAGTCGAAGGAAGTTGCAGGTGATGGCATCCGTATGGAGGAACTGAACGCCGACAAGAGGATACGAGAAACATACCAGAGGTTTATGACATTATTTACACATATTTACAGAAAGGAAAAGGTTAGTGGTTTCACAAAACCACGAGAGTGGTGGTTGAACGTTACATAGTTCAGAGCAAGGTTCAGAGCAACGTCCCGCACTCTGCCTCGTCGTTTTATGCCCTGTCGGGCTCCTCCTCTCAAGTCGAACACCAATCACGCACACACAGGTGAGGGGGGCGAGCATGCACGGTTCACATGCACACTGCACTGTGGTGGCGCCAGCAAGGCTCGTCCTCGTCGTGGGTGTGCCGTTAGTCGAGAGTTCCCACGATCCTGGCCGCATACTTCAAAGGGTCCACTGCACAGCTCGCCCAATTAGCGGGGCGATCTGCGTGCGGTGTCCGTCGCGGTCTCTTTCAGGAAGACGCCGTCTTTGTTGGCCTCTCTCGAACGGCTAACGGCGTCTTGGCGATACGACGTCTCCTCCTGCGGCCAGCACGTACAATGCCTGACGAGCATAGGCAGTCGGCCGGTCGGCTTGGTGATTGGGGATCAAAAGGGAGCGCCGCTCCTCTGTCAGCTCCGGCGCCGGCCACGCCAGCCCTCCTGTCGCCCGACGAGTCGACGAGGCCATCAGTCACGCTGCTGCTCGAAGGGACGACAAAGGGTCCGCACTTGAAGGACCGGACTCGCCTCTGCCCGCCGCCTGGTCTGGATAATCACTCAAATACTTGACAGCGTCCGTCAGACTGGGCGCCGAAGGGATTGAGAGGCGAATCCCCAGGCCAAACCTAACAAGGGAGCACAGGGTGCAGGCGTCATTCCTTCTGCCCGTGCTTTTCAAGTGCGAGCTGTTTTCACCTCGTTCTGACCAACTAACTAGATTGAGATGTGTTGTTATAGTGTAAAAGGATGCTCCATGGGAAACTAGGTTTGTCTCAAACTCTGTGTGTGTCCTTCAACCTATATGGTGCCCGGTTTAAGAGTTCATGCAGATCAGATCGTGTAAAACAGGACCGTGTAAAATGGACCGTGTAAATAAATTAAAATGGACCATGTAAATAAACAGGATCGTGTAAAATGTCGTTTTCGTGTGCAACTGTAGTTGTGGTTGTGCTGAATGACCTTTGTTTATATACACTACATAACAAACTTGCTCCTTTTGAGTCGAGTGCATCTTCGAATCGATTGTAAATGTTTGCATATGCGAGGCCTTAAGTTTTATAAGAAATTCTTGTGCCACGAGGAAATGTGTGTTCAGCGAAAATTTGTATATCATTTTATACAACTCTTAAAGCCTCGTCTACAACTTTGTGCAGGTTGACCTTGAGCAGAAAACGAGGAGCGGCAGCAGCCCCCAGAAAAGAGCAAGCACCCTCCAAGCTCCCGAAGCTCTCTTCGACAGGAACAGCAAGGTCACTGTGTGGCATTGAAAACCATTGCAAGGAGTGCCTTATCAGTACACTGTGCTGCTCTTTCATCGCAGAAGACGAAGTTGACCACTCCAGAGGAACTTCACGCTTATTATTGTGAGTGCTTCAGTGGTTTTGTTTTTGTCCAGCCAGCAGTTAAAAAATCATGTGTCAGATTCAGCCAGGATGGCTAGAGGGAGTCGGGCAGGCATGTTTGGATATTTGTCTAGCCAAGCAGGGCCAATTTTCGCCCTGGTCCTGTTGGAGTTACTGCCACAATCACAGAAGCTACGTCACCTCTCTAAATGTACAGATGTGTCGGGGAAGATTAGCTGCATTAGGTTTCTGTATAACTGATAGCTGCCAACATTCTTCATTATACAGGAGTTTTGTTCCTCACTTATGGGTGTAAAGCCCTCTACAGAAAAAATGCAACACGTCTACTTCCAGAAGACTCCAAGGCCCTACTTGTAGGTTTTTTCGGCTTGTATCATAAGCACCTCGTTTGGGGTACATGAACATTTTATAAACATGTACAGCAAAAAATTTGGGTGGCTGGTCGTTTTGTCGTTATCTTGTTCCTCGCAGTTTTCCTAAGCATGTTGTGCATTACGTTGTCAATCGGGTTCATGTGCATAGAAGACATTACGAAGTTTCAGGCTACAGTATAAAAAGCCTGGAAGCAAGCTATCAATAATTTTTTAACAGAGTTGCTTAATCTGATACATGATACATCACTAAACTTTGTGCGTATTCATCAATGTAAGCTCGTCTTAGTGTTATCCAAAATGAAGATGTGAGTTGACAGATGGAAACATCTAGTGGGGTAATCAGGGTGAACAGTAGAAGTGCTTCAGACAGACTGGCCGATGTTGCGATAGGAGGACCTAATTTTTAGAAGTCACCTTGTCATCCTTGGCGTGTTAGTTTAAATGGGGTCAGTAATGACATCATCTTTTGGTGTAGGCGTGTGTGCCTGTTGGAAATGTTTTTCTGAAAAAAAAAACCTATAACGCAGAAGAGTGCAGCCCTTGCTTCTTTTCAAGTTAGGTTGCGCTGATACAAAGTGTTCTCCTGTCGGAGGTTGGGGGTAAGGGAAGCAAAAAAAAGAGAAATAATAGAAAAGAAGAAAAAAGAAGAAAGAAAAGGGGAATGCAACGTAAAAGTAGTGCTATACTGCTCCTACTTTGCATCCCCCTTTTCTTCTTTTTTTCCCCTTGTTTTCTTTTTTCACCTTTTTTGATACATTTCGTTGTCCCATCTAGTGCATGAATCAATGACACATTGCTTTGCTATAGCAAAGATGCCTATGTGGTGTTGGATTGAACAGTGCATTGTACTTCATTCAGTTAATTACAGACTGATCAGTCTTGCAATAAGTGCTTCTTGTCTATCACCACACATGTTCAAATGAAAAGTTTGTGCTTGGCTCTTAGTATGCTGGTATATAGCTTGTGTCTTGGACTACTCAAAATGAATGTTGTTTTGCTGCTGTTTATGGTAATGAATTTATCCAACATGAAAATATCTTGCCTTGTGAACTTTGTCGGACCTGCCTTTCTTTTTCTTTCCTATGCAGGCATTGTATGTGAGGGAGGCAGTAACAGAGAGGTGATAGCTTGAGCTTCGGAAGAATAAATGCTGGCAGTGAGGCAATTACGCATCAATCATCCCAGCCATTTTGCCAACCGTCCTAAATTTGTTTCGAAAAAAAATATTGTGCTCAATTACTGTATTTTTCTTAAAACAGCAAAATGCTAAAGTATATTGTAATAATACTGATTGTTGGCCTAGTTGGTATTTACTTAATGGCATGATTTGGCCGCAAAAGAGACACACACAAGAAAAGGAACACTCAAACGACAAGCACAGGCGGCACTTCCAACTAAAGCAGACTGGGTGCAGACCCAGACTTAAGTACGAAAATATAGACATGCGCAGTCTTCATACAGCCTTACGCTATCCAACAATCAAACAATCTTGTCTCCGAAGCATACAACGTCACCGACGGTTCACTGATACACCTTTCACCTTTCTTTTTAATGTAATAGGCTTCCATCAGCTCACGCGCAGTTTTGTACCTGCTTCTACCCAGAATCTTAAACTCATTAAAACGTGGTACACACCCACAGGCTTTACAGTGCATAGGCAAATGCGCCAAGCCATCGTTCATTAAATTTAATTCGTACATCGGGATTACCGGGCGCTGCATCAATGAACGAGTTAGGGAGCACGAATTAAATTTAATGAACGATGGCTTGGCGCATTTGCCTATGCACTGTAAAGCCTGTGGGTGTGTACCACGTTTTAATGAGTTTAAGATTCTGGGTAGAAGCAGGTACAAAACTGCGCGTGAGCTGATGGAAGCCTATTACATTAAAAAGAAAGGTGAAAGGTGTATCAGTGAACCGTCGGTGACGTTGTATGCTTCGGAGACAAGATTGTTTGATTGTTGGATAGCGTAAGGCTGTATGAAGACTGCGCATGTCTATATTTTCGTACTTAAGTCTGGGTCTGCACCCAGTCTGCTTTAGTTGGAAGTGCCGCCTGTGCTTGTCGTTTGAGTGTTCCTTTTCTTGTGTGTGTCTCTTTTGCGGCCAAATCATGCCATTAACTAAAGTATATCGCAGAGAACAAAATATTAGGCCACGTTGGTGCCTTCTGGACTTCCCAGGATGTCGTCTGGGTGTTGTTTGTAAAAAGTAAAAAGTGTTTAAAAAATACTGCCTCTTCTACACCAAATTTGGTGTAGGTATTAAGTAAAGGTGATTGTGTGTAGTGCTTGAAGCTTAGTAATATTAGTGCAATTTTTTCGCCAGATCAAAAGCAAGGAAGCAGTTCTCTTTATATGGCAAGTTATATGATTACACTTTGTCTTAAAGTAGAAATGAATTTTAGAAAATTTCTTATGATGGCTGTTTTCTGCATTTGATATACGACAGCTTCCGTTCCGAAGTTCCCCATGGCCCTCAATAGGAGACTTCAAAAATCATTTTCCTCATTTAAACAAAAATTGTAATGATAACACTTGCCATGTAACAAGAACTGTTTATTTGCTTTCAACTTACACATAAAAGTAATTTTCAATTAGACAAACACACAGCTCAAATTGCATCTCAATGTGGACAAAAACGATTATATAGTGATATTTGTAATCTGGACCTAACATTATTTTTTTTCGTGAAATATAACTTCTGTGCAGTGAGTATTTGTGGCTCAAATATTCATATAAATGCAGTATTGCCATACAAGAAATGCAAACGATAAACAGTTTGGCTGAATTCTTCAAAGCCTATGTAGCGGAAAAATTGCACTAATGTTACTCGGTTTCAAATACTTTAAGAAGCACCTTTACTTAATATGTAGATCAAATTTGATATGGCAAGAAAAAGCGGTACTTTGAAATTTTTCTCACAAATAACACCCGCACGACATTCTGCGAAATTCCGAAGGTAGCCACGTGACCACTACTTTTTTCTCTTCAAAACATTTCTGCAAATAACTATTTTCAGAAGAGTAAATTACCATCATTTTTCAAACTATACATCTGTGATGGTTGCCAGGCAGTATGGTTTGTATGTTTGGTGTAGAATAGCCCAGTGCGAAAAACAACAAATGGCTGAGCATCCTTTGACGCTCGGGCAATTTCGAAAGCATTTGTTTGTTAGCAGCAATTCAGTTAAGCCCTTGTCTTTATGCTTAGGCCCAGAAACAAAACACAAGTAACCAAAGTAGTCCTAAGAGTCATGTAGTCTCGCTGTTCCAAGGCTTGTGGAGCCTAACTTAGTGCAAGCTTCACCATTTTAAAAAAAATCAGATTCAACCAACAGGTTTTGGAGGCACAGTGCATTTTCAGCTAACTTGTTTCACACCAGTTACTTAGATAAAACGCGGAAAGTAGAGGTAAAAATACCAGTTTAAAGGCATTGTAGGTAATAACAAAAAGGACTGCTTTCTTTTTTTTGTGTGGTGCTTTGCCTGAACGCTGTGCTTTTTGTGGTATAGTTCATTGTCTAGTGAACATAGGCCTTAAAAACTAACATTAGCTATGTTGAGGTCGATTTCTTGGTTATAGTCATAGTAGCCATATTAAAAATTATGACTTCAAACTTGATAGTTCTTTTGAAGATTTTTTCCTTGCCTAATGATATTTGTGAGTCTTAGTCAATTTTGTTATAAGAAAACGTGATGTCATAATAGAGTCGCTTTTTGTAGAGTCGTTCAGTTCTACCTAACCTTTTACATTCCTAATATAGCAGTTATTTTCAATATCGGTATTTAAAATGGAATGAGCATGCTGTATATAGTAAGGTGTAAGCACTTACAGATAGAACATGCACCCCACTTTTCTGTTGGCAGTTTATTTCTGTTATTCTTGATTTATATGTGAGGTTTCACGTCCGAAAACCACTATGTGATTATGAGAGACGCCGTAGTGGAGGGCACTGGAAACTTCGACCACTTGGGGTCGTACACCCAAATCTGAGCACACGTGCCTACAGCATTTCTGCCTCCATCGGAAATGGAGCCGGGGTTTGATACCGCGACATGCGGGTCAGCAGCCGAATTTCTGTTACTCTCGCTCCCCTATATATGTGCAGTTCGGTTATAGTTATCTGGCTTGCACAGATTTTTAATGGCACCTGCCTGGTCCTGCTTGCTATCATGGTGATTTTAACCTTCATAAGTTGCATAGGTTTAACTCTCAAAATTGTTCAAGATGCCAATTTTGTGCACAAACTGTATAGTATAAAGGCAGCAGATGTACATGCACACACTATTAAATGTACATTGAGAGCTTTCACTTGCAGTTCCTAAAGTTTTACAGTGCAGAAAGCATTTAAATCATAATTTCATAAGGACATATTAATCGATTATCTCTACCATTGAAATTCGTGACAACCTAGTTATTTTCACTGTGATAAGCATGCCGTTTTTTTGATGTGGCAGAAATAGTTTATACACTCATTCCTTCTATTATTCACACATGCATAACATGAAGAATTGTGTGCCTTACATTTTCAGTTTCATTCTCTGTGTTATATTTTTTGTGCATGTGAACTATTGTGCTAAGATGTGTCTCTGACATTATTTGTGCCAATTATTTTCACTTCCAGGTGCATATTAAGGACACATAAGTTCTATGGCAGTGACCTTCGAAATTTACAGTGGTGCCGGAGCCTCAAGCAGCATTTCGCCGATCTCCACAAGGCATTCATGAGATAAACACAGTGCCACACTTTTACAGTGCTATTATTATTATTTATGTTTAAACATTTCGTTCTAAAATTGCTGTTACATTGTGTTTTTTGCCACGATCCTGTGGCTTAGGTGGAGCTCGTGAAATTACGGTGCAGTCACCTCATTTGTGTACGATCAACACTGCAATGTCACTATTCACAGCTGGAGCATACAGACAAATAAAAAATATATCGATTGTAGCAGGGCTGATGTGTATATTAATGCTTCTCTATTGATAATAATAACTTTATAAGTTCTTTAGGTCTTGCATAGAACACTGCATTATTGTGTTGCAATGAAACCACCATATATGATCGCTAGCATGTTAATTTAGTAGTTTTGTAATGTATTTTATTTAAAAGGTAATTTCGCTTCCGCATCACGACATTTAGAAAGATGCCGATGATTCAATCCCTCATCATGCACATTTAAGAAATATTGTGATTTGTACACAGTATTGCATGTACTCAAGATGTGGACGTCTATTCAATTTACACATCATATTGCTTTGCACTAGATTCAGACGTAACATGCACACATTTCAGTAATTTCGGCATGATACGTCTTTCCATAAGATGCGGATCCGCATCATACGTCTTATGCGGAGTCCGCATCATACGTCTTCCATATTCCAATAATTCCGTACTTGAGGTCTCCGCATATTACGGAACGTTCCAGTAGGGTTATAATCTTTGAAAACATCGCTTGTCGTCTTTGAAGTGGCAACCCTGCAACATGGTGACCAGGAACTCGGCAGAGGTTTCTTATATGGGCTCTCAAAGTGTCAGTGTGATGTATGTTTGCATTGGATGCTCTCTTGCGATCATAATTGCCCCGTAGGTTGAGGTGCATCGCGGCAATCCTAAGCACACGCGTAGTGCTTGTCCTTGCAGACTTTCGATGATGCGGATCTTCTTCTTGCATGTACTCGCCAGTAACAGCAAGCGCGAAAATACCAGAAACAGTGCCCTGTATAGCTGCATCATTCACCTTATCGATGTGCCCTTAGATTTTCCGCAGAAGAACCGCAATATATGGACGATTGATTGATATGTGGGGTTTAACGTCTCAAAACCACTATTTGATTATGAGAGACGCCGTAGTGGAGGGCTCCGGAAATTTAGACCACCTGGGGTTCTTTAACGTGCACCCAAATCTGAGCACACGAGCCTACAACATTTCCGCCTCCATCGGAAATGCAGCTGCCACAGCCGGGATTCGAACCCACACCCTGCGAATATATGGACGCTGGAAGTTTGCCTTCTCTTCAGGTGTTTGCAGTGGGCGATCCACGAAAGTTCCGTGTCAATATTCACACCCAGGAAGCGATGGTTCTTCTGGTATGGAATATTTTGTCCATTGATGGTAACGGGGTATTGTGTCATGGCTCTGCGAGTAAACGCAACCAATGCACATTTCTCCGTTGAGACGGAAAGACCTTGCTTGCGGAGATATGAGCATGTCAGGGTGGCAGCCTGCTGGACTCTTGGACGTACTTGTAGACGAGTTACAGCCGAAGTCCATAGACAAAGATCGTCAGCATATATGGATATGAGGATGGTACTTGGCAAAATTTCACGAAGTCCTACCATCACGGGGTAAACAAAGTGGGACTTAATACGGTGCCCTGAAGGACGCCACGGGAGGTATAGTAAACGGTGGTAGATTCATCTGAGGTTTGAACAAAAAAAGACCTTCTCATCAAATAATCCTGGATCCATTGGAAAATCCAACCACCGATTCCGACAGCTTCCAAAGAGTCTTGGATGGCTTTATGTGTCACGTTATCATAAGCCCCTTTGACGTCGAGGAAGAGTGCCAGTGGTATGCGCTTGAGGCTCTTCTGTTGCTGGATAAATGTTGTGAAATTAATCACATTGTCAAGAGATGACCTACCTCGCCGAAAGCCGTCATGCAGTTTGGGTATACGTTGTAGCGCTCGAGGTACCATTCTAGGCGTGTAAGTATCATTCTTTCCATGACTTTTCCCACGCAACTTGCGAGGGCGATAGGGATAAATAATGCCAAACCAAATGGTGAATTTTCTGCTTTAAGTATTGGCACAAGTCGACTTATCTTCCAATCCTGGGGAACAATGCCCGCCTGCCATGAGTGGTTGTAATAGCTTAACAAATGTTCCCTAGCCTCCGGTTGAAGGTTGGCTAGAGCGGTGTAGGTGATACAATCGGGCCTGGGGAAGATGATCGCCGGGATGCCGCCAAAGATGCGTCAAGTTCTTCTATAGTGAAAAGATTGTCCAATTCGGAGATGCGGGGTTCAGGGATAACATTCCTAATGGTGCCAGCGGACCAGGCGGACACACCAGTGATTCACGTACAAAACTGATTTGTCACTTCAAGTTGGGTGTGGCCTAAATGTAGGGCTAAAGCCATGAAAGGATGTTTTTGTTGGGGAGTCGAGCGCAGGACGCGAATAGTGCTCCAGATGCGTGGCAACGGCTTTCGAGTATCCGATGATTCGCATAATGATTTACAGCGTTCCTGTTCATGTTTGTATGAACGTCGTTGAACTTTTTTCTGTATGCATCGTGACAGCCTCAGGTTGCATATTGCTTTCGTCCGCCTGTATCTCCTTTTCGCCCTTCGGCAAAGCGCGCACAGTTTTTCCAGTTCAATGTCGAAATGTGAACGCTTGCTGGCGAACGGGAGAAGACAGGAAGCTTCCCTCATTGCCTCTGTGATGACTTCCTTCAAGTTCTGGTCAGGGCCTTCACGGCATGTATTTTCCATGAGTCGCTGAAATTTGGACCAATCCATTCTTCGTATTGTGGACTTAAGAGAGAAGTTAGTAAGACCCCTTATTCGGATATAAGTTTAAATGTGGTCACTCCCATGCGTTTCGATGTATGAAAACCAGTGCACTTGCGACCGCAAGTTTTTGGATACCAGAGTCAAATCGAGGCAACTACTGTACGCAAGGCCCCGCAGGTATGTAGGACTGCCATCATTTAAGAAACATAGGTCATGCTTGGAAGCGAATGACAGGAGGTTTCTTCCTTTAGCGTTGATTGTCGAACTACCCCGGATGAAGTGATGTGCGTTGAAGTCTCCAGTTATAACCCACGGGCCCGTAGTTGTTGTCAGTATGTCTCGTAGTCGGTTTTTGTTCAAATAGCCTGGATGGTGATATGCAGACACCAATCAGTGTGAATGACACTTTTTCCTTTTTAACACGTAAGCAGACATATTGATTGTCATCATGCGGTTGAACTGCGCGATGCACATATGTGAAATCTGTGCGAATGTAAACAACCACCTTGCTGCACTCCTCGGACGTTGAAGAAAGGAAAGATTCATACCCTGATAGTTTAGGAGGTTGTTGCACGTTTGGTTCACATATAACTATTATAGAATTACGATTCATGAATACATACTGACGGAATGAAAAGATGCGGAATCTTAGGCCTCTCGCGTTCACTGCATTATCGACGCTTGTCGGACCTCGTTTCGGAAGGAGAAAATTGGTCGAGCCATGGTTGCTACTGGAGACTTGCGAATACTAGACTTAGAGCATCCAGTACTTGAGCACTCTGAGCGAGAGGAGACTTCAGGCTGCCGCACAGCTTTTGCATGGCATCCAGCAGTGTTCGGAACATTCTGATGAGTTCTGGGTCCTCCTCAGGCAGCTTGTCAGCGGCTGACTGGAGTGATGTGATTGTCGATGTGCGCTTGGAATTTGCAGGTGGCTGTGATTTCGGCAATGAAGGCCAAACTG
This sequence comes from Rhipicephalus annulatus, assembly GCA_013436015.1. Classification (NCBI taxonomy): domain Eukaryota; kingdom Metazoa; phylum Arthropoda; class Arachnida; order Ixodida; family Ixodidae; genus Rhipicephalus; species Rhipicephalus annulatus. The sequence goes on from WOVY01003035.1 coordinate 138,873, forward strand.
ATTCATCTGCAACAGTGCTGCTCGTTGGTTTGTTGACCGTGCTGGCCGCCTTAGGCCTGGGAGGCAAGGGTGGTGGAAGAGAAGGATGGTGGTGTGGCGCTTTCGACGCAGCGTCTGCGGCATTCTTTGATGAACGGCGGCGACAATTACGCCTCTTTCGGACGGTCCTGGCAGCCTCTCGATGCGACGAATTGTCTCTGACCATTTGTTTCAATACCGCTGATTCTCTTTGGATTTTGGGGCATTCTTTTGACGAAGCTGCATGTGACCCATGACAATTAGAGCATTTCAGGGTAGTTGCTTCGCAGTCATTCGCAGAATGGGCTTCTGCGCAACGAGGGCACACCGTCCTATTTTCGCATACGCTTCTCACGGGGCCCATGTTCATGCACTTATAACACTGTAAGGGCTTCAGTACGAAAGGTTGCACAGAATGCCGAAAATGGCCCACCTTTACGTGTGAAGGAAAAGAGTCGCCCTTGAACATGATCTTCAAGCAGCGTGAGGTTCCCAAACGAACAACTTTTGCGATTACGCTTGCTTCATTTGCTGGTTTGTCCAGAACATCGAAGTCGGAGCTTGAAATGGCAGTATCCACATTGTAGATAACCCCAGTGACGACGTTAGAGCTCACAAGAATGTAGGAGCGAACTTTCATTCTCCCCAGCTTGTTGACGTGACGCAGTATAATAAGTGCCGCAGTATGTAAAACGCCGATGGCCAATATGTTCTTACGCGTGTTAACTCTGATGTCTGTGATCTCGTTTGGCGCGAGTTCTTCCAGCAAGTTCAAAATCATTTAGGGGCAAAGCTCTTGAGGCCGTTGGTCGTTCCCTCCTCTGTAGTTGTACTGTGAAGAAGAAGGTGTGCCTGCAGCGAGCAGCATCGCCAACGCCTGGCTCTCTCGGCTCGTGCTTCGGTTCGTTGCTGTGCCGATCGCTGGACGGTTCTTCACGCTGTCTCGTCGCTGTCTTTAACGTCTAATAAACCTCCTCACATTTGGTGGAAGGTGCTGTTAATCCCCGTTGCTACACCCTGGAGCTGCGAAGCCGCACGCTACTACCTGTCATGACTACCAACGCCACTACATCGACGCCTTCGCTCCAGTTCAACTGCCCTGGCCATCCTAGACTACGGGAGCCGAAGGTCTTCAGCGGTGCGGATGGGACCGACTTCGAAGACTGGCTGGAGCACTACGAACTGGTGAGCGCCAACAATAAGTGGGATGAAGCCGACAAGCTGGGCCACGTGATATTTTATCTCACTGGCGTCGCCAAATTGTCGTTTAATAACCACAAACACAACATCCCCACGTGGAGCGTCTTCAAAACGTCATGTGCTTAAGTGTTCGGTAGGCCGGCTGTCTGCAAGCAGAGGGCAGAACAGCGTTTGCGCGTCCACTCTCAGCAGACTGGCGAGACCTTTACCAGCTATATTGAGGACGTCGTCGACCTTTGTCGACGTGTGAATGACACCATGCCCGAATCTGACAAGGTCAAACACATCCTGAAGGGCATCGACGGCAGCGCATTTCAAATGCTCTTGGAAAGGAATCCAAGCACAGTTTCTGAAGTCGTCAGCTTGTGTCAGAGCTACGACGAGCTGCAGAAGCAACGCACTCTGACTAGGCAGCCTCAGCCTGGTGGTGAGTCGCTGTCCAGTTTCGACTCCATGCCTGACAATTCACCATTGCTTCAGCAAGTCCGAGCCTTCGTCCGTGAGGAAGTCGCCCGCCAACTTTCCCTAGTGCCCTTTACTCACGAGACCATCACCCGTCTACCTGCCCTGCTTCGCAATGCTATATCGGAAGAGGTCACAAGCTGTTCCTCTTGCGCACTACGAGCCACCTCTATCTAGCTGTGGTCACTGCCCGGGTGTCGCACAGCCGGTAGGCGCTGCTGTCGCCTATCCGCCAGCCGTTCAGCCTGTGGCTCCTCCTGTCGCCTTTTCGCAAGAGATGCAGCCCGTAGCCGCGCCGCTCACATATGCAGACGCTGTACGTAGGCTCCCGCAACCACCCTACACCACGCGCTCCCAGCCCGCACACCCGGCTGATTATACTGCACCTTGGGCGGCAGCACCAGTCGCCAATCCCTGGAGGACGCCCGATAACCGACCAATTTGCTACGCTTGCTTCACTCCCGGACACGTTGCTCGCTACTGCCGCCGTCGACCTCAGTAGTTCGGCAACTATGCCCGGTCGTCGCATCCCGGCAGCCAACCCTTCGTCCAATGCGGGCTGGTCTCACCACCTCGCTATGCGCCTACTGACCACCTTGACTTCCAGCCGCAACGCGCACCCTCTCCTCGTAGGCGATCGCCCTCCCCCATGCGTCGCCGACCCAGACCTTCTGACCAGGAAAACTAAGCAACGCAGTCCTAGGGGCAAGAACTGCGCCGTTTTCGAACTGTCTAAGCCCTCGCTTCTCTCCTGCTAACGTGGTCGCAGTAACTGTTGAAGGTTATTGTACTTTCGCCCTTGTGGACACTGGCGTCGCTGTTTCTGTTATTGCCGCTAATCTCTGCCGTTTATTACGCAAAGTAACGACGCCGCTTTCGGGACTGTCGCTTCAAACCGCAAGCGCACAGCAAGTAACGCCTCTCGCAGCCTGCACTGCAAGAGTCTCCATCAAAGGCATTCTTTACATCGTGGAGTTTATTGTTCTTCCTGTCTGTTCGCATGACGTCATCCTCGGGTGGGACTTCCTATCCCGCCATAATGCCGTCATAGACTGCGCACGTGCCGAAGTTGAGTTTTCACCCTTGTGTGATGTCCCATTACTGGACGCTCCTCATCAGCCGCCGAAGTTGCTCGTTCATGAAGATACCAATATTCCGCCGGGAAATTTCGCCCTTGGTCCCGTTTCATGCAACGCCTACACTGACGCTACAGTTCGTTTTATGCCTTCCGATATCTTCAAATGTCGTCGAGCTTTGCCGCTGCCTTTCGCAACAATTGAGCTTGCCGCCGGAAGAAGCAACATGTTCGTAAGCAATCCGCTTTCCACACCTGTCACATTGCTTGCGGGGGAATGTCTCGGCCGCGTGCAGGATCTCGACCCTTCGTTTTTGTTTGATGTCCCGGACGACTACTGCGACCACCCCAAAGCACTGTGGGCACTCGGGGAGTCGTCCGATGATACGTTTTCCAGCGCCATCGCCGACACTCTCACTGCCACCGAACATGCCGACCTGCTGGATCTTCTGCAGGAGTTCAGGAGTTCGTTCGATGTGTCGCAACCTCAACTGGGCCGCACATCACAAGTCAACCATCATGTTGACACCGGCCTACACCAGCCACTGCGTCAAAGACCATACCGTGTCTCTGCTATAGAGCGCCGCGTCATCAACGATCAAGTCGAAGATATGCTTCGTAGAGACGTCATTCGACCATCTCACAGTCCCTGGGCGTCTTCCGTCGTCCTGGCGCGTAAGAAAGACGGATCTATCCGATTTTGCGTGGACTATCGTCGTTTGAATAAGATAATCCGCAAGGACGTCTATCCTTTGCCGCGCATTGATGACGCCATTGACACCCTTCACGGAGCGGAATTTTTCTCGTCGCTAGATTTGCGGTCTGGCTACTGGCAGGTGCCAATGGCAGAAGCCGATCGCCAAAAAAACGGCATTTATTACACCAGACGGACTATATGAATTTAACGTCATGCCCTTTGGGCTTTGTAATGCGCCTGCCACCTTTGAACGTCTTATGGATAATACGCTACGTGGCCTCAAATGGAATATGTGCCTCTGTTACCTCGACGATGTCATGGTTTTCTCCCACGACTTTCCTACGCACCTCCTTCGGCTCAGGCACGTTTTGAGTTGTCTGAACAACGCTGGTCTGCAGCTTAACCTGAAAAAATGCCACTTCGCTGCACGCGAGCTCGTCATCCTAGGCCACATCGTGTCCAAGCACGGCGTATTACCAGACCCAGCAAAACTTCGAGCAGTCGCAGAATTTCCCAAGCCGACGACCATGAAAGAACTTCGCAGTTTTGTAGGCCTATGCTCCTATTTCCGGCGCTTTGTTCAAAATTTTGCATCTATCATGTCACCGTTTACTCAGCTTCTTCGCGGTGACGTGAACCTCACCTCCTGGTCCCCTGCATGTGACGTTGCCTTCACTACTCTGCGCCGTCTGCTCACTTCCCCACCTATTCTTCGCCACTTCGACCCGACGGCTCCTACCGAAGTGCACACCGACGCCAGCGGCGTCGGGCTAGGCGCTGTCCTCGCTCAACGAAAGCCCGGCTATTCAGAATACGTTGTAGCCTACGCTAGCCGCACTCTGACGAAAGCCGAAACTAATTACAGCGTGACAGAAAAAGAGTGTTTGGCTCTGGTGTGGGCGCTTGGAAAGTTCCGGCCGTACTTATACGGCCGCCCGTTCGATCTAGTAACTGATCACCAAGCGCTTTGCTGGCTCTCCACTTTGAAAGACCCTTCTGGCCGCCTTGCGTGATGGGCACTCCGCATCCAGGAGTACGACATTCGCGTCGTATACCGCTGCGGACGCAAACACTCTGACGCTGATGCCCTGTCCCGCTCACCTTTACCACCAGATCAGACGTGCGGAAACACTTGCCTCCAGACTTTGTCATCGCTAAATCTCGACTCGATTGCCACCGAACAACGTCGTGACCCGTGGATCACCTCTCTTATCCAATATTTATCTGGCACGCCCAACCTTCCAGTATCTCGATCCCTCTGACGTCAAGCTTTCCATTTCGCCATCCGCGATCAACTTCTTCATTGACGCAACTACGCTCCCGATGGCCGCCGGTGGTTGCTGGTCATTCCACGCACTTTACGATCGCAAGTATGCGCCTCCCTTCACGACGATCCGCAATGTGGCCACGCCGGAGTGCTCAAAACATATGAACGCCTTCGCCATCGCTATTACTGGCGCGGCATGTACAATTTTGTACGTAAATTCGTGCAGTGCTGTCCTGACTGCCAGCGACGTCAATCAACACTGCCACGTGCGACTGGCGCATTGCAGCCACTTCCATGCCCTGCCAAGCCATTTGATCGCGTCGGCGTTGACCTCTACGGTCCCCTTCCATTGACACCAGATGGTAATCGGTGGATTATAGTGGCGTTTGACCACCTGACACGCTACGCTGAAACAGCCGCTTTGCCGAGCGCTACAGCTCAGGATGTCGCCTCTTTCATTTTGCAACGCTTTATCCTTCAACATGGTGCACCTCGAGAGCTCCATAGTGACAGAGGCCGCGCTTTCCTTTCCGAGGTCGTCGAAACTCTGCTTTCGGAATGCCACGTCATTCATCGGAAAACGACAGCATACCACCCGCAGACTAACGGACTAACGGAACGGTTCAACCGCACGCTAGGTGATATGCTCTCAATGTACGTGGCATCTGATCATGGCAACTGGGACCGTGTTCTCCCATACGTCACTTTCGCATATAACACCGCAATACGAACCACCACGGGATTCTCACCTTTCTTTCTTCTTTACGGGCGTGAGCCTTCCAATACAATTGATACCCTACTTCCTTACCGTCCTGATGCTTCCCAGTGTCCACCTATCTCCGATGCTGCTTGACAAGCCGAAGAGTGCCGCCAGCTCGCCCGTGCGTTCACCTCGGAAGAGCAACAACGCCAGAAAGAAACCCGTAGCACCTCTCTTCCGGATTCCAGCTATGCCCCAGGGTCTCTTGTGTGGCTTGCCATCCCATACCAAACACCGGGACTCTCCTCGAAACTTGTCCCCCGGTACGAGCGGCCTTACACCGTTTTGGAGAAAACCTCTCCGGTTAATTTCCTAATTGAACCAGTTTCCCGATCGGACGACATGCGCCGGCGTGCACGTGACATCGTCCATGTGTCCCGACTGAAACGTACCATGAACCTTTGCCCGAAACTTCTTAAGTCGGCAGGATGGCTCTTTTTTCAGCGGGGGCGATTGTGAAGAAGAAGATGTGCCTGCAGCGAGTAGCATCGCCGACGCCCGGCTCTCTCAGCTCGTGCTTCGGTTCGTTGCTGTGCCGATCGCTGGACGGTTCTTCACGCTGTCTCGTCGCTGTCTTTAACGGCTAATAAACCTCCTCACAGTACTAATATTGTGTAGCCACTTTGAGTTCCACAATAGATAGCGTTAGTGGTTTTTGCAGCATATACACGGACAAAATGATGATTCGGGGGAGGGGGGATTCGTTCGTCCGTACATTTGTGCTTTGGTTTGTTCGTCTATGCATCCATCCGTCCGGGCTTCCGTGTGTTGATCTGTCCGTGAATCCGTCCATCTTTCTGTCCGTCCACACTTGTGTCAGACTGTCTGTCGATCTGTTTGTGCGTCTGGACGAACGAACGCTATGCCACACTCATTATCATTCACTCCGTGGATATGCTGTGATCTTTTTCAAAAAACATAAAATGCTAAGTCGAAAATTGGCACATGAAAAGAACTGTTTATTTTCTTTTGATTCAGATACAAAGTTTTTTTTATTCACCCACCGCATGGTGCAATTTGCGTCTCAATATCGACAAAACGACTCTTTTGTGAAATTTGCGATTTTTTCTCGTAAAGCTTGACAGCTTGACATGTCCAAAATATTTTTCCTCCAAATATACCTTATGTGGATTAAGTATTCACTCCTCAGATATTCATTCAAAGTGCAGTATTGATATAGAAAAATACAGATCTAACATTTCAGCTAAATTATTTAAGGCGTATGTGGTCGAAAAGTGGTAATAATATTACTGAGCTTCAAACACTTTACGCAAGCCCTTCACTTAACTTGTAGACCAAATTTGGCACGGAAGAAGAAGAGGCACATAAAAATAATTTTTTTCACAAACAACCAGATGAACTTCGAGGAAGTTCAGCATGCAGCCGCGTGACCAAAAGTTATTTGTCTGCAAAATATTTTAGCAGTTACCTTTTTAATGCAGTAAAATCAACGCAATTTTTTTCGAATACAATTGAGATGGTCGCCAAAATGGCTGGGACGTCTGACGTGGAATAAACCAATAGCCAATTCTTCCGTTATATAATCGTGTCAATGTGAGCCCATTCAAGAACACTAGTATCATTCGTATTTAACGCGTAACTATACGATACTTAATTTCACAAGTTACCTGCAAGTAATACCTTCTGAATACGCATACCGTCATGTATGCTCAGTGGCATTGTTCTTTTGTGCAACACAGATAAAATATATATGTGTTTTTGCGCGTCGTACTGTATTCCTTTTAATAAACTAATCGAATGAGTACCATGGTAAATCTGCAGAAATACACATGCAGCTGTGTTGATGTGTACTTAAGCACGGAACTTGACATTCAATTAGATTGGTCGATGCATGCAGCTAATGAAACATTATCAACTTGGAGCAGCACCTTTTTCTTTGCCTGCGCGAGCAAGCTGAAAGGGTAAACTAAGGTTCATATTTATGGCACAAAAGGTAAATTGATTCTCCCCGCAGGGGCGCCTGCGCAAGTAGGCGTTTGGTGTGTAGCGACACCACGGACCCGAGCTAACGGGGGAGTTTCTACTTCCTCCCACGCCTAGCCGTGCGTGGCTTTGCCGTGTCCGGGGAAAAGGGGATCCTGGGGGTTGAGCCGACGCTGGGTGATTGGACCTCTAAGGCCCCCCGGCAGAGGCAACACACCCCTTTGGCCCCGGCTTCACGTAGACGGCACCTCTGGGCTGACCCACCCAGGGGAAATCGGCAGTCGCCTTTTCCTATCTCTCTCTCTCCCTACATCTTCGTCTTTATCTCTCACTTTTTATCTGTCCTGTCTTCTCCTCTCTTCTGTTTACTTCCAAACTTCCTGGCGGCTAGGGTTAACCCTGTGCAAATAGCCTACCTTGGTCTAGGCGCATTGGGTTATAGTAGCGTTGTACGGCTGGCGTCTGCAGGTTTTAGCACCCACCAACTTGTAGCGTCCCCTCGTTGGGCTCCGTGGTGTGTGGCCGCCAACGCTTCTGAAGAAAATTAAACTGGCATGCATAGAGCATTTCCATTATTAAGTGATCGTACCGCCTTAAAGAGCGTACGCACCGAAGACTTAGGATTTTTCAACCGGTCAACTGAAAACTTCCCCCATTTTCATGTTATACATAGTGAGATAAGCAGCAAGCAAGCCAGAACTGTATCCCCCTTTGTAGTAGCCAGATGTCTCACAGAAACTCTAGGAGCCGGGTACAAAGTTACCAAAATGGCCAGCGGCGACCTCCTCCTTGAAGTTCGAGAAAAAGAACAGTTTGAAAAGCTACAGAATCTTTCAACTTTTGCTGACACTCCCATCACTGTAACGCCACACAGATCCATGAACACAACCCGTGGAGTAGTATCTGATGCTGATTTGCCCGGCTTGACTGAAGAGGAACTTCTGGAAGGGTGGAAGAGTCAGAATGTGACCAATCTACAAAGGATCACCATTAGAAGAGACAACAAGGTAACACCAACAAAACACTTAATACTCACATTCGCTTCCAGTAATCTGCCAGAAAGTATTCAAACAGGGTACACTAAGACGTCGATCAGACCATACATACCTAACCCACGTCGTTGTTTTAAATGCCAGAAGTATGGCCACGGCTCACAAAGCTGTCGTGGTCACCAAACTTGTGCACAATGTGGAGTGTCAGGCCACAATTCTGACAATTGCGAAGAACCATCACACTGTGTGAACTGTGGCGGAAATCATGCCGCATACTCACGGTCTTGCTCATTTTGGAAAAAAGAAAAGGAAATCATCACATTGAAAATTAAAGGAAATATCACATTCAAGGAAGCAAGACGAAGAGTGTCGCCATTTCATGGTGCTACATATGCTGATGCGGCGCGTCAGGGGGCAACGCCGCACCAGTCCTCGCCACTCCTTCGGCCAGCGCAGAGCGAGCCGGTGGCTGTGGCACCTGCCCCCAAGGCGGCAGTAGTTCAGTCTACTCCGCCTCCTAGCGAATTGAGGCCGGAGACTCCAAGGTCCTCTGGTCTCAAGGCCTCCCCTCACCAGGCGAGGCCTAAAATCCGAACCACCAGCTCGCATGTGCGGGCACCCAGTGCCTCTGAGGAGGCAATGGATACAACGGTACCCTTGGTACCAAAAGAGCGGCGTGCCTCCTTGGAGCGCGCCAAGAAAAATAAAAAACCAATAACGGGGCCGGACGACCGTCCTGCCACCTGAATTAACGAGCTTACTCCAACACGGGATACTCTTTGTACACACAGCATCATCTCTCTTTTTTAAATATGCAGACAGAAATATTACAGTGGAACATCCGAGGCCTTCTTCGAAACCTCGATGACTTACAAGAACTCCTACATGAACACAATCCAAGAGTGTTGTGTGTACAAGAGACACACTTAAAACGAACTAACACAAACTTTTTCGTAACTACATAATCTTCCGAAAGGATAGAGATGATGCCATGCTACCATCCGGTGGTGCTGCGGTTATAGTTAGTCAAGGTATAGCATGCACACAATTACCCCTTCAAACTTCCCTTGATGCGGTGGCTGTCCGAGCAGTTATTTTAAACAAACTTGTCACTGTCTGCTCTTTGTACATACCTCCGCACCACCGTCTCGAAAAACTTCAATTCCAGTCTTTAATAGACGAACTACCTGAACCTTGTCTGGTCCTTGGGGACCTGCACGTACATAATGGTCTGTGGGGTGACTCTCGCTGTGATGCACGAGGTCGTCTCATTGAACAATTCCTCATTTCATCGGGTGCTTGTCTGTTGAATAGGAAAGAGGCAACATATTATAACCTTGCCAACAAAACTTATTCTTCTATAGACCTCAGTATTGCATCTCCTTCACTTGTACCATTACTTCAGTGGAAAGTCATAAATAATCCATACGGAAGTGACCATTTCCCTTTAGTTTTGAGTACACCAATAGTAAATGAATGTCCTCCACATGTTCCCAAATGGCTGGTAAACAAAGCCAACTGGGAACAATTTCAAAAGCTTACTCACCTGAATTGGACTGACATATGCGGGTTAGGCATAGATGAAGCTGCGCAGTACTTTACGGCTTTTCTTACTGACACAGCAACCAAGTGCATTCAAGAAACATCTGGACTGCCCAGCAAACGACACGTTCCATGGTGGAACACTGAGTGTCAGAATGCGCGAAAGGAAAAGAACAGGGCATGGAGGTTGCTTCGGAACTCGCCGACAGCGCAAAACCCTGAATGCTTTAAGAAAATAAAATCTCGAGGCAGGAGAACGCGCCGGCAGGCCAGAAAAGAAAGCTGGCACAAGTTTTTATCAGGGATTAATTCAAATACACAAAAGGCTAAAGTCTGGAACATGGTTCGTAGGGTAGCAGGAAGACAAGTACACTCACTCCCACTCGTAAACACACAGGGTGACAGCCTGGAAGATTAAGCGAACTTCCTCGGTGCACACTACGAGCAGGTGTCTAGCTCGTCACACTACACTGAAGCTTTCCAAAGACACAAAGCAAAGATAGAAAAGCAGAAACTAGAATCCAAGTGCACAAATTACGAGGAATACAACCAATCTTTAAACTTAGCTGAGCTACAAACTTCACTAAACTCTTGCAATAATTCCGCTCCAGGCTACTACCGTGTCACATATGAAATGTTGAAAAACCTGCCGCTCAAAACGCGAAAAACTTTCCTCTCTCTATACAATGCTATCTGGCTTTCAAGCACCATCCCTGCTTCCTGGAAAGAGGCTATTGTTATCCCTATTTTGAAACAGGGCATGAACACTTCCTCAGTTTCAAGTTATGGGCCCATTGCACTAACCAGCTGCCTTTGTAAACTTTTTGAAAAAATGATAAACCGCCGACTTTTAAATTTTCTTGAAACACACAATCTGCTCGACCAATTTATGTGTGGGTTTCGAGAGGGTAGATCAACCACCGATCATCTGGTGCGTATCGAGGCACAGATCCAAGACGCTTTCGTCCACAAATAATACTTCCTCTCAGTGTTTCTCGATATCGAGAAGGCCTACGACACAACATGGCGTTTTGGCATATTAAGACACTTGTCTCACCTGGGTGTGCGCGGTAGAATGCTTTCCATAATCGAGAGTTACTTGTCCAATCGGGAATTCTGTGTCCGTGTGGGCAGTATTCTCTCGCAAACATTTGTGCAAGAAACGGGAGTACCGCAAGGTGGTGTACTTAGTTGTACACTTTTTATTGTTAAAATGAATTCCTTGCACCTATCCATCCCCCGCAACATGTTCTACTCCACATATGTCGATGACGTCCAGCTTGGCTTTAAGTCATGCAACCTAGCAATGTGTGAGCGGCAGGTTCAGCTAGGTTTAAACAAGGTCTCCAAATGGGCAGAGGAAAACGGATTCCGGCTGAACCCAGGAAAAGGAATGTCCTCCACATCACGAGGCCAGGATTCTGGCCCACGAGGGGCTAGTTCGTTAAACGTCCACCACGTGCCGCATGAAGTTGAACCCTCCCCCTCGTTCCCTCTTTTCTCCTCCCACCACGGCGCTGACGAGTTCCCTACGGAAGTGGCCTCGCTCTTCAACCTGTTCTCGCCCACCCCTCATTGCGGGAACAAAGAATAGCGACCCGCTGAGAGTGCATTCTTACTCACGCCGTTTAAGAGCCGGCCTGTGTAGAGTACGCGAACAGGTTCCGGACCAGCCATGAACAATTTTTCAGACTGAGGACTTCTTTTTTTTCTTGCCTTGGTTGAATTCGAGTCCTCACAGTTTTGATATAGTCATAGATAATTTATATACAAAAAAAACTAGGACCAACTGCATTACATTTTTTAGTTTTTTTCTCGTCGTAGGTAATCTATTGTAATCATAATATCAGGTTCAATACTTAATTTGTGGCTAGGCCATATTACTTTCCGACCCAAACTTTCTGTAGGGCAGAACAAAGTTTTTAATCTTGTTTTTTTAGCTACTAGGCTAATGAAAAGCACGCAAAAAATTAAGAAAGATGTTAGTAGAACGATTTTCACAGGAGAAGCATGTCCAGTATATTGGACACTGGGATTAATTTGTTGAACAAGTGGGTACACATATTTTGCTATTCTCTTAGATAGAGCGCTGCTTTTGGCTCTGTTAGGTTATTAGTCTTATATAACACAAGCGGGGTTTGTTTTGTCCCGAGAAAAAGTTGATCCTCTTCGCTGATCCTCTTCATGCTTCATGCTGTTGATATATTCCCAGCATACCCCAGTTTTATTTTTATGACTGGGCTTGAAGAGTGTCACGTCAAGCCACCTCTTGTTTTCTTTTTTTCCTTCTAAATTGAGCACGATGTGCACCAATTGCATCTTGGTGTGAGTGTACTGGACATAGGTAATTTTCGCATTGCCAGCAAAGTTTTTATTAGAAAAACTACATTTTTGCAACAACGTATCGAAAAAACATGACAGAACTCATACAATTTAAATGATTTCAATAGTGCAAAGATATGTCCTGAAATACTTTTGTATACTTGAACGCATCATGCGCACGCAGTTTCGCGTAGATTACGCAATTACTTCTAGTTCCCGATAAATAGGTGGAGCTGAAGGGTGAACTACACCTAAAAACATCTTACTCGACTCTTACAGAAGCTACCAAAGTGGTTTTAGTTCTGACTGTAGCTCTGCTTACTTTTATTCATCACTTTTACCGCCATGTTTTTGTCAGCGACTAAGTATATGTACCACCCTGCTGAAATCCCCAAATGGTGATTGCAGTAACTGCAAATAAATAGTAATAATAAATAATGTGTTCAATACATTAGTCAAGGGGCAGGAAAGGAATGTGCTTGTTAACTACAAAGTAAACGCTCCGAGATTGTACTGTTCGGTTATCCTTTGCGGAAGCTCTTTCGCTTTCTTATTTCATCGTAGAGCTTATTCTTTGCGTCGATGTGCGTAAGGAGCTAAGTATAGTTCCATTGAGAAAATAGCACCAGATGCTCGGGAACGACAGCACAGTGTAAGCTGAAGGAGCGGCTTTTGTAGAACTTTTTGTAATTTAGTGTTAACCTCTCATTTGCTGGCATCTCAATGCATGTGTCTGATTTTATAAGGTACTCAGCATAGTTCCGTAAACTGTACTTCAAACAATGCTTGCTTCAAGGGACAGCGTGTGCCTGATTGTTTTTCCACTACTACCTGACAACATTTAATTTAACGAGATTCGCAACTTCAGATTATGCAGCATCGTGTGTTTAACAAAAGATTTGCTACACCTAGAACTATTGTGTCTTTATGTTTTTGGCTCATTTCAATCGCCTTGATATATTACAAATAGTAATAGATAAATTATTTATGTAACACTTTATCTGGCGAGATTTCATTGCGACATGTGAAAGGAAATTTCATAGCGTTATTGCGCACATTACAACTGCTTTATGCAACAGATAGTCGAATGTGCAACGATCTCCGCATTATTGATATTTGTGTTGAAGGCCTGTGCACCAATAAAAGAGCTATCGAATGGGGTCCTTGGCGTGCGATGTAAGGGCTAGCATGCTTAACTTATAAGCAATTTTAAACCCACACTGTTTATTTAGGTGTACATCTCAAGTATGTAGTGCTTCCTCTCACCCCCGGATGTTGTCGGAATTCAGAGCTTGATTTTGCGATAGAAGGGTGAATGCACCATAATTATTGCCTATATTAGATTGGGAAATATTGATGATAATCCACCTTTTCACTCAATGGTCTCGCTGATGTATTTGTAAACATGGCAACGGCAGGAACACTAATCATGCTGCAGCCAAGAAAAAAAAGTGATGCAGAACATTTTTTATTAGTCTATAAAACAGGTATTTATTGATAATATTCCATTAGTTGTTAACGTGAGGTCATTACTGGCAGAAATATGCTTTGATTTTCCTTCCAGGAAGAAAGAAAACTGATGTTCACGTTTGGTGCCATCGTATACAGTGTTACAGTTTCAATCCTCCCACGGTTTAGACAAGAGCGTAGGATGAAAATTTAGGTGAATTACATGCTTGATACATGTAGCATTTTATTTTCAATGGCAGAGTGTTTAAACTTCATTTCAAGCCTGGCCCGACGGCCTCTCCGAACTTGGAACACATGTGTCAGCTAAGCGTAAACAAAGCATTGATATATATATATATATATATATATATATATATATAACGAGCCGATAGACTGTGTAGCAAGAAGGGAGAAAGAAAACTGAGGAAGAGGTAAAGTAAAAGAAAGGAATTGGGGTAGGCCACCAGCATCGTTGCTTCCACAGTCTTCTCGTGTGCGCCAGTAAAATCAGCTTTTTTTTTCTTAAGCTCAGCAATAACGATCGTTTATATATTAATGCTATACAATTCGCATTTCTTCGCACAGTGCTAAAGCGCCCGAAGTGGTCTAGTTTGTAAATGTTACAAAGGAAAGCGACAATAAAATGCATCATGAAACTAGAATTGCATTCTGTTGATAACTCTGCCTTTTTTTTAACTGTTAACCGTACAGGTAGGTGAACACACTAAATGCTCATATTAAAATACTGATCACAGATGGTAGGGTTACATTCTTGGTGCTGAGGTGTACGTGACGAACTACTGGAGGAACAGCTGAGTTTTAGTGCCGGAAAGCAACACAGTAACACAATATTTACCTACGGCATTTCTTTTTTCAATTATGGTATACAACAACATAAATCACTCCGAACTTTTTTTTCAGTTAGCTTGCCTTTATTAATACATCTCGGCAACCTGGTTTTACATTTATCAACGAAAAAGTTCACTCTTTACACTTTTGTGACGCCCCCTCGAGAGCTACAAACTGACAAAAATATTACCCAGCGTTGTGCATTTAGATAGCTCTTGTTTTCTTTCCGTTTTTTTGCCGGCATTTTTGTTATTTAAGCAGGCGTCACCATGGGTAGAAAACGATCACTGTACCGTGTAGAGGGACCCGTGAAAGACACACTACGCGACAACCTTCCCTCGCTGGTCACCTCACTGGCAGAAAAATAGTTGAAGCCAGCCAAGCGCATTGTCATCCCATATGTGCCGGGCGCCAGTGAAGAGCTCTCCGCGATTCTCGGAAAATCAGGGGTCGAGGTGGTTCGCAAGCCTGCTTCGACGCTCACCCGCTTGCTACCACGGCCGAAGGAAGAAGCAACACCAGCGAGTAGCCTGCAAGTTGCAGTGTTCAGAGTGTCCAGCCAGCTACGTGGGCAAAAGCGAATTTTTGCATTCAGAAAGCCCGTGGAGCGGCCGAAAGGCTTGGACTGGCGTTCCTGACGAGGGAGTCAGCCGCTGAGCGCTAACGTGCGCCTTGCCGGGCAGCAATAAACTTCCGCTCCCACTCGTTAAGATTACGCCAACTTAAGAACGACGTCAGGAAGGCAGAAGTGCAACGCCGCGCTTTTGCAGAGAGCTTGAGCAGCCCGACCATATGATCGATTTCTACAGCTTTTCTGTTATAGAAACAGAGAGGAATTTCGGAAGGAGGTCCTTGCGCGAGTCCTGACACATTTACAACACGCCAACAAACTTGAACCGCTATCTAGGAACAATCTCCTCTGAATACGTTCACGGCTTCGGAAACGTGTTGGAAATGGAGAAACACAGTTTTGGCAAAACAACACACGGATATGTTTTGTGACAAACACAGACAGATCCTGAGGAAGTACCAAGTCGTTCCTCACACCCCCGGCCCTCTGCGAACTTCCCAACTTCTTAAATCTTCCAGCGAGCCCGACAGATTTATGCCAAAATGCTTACATTTAAGCTTATAGAATTCACACTCCACAAATTAACGACCTCCAAAAAAGCAAAAATAAACAAAAAATGTTGTGTGTAGTGCTGGCTGCTAAAATGTTGCTGTTGATTTAGAAATATTTACTTAAACGTCGTATATATATATATATATATATATATATATATATATATATATATATATATATATATATATATATATATGTGTGTGTGTGTGTGTGTGTGTGTGTGTGTGTGTGTCTCAATATCTGCATTGTTTTGCTTTGCTAATAAGCACCTGAAGTAGCAGATTTATACTTCGTGTAATTGAGTTGCTGCTTTGGTCTGCGTTCGTGCCATCGTCATTCATGGAGCGTGCTTGTCTTGGAAGTTGATACCACGACCACGGCTAACTTTGGCAACGTTGGTCGATCTGAAAGCGCGGAGATACTTTTGTAGCACCCGAAAAGCTAAAGCATTACAAAAAAAATCTGGTGGGGGTCAGAACCCCCTCATTCACATATAGTTACCATCCTGAACGTCACCGAAGTGCACGTTGAAGGCCTTGAGGCATCTACTAGAGCACTGTGGGCTTAGTAAAACTCTTGGCACACACAGAATATCCTAAATGTGAAGGTGTTATCGCTCAGCGTGGGAACAATGTAAACTTCTTTTACCGACATTGTCCAAGTCCCGTCTCTCTGAGGCTGTGCTTCTGAATCATGGTGCAGTGTATAATACTGAGCAAACACTTGTACTCGAGCAAATATAGGAATAGACGGCAGTGATGACGCCAATCGTATGTTTTCATGAGTCTTTCTGTCGTTGGAGTTTTATAGCTGCCACCACAAACCGAATCACAGTAACCAAACTTGTAGTCAATTTGTAATAATCCAATTGGTACTCAATTCGTAGTCAATTTGTAGAATTGAGTCATGTAAAATACTCTGAAAATATTGAGCCTGTAATAAATTCCGAGAAAAGTGAAATATTCCTGTCATTGATAGAGTGGTGGCCTATAGCAAGAAACATACCTGCAAAATACGACGCAGTTCATTTGTAATCAAACATGCGCTGCAAATCAATCTTATGATATATTTTGTAATGTGTCTACAAATATAAACATCTTTGGATACTTATTGTGTGCTCTTCATGAATCAATAATAACACAAACACCTCAATATAATGTGTGAAACGCATGTGCATGTCCCGATTAAAATGTAAAAAATTATGCTGTGCAAATCTGCAAACTTTACCTACAAACGAATGCAGATGTCAAGATCATAACAATACAAGGTACGTATATGAATGCACAATATAATGTTATATTCACTGTGGAGATAATCAAAACAAAGAACGAAAAATGAAATAATTACATTGAAAGTACTGTTGTTTTTTGTCCTTATCAAGCCTCAACACTTTTCTTGGTGTGAAAAAAGATCCTATCACCGTTTCGGGACGATAAATAATAAAGCTACATCTTTCAGTTCTCTCAAGCATAGAACCATGGTACTGCTGTGAACACCTCATTACTATCAAAACTAACTACAGCTGCGAAAATTGTACGGACGCCTGCCTGGCCTAGGCAGGAGTGCGTGGATGCATGTGTTTATGTACGCGCACACATACAAACTACACGTGTGAACATAATGAAGTATGGTTAAACACCTGCTCCCCCTTCCCTCTAGTAAAAAAGTTTCGTACATTGTGCTGCCCCAGACAAATTGAAAAAATCAACATATAAAGAAACACGAATATTTACTTATAAGCAGACGCTTACAGCCATGACGTAAGTACGATTAGGATAAAAGAAAGTGTCATCAGCAATACTCATATTCGTAGTAGCCTATGCTACGTAAAAGTTTATTACGTGCTTTTAAACGACCCCATAACCACAGTATTCCTCAAGAAAAGCAAGAAAATCATGATCGGTAATGCGCTCAGTAAGAGTTAGAATCTCTTGTATAGGATTTGCGGCACTTTCATAATATCAAAGAAGTAGAACGAAAACAAAATAATAAGGCTTAACGTATAATATCTTTGTTATTTGAGTTCGGCGGACAATATCGCGCTTTTTAGTAATGCCGGCGATGATTCACGAAAAAAAATAATTTGGAGATGTAAAAGAAATATACGTTAAAGTATGAGGGGCCCGAAAGAAAACAAACTAAAGAGGGGCCCGAAGAAAACAAAGATAATGTTAGGCGGTCCGGTGAAAACGCGGAATTAGGGGACTAACAATAAAGCCACCCCTCCCACTATGCTTCTCTCATTGACCAAAAAATAAGGTTAGGTTGATTCGCAATTATCGTTAGTCATTTGTAACACATGCACGGCAATCACAATGCCGAAAAGCTTCAAGCAGAAATTCAAAATATTTCAGTAATAACTTGCGGCCCTAAAACACGAATAAACTACTGCACGCGACCTGAAAAGCATCACGAGACTTGAATGGTACCACAAGATCCAATAAACTTTAGATATAGAGAGGGTGGACACGCCCACACGCACGCATTGCTCATCTCACAATATTAAATGCGAAGCATTGCAGTAGTTGTCCCAGCAAGATGTGTTACCATCAGCTTTAGGACTGACCACTCCACGGCATCTACAACAGCGGAACTATAGCTGGTTTGCGTGCTGCACTTTGTGTGGTCAATCAGGAACCACCGCAACAATGGTCGATTTTCAGCTATAGTACTCAACGGCTGCCCTACAATCTGTGCTCTCAGCAATACGTTGCGGTCCGTACAAACAGCTTGTTTTCAAAATTCAATGCCTCCTCCACACTTCACAAGAGAAAGGGGATCATGTGACGTTTCAGCTGCCAAGTCACTGCGGCATCATGGGGAACGAACATGCCGATACTGCCGCGCGGGCAGCCCTTAAAGGAACACGAGAAGAAGCCATACCCCTTTCGCGGAGCGATGCTGCCAGTAATCTTCGACGACTTGCGCGTGAAATCACGTTTTCACTATGGTGCCCACCAAGCATCGATGCGAATCGTCAACACCACCTGTCCTCTTTGATGACTCTCCGCATGCCCACTGGACTCGACCGAAGAGAAGCCACCCTTCTTCATCGCTTATGGCTAGGAGTGGCATTTACAAAATCTTACTCCTTTGTCATAGGAATGGCCGACAACGCTCTCTGCGATGCCTGTCATTGCGAAGAGACGCTACACCACATCCTGTGTGACTGTCCGCTGTATGCCATCCAGAGACAGTCACTGGCATCCATTTTTGCGCGCATCGACAACAGCCAAATGTCTGTGGACACTATTCTGTCAAGTGCCCGAGAGAAGACATTGCAACAGAAGGCGACAAAAGCTCTGTTAAAATTCCTACGCGACACGGACTTGAACAAGCGGCTTTAACAGCAATGTCACACACCGCGAAAGACAAGACTGGACTATGACTGGTGTGAGAGCGTGTGCAGCCGAAAGTTTTGAGTTTGAGTTTGAGTTTAGTTAACCACGTGACAAGTACACGAAAATACACTGTATACGTGGTTTGGAGCGAAGGGAAAAAAGCTGCGTTTCACAGCTTCACTGGCCCCTCCACCCAGAAAAAAAATCTAAACTACAAGTGTACAAAAATACAAAAATTACAGGCAGCGGAAAGCGACAAAACAAAAAGAAACACGCATGTGGCCCATGACAGCAAATAATAGAATAACAGCTCTGAAATACATACAAAAATATGCATTACAAAGCAATGTATGAAAGAATAAAAACGGAATAACCATTACAGAAATCACCCAACATTCATTTACAACACAATCAGCACATCCAATTTAACATTTCAGTTTTAGACAATACGCAGATTATCAGTTGTTAGTTTCCATTTGTTCATCACACTTGGAAGGCGGTAACGTAATGTTTATCCCTCTTCCCTCTCTGCTCTCTATCTTTCATCTCCCCCACCCCCTTCTCATGCGCAGGGTTGCAAACCGGCTGCCTATAGGCTGGTTAACTTCCCTGGCATTCTTTTCCTCCCATTTTCCTTCCTTCATTTTGTAGCGACCTTCGGCGACTTTCAGCGTATCTATCTATTTAGCCGCCTACGACTTTTAGCTCTCCTGGCCGTTTCGATAATGGTATCAATACCGGTATGGCATAACATGACTGTATGAAAAACATATTTGACTGGTCATAACATGAAAATCTTGACATGTATGTCATGAACATCATGACTTACATTTCATGGTCTTGTAGCACTTGCGGTGGTTTCGTTCACATGACATGTTAAAAAACTGGTATCGTATAGTATGATTGCATGGCGAACACAAGCGACATACTTAACATGAAAATCATGACACGCGTGTCATGTAACAACATGACTACATGCCATGCTCATGGTGGGCTTGCGGCCGTTTCGGAAGCGTCACATATACTACATTTGGCATTACGAGACGTGAATGGATGAGGAAGATATGATACTGGTGAAAGAATGATAAACATGACATGTATGTCATGTAACAACATGACCACATGCTACACTCATGATGCGCTCGCGGCTGTTTCGCTAGCTTCACATGTACCAAAATCGGTATTACGCGACGCGAACGGACAACATAGGTAAATGACACATCCAAACATGATAATCACGACATGCGTGTCATGTAACAGCATGACTACATGCCACACTGATGATGCGCTCGCGGCCGTTTCGCTAGCTTCACATATGCCAAGTTTGGTATTACGTGAAGCCAATGAATGACGAAGATATGTGACTGGTGCAAACATGATAATCATGACATGCGTGTCATGTGAGAGCATGACTACATGCCTAAGTCAAGGCGACAATACATTTTGACGTGACGCGGTGTGCGTGCTCTCCGGCATTTATTTCGTCGCGTCACGCTGGCGTTGCCACGCCAGGCGCCGGTCCTGCCATATACTCGCAGGCGCGCCTCGTTGCTTTGACGCATGCGCGTTTCAGCGCGTCCGGCGGCCCTCCATAATGAAAATAGGGAGACGCAGTGTTGTCTTGGTAACGCATCGGCACTAAATGCAGCATGTCGCATTTCACGCCAGTTGCCGTCGGGCGGCGCCGACGCACGATAGCCGCGCCTGGCATCAGACTATACAGTGCTCGCGTTTTTCTAACGAAGCGTCGCTGTGCCCTGTGTGCTCGAGCGTGGACGCTACATGGGAGTATACTGAGCCCTTCATGATGCGCTCGCGGCCATTTTGCTAGCTTCACATATAACAAATTTGGTGTTACGTGACGTCAATGAATGACGAAAGTATAATGACAGGTGCAAGCATGATAATTCTGACACACGTGTCGTGTAAGAACATGATAACATACCACGCTCACAGCGTGTTCGCGGTCGTTTCGCTAGCTTCACATATACTAAATTTGGCATCATGCGACGTGAACAGATAACGAAGGTAAACGACACATCCAAACAAGATAATCATAACACTGAAGTCATGTACGGCATCATTTACACCCACCTCGTAACGTTGTGCTGATTTTAAAGAGACATATCAACATTTCTCATTCGTGCATGCCTCGCATATCATCGATTCCCACTGTACGTGGGATATGCCAATTTTTATTGTAATGAAATGAATCATGTAGCAAAACCTCTCCCGTGTGCCCATTTCATCGGTAAGAACATGAGTGAATAAACATCCAGGCACACCATAGAAAGAGAATACAAAAAAAAAGAATGTTCAGTAGCAAATGCGCAGTAAAACCAGAACCGAAATATGATGAGACGGAGAGTAGCCAGCATAAGGCCTTATATGTAGTGAGCGAGTCCAAAATGGAAGCACTGGGTCACTGCTGCATGCCGTGGTTATCTCTGCCGAAAGGAGTGTCAGAATCCTGCCACGTATCAGACTCGGACACGATTTTGACTCCTCCGCACTTGTCCACACACCGCCACTTTGGCAAGAAAAACCTGCTCCCGCCGTAATGATTATCCCTCCGTCAAGCCGACTACTGAGAAAAAAAAGGGGGGGGGGGTAGACTTTGCAAACAGAAAAAATGTTCATTCTCTTTCGTTGGGAGCTCGGTTAAACTTCTGACCATGGTTGGCGTCCATCCTACCCCCCTTCCCCCAGCGTGTCGTTTGTGTTTGTGGGAATGTGGTTTGAGGAAGGCGTTCGCCGAATCTTCATTGTGCGGACGACGACGCCAGAGGACCATGCTGCCTCCGCTGTCCGCCTACCTTGAGACGAACCCTTGCTCGCGTTCAACGAGATAACAAAAAACGTCTGTCTGTCAAATGGGTATTTTCCTCCTACACCCTGGCTTGAGTATATAGGGTGCCGGGTAATCACCATTGCACTATTACAAGCCCATGCGTATAGTAAGATTGGATGTGATATGAATTCCTAAGTATTGTATGAGGTTACTTGATCTCAAGGTAAATTATTTAAGTAGTATACCCGAGAAGAGTTAGGTGACCTAAAAATATGCTTAACTTTACTTAAGTTAATATTTAGTTCCATTAGCCACAAGCTGCACCAGTTAGATATTTATTTAAATCGGAGTGTAGGCGATTACAATAGTCGTTTACAGTAACTGCTGTAAAAGTATCGCAATCATCAGCAAAAAGGTGGATATTAGAAGCTACTTGAGAAGGCAGGTCAATAATATATATTAGAAACAACAAAACACCAATTACCAACTTTTGGGGCACTCCTGAGATAACATGGCACATTTATGAACTGTAGCCGTAAGCAGTAACGTACTGTTAGTGATTAGCAAGACAGCATCCGCCCTATTTTAATAGGTTAATGTCAAGATTTAAGTTTCGTAACTTGTGGATAAGAAGTTTATAACACACTTTATCAAATGCTTTTGCAAAATCTAAAACAAATGCAGCCAGCGGATGATGAACGATCAAGAATTAGATCAGTGAAAGATGTAGGTTGAGTCTCACATGATTATGATTTCTTAAAACCATGTTGTAAAGATGAAAAGATGTTATTTTCAGAGAAATTGAAGGTGCTTTTGATTATGAAGTATTATATAATAGTTAGAAGCACGTGCTTGTAAAAGAAATGGGCCGATATTTGGTCGTTAAGGTTTTGTTACCTAATTTGAGAAGTGGAACTACCTCCCTTATACCTTCCACTGATTAGGTAAAGTACCTGTGTGGAGTGGTAGTCTCAATAGAGCTTGCTGTCTTCTGTAGCAAAAAATGCACATGCAAAATACAACGCAGCTCGTTTTATAAAAAATTATTTTGTAAAACTGTATTATGATCTATTTCCACAATGTGCCTGACAAATAAAAAGATTGTTAGACATTCATTGGGCACACATTTGAAATAAATGCGCGAAAAATCAAACACGAAAGCCGTCGAAAAAATGTGCGCAACCTATATACATATCCCGATACAAATATAAAAGAAATATGACGGGCACAAGTTTACAAATTATACCTATAAACAGATGCAAATGCCAAGATCATAACAGAAGTAAGGAACATATGCTCAAGCACAGTAATCGGTAATAAATGCACTTTGTATACATTCAAAGGATAAAAAATAAAGTATTCACAAGTAGTTTCATTTCTTGTCCTTTTCAAGCCTCAGCAACAATTTTCTCTTTATGAGATAGAGCCCATCACCGACCAAACATTACCACTGCAGTAACTTCTTCCAGTTTTTTGAAGCATAAAACCATAGTAATGCTCAATTTGGGCATCTTATTGGTGACAGAACTCACTTCAGCTGCAAAAATCGCACAGAGCCTGGCGAAGGCTGTGCTGTGGTGAGGGGGGGGGGGTGTGCTTGTGTACACATACAAATGCAAAGAGATGTACCAGCATGCATAAGGGACGGCAAAGCCTCCACTCGAAAGAAGTTTCTGGCTACACTACTGGCACAGCGAACAAATAATAAAGAAACCATTAAATAAATATGAATCATTTTGAACTAAATGCTTAAGGCAGCTACAATATGATGAAAGCTTCATGAACATTACTTGTGTTTACAGAACCCTAGGCTATGTTACAGAAATTTATTATAAAAGCTTTCAAGAACTTGAGAAAACAATTGGACACCAGGTACATGCGTCAGGAAACTGGAATTTTCTTTTTTTAAAGGAGACGCTCAGCTATGATCGCCTACGTGTAGTCACAGGTCAAGTGATTATCCCAGGAGATAGCAGCATTCATAGGTACTGGTTTGTTCGCAAGTTTTGCGCTGCTGTCCTATTCTTGTGCCTACAGTAAATGAGTGGAAAGTCGCCATGTGAACAGAACAGCATCGACAGCTACCATCGATTTCCTGTGCTTGTTCGAAACTTTTGGATTACACCGACAAAGTGGTTTCAGACAACGGAATCGCATTCCTGTCAGCCAAAATACAGAAATCCTACGAGTGAAAACTGCATCACCGTGGTGAAATTTGCACCGAACCACCCAGCCACAAACGGACAGGCCAAACGCTACGTGGTAGAGCTAAAACGTGCTCTTGGAAGATACTCTGCGGGGTCATTACAGCGGCGCATGGCACGTTTATTTTTTTTTAGATGCGGAGCATCTAATACTCGAGGCTTGTAGTGCGGCGCCGTCCGCAAGCTTCCTCCTCCTTCTTCCACCATCTGTGCATCCCTTCCTCCTCTACACACCGCGCGCGCTTCACTCCTCCACCATCTGTGCACCCTTCCACCTCTACACACCGCGTGCGCTTCTCCTCTTCACGAACATTCGCTAGCTGTATAATGTAGCGCGCACGCGCCGTCACGCTTCGAGAACATCGGCAGCTGACGCGCGGGCATGCGCCGTCGCGCTTCGAGAACATCGGCAGCTGACGCGCGCGCATGCGCCGTTGCGCTTCTCCCCCTTCTCGAACATTCGACAGCTGACAGTGCATGCGCCGTCGCGCTGTATATATACTCAAGGTCGGCGCTCGCTCGCTCAGTTGCCGCTCGTCGGTTGGTTTGTACGGCGCGTCGACGTCCAAGGTCGCGGTGAAATGAATTCCAACGAATCCACAAACACAATGATCGACGTCCCTTCGACCAGCGCCGCCCTTTTGCATACGTGTGTACGTGTTCACTCATTTAACACCCCCTCCTACAACCACGTTAACCAATTTAGCCATCGACCCAAGTAAGTCGCAATTTAACACCCCATTTCACAACCACGTTAACCAATTTAGCCATCGACCCAAGTAAGTCGCACTTTAACTCCCCGTTAACCAATTATATGCTCCGCATCCTCCTCAGTGTTCCCCCGAGGGAAGCTGCGGGCAATTTTTTGTCAAGCAACTCACAATGGGCCAGACGGGCCAGGTATCGGCGAATCTCATGTTTTATTGCGAGCTGCGAACACACATCTCAGCCATTCTGCCAGAACCGCCTTGAAAGGTAACACCAGAATAGGAAGACGCCTCGCGTTGCCGGTAGCTCCACAAACGACAACCAGTGGTCGCCGGCCAGTTTCAAAGAATGCCCGAATGAACGGCAGCCATCGTAAAAAAAAAGTTTCACCCGGAGTTTTGGTTTGTAGAAGGTAAAGCCTCTTCATCGCGTCTTCTACCGGAAAGCGCATGGAGAGGCTTTAGACCGGGCATTGCCGCTTCCAGAGATGCAAGGATGCACTCTGCCCTCCACCTTGACCGCCCCCCTCCCCCTCGATGCTGGGCGCGGCGCGCCCGGGGAGTGATGGACTATCGGGGCAATCAGTGTGCCCGCGCACTGGTTGCCTGTCCATTGTGCTCCTCGCCCCTTTTATGGCCCACAGTGGACTCGAAAGCCAGCGCTTGGACCATTTGGACCATGCTTCGCGCAAATGCCTTTCTTGAAAGTAATAAAGTCAGTTCCCTGTTACGTACGCTTGGTATTATGGCTACCATGGACATAACACAGTGCAAATAGGGTTATTAGTTCCTAACAAATTCAACCTCCGCATCTTTCAGCATTATATCTCTCTCTTTTAACTTACTTCCGTTAATATTTTTAATTTCTATCAATAAATTGGAGAGGTGCGCATTGAAGAAAAAGGAAGTGAATTTATTTATATATTTGTTATTTATTTCAGAGAAAAAGTGCCATTCTAGTGCCGGACATTGGGCAGGGCTGTGACGCAGTGGACGCAACATTGTGTAGGAGGTACAGCAGTATAGATAGTGTTGAATGAAAGCGCGATGATTCAAAACGCAAAAAAAAGAAGCAACATAAAACATGGTCCACAATCCCAAGAATGGCCATAATACACTAAACAAAACAAAAACTATAAAAACAGTGTCCACTAGGTTATTTTGTTTGGGTAAAAAGTAAAAAGAACTCAAATATTAACTGTATCAAAAATAAAGTCGGCAATGTTAAGAAGCGAGACAATGCAGAATCGTAGAATTTTAGAATCGTGCAGAAGCGAGGCATTGAACCTCAAGCAATCAGTCTGATCAAGATGGGTATTAGAATAAAGTGCACTGTAATATATATGAAGGTGTAGTTATAAGCCATGTGAACAGCTAACGCACGAAGAAACTAGTTGAGATCGACACTTACAAGAATCTCTGGCGGCGTATTGTTCCGCTCTCTGCTTGTTCGAAAAAAAAAAGGTACCTGTATATAGGGGCTCAGTCCCTCTTTCGAGATTGGAGGCACGCGTTTCGTGGCGCAAAATTGGTTCGATATAATTAGACTTTTTTTTCGTATTGCCAGCTTATTAATATATATGCGATAGAACAGCTTCGTTATTTCGCGATAACGTCTCCATTCCAAGGTTTCTAGTTTAGCACCTTCCAGAAGAACTGACGGAGATGTGTTACATTTACGTATTGAATATGAATTTTACAGCTTTTCGCTGTATTGATTCAAGTTTATCTGTGTTAGCTTGCGTGTGCGGGTCCCAGACAGCCGATGAATATTCCAATATTGGTATTACGTTCGTTTCACATTTCGGTTTGCCGAATGCCATGGCGAGTGCCCGTAAGTAGCCTTGTATATTCAAAGCCATTTTCTCAGTTTAACAAGCATGTTGGTTTCATCTTGATGTAGATGTGATAACAAGACTAAGGTGCATATACTGTGAGACAAAGGACAAGAATTGATTGCCTAGGTTGTATTGGAATGTTAGGAGATCTTTTTTGCAGGTCATGGTTATCGCCAGGGTTTTTCTCGCGTTAAAGGTCATCTGTCATTTTGTGCACAAATCTTGAATCGTAAAAGAGTTATTTAAAAGAACCTGGTCACTGGATGCGTTAACTACTTTAAAGCGCGCAGGCATTCGCAAAAAGCTTTAGATTTGCTGCAATATCACGGGTGGCATTATTGATATAAACCGAAAAGAAGTCCGAGGACGGATCCTAGAGGTCTGCCAGATTTAAGCGGCGCAGACGGCGAGTTGATACCACCATCCGTAATACCGCGCCCGGTGAATATTACTCGCGCTTTCAAAGCCTAACCTAAGATGCATTCGTTATTTACACTAATTAACTACGGTAATTAGTAGATACCTAAAGCTACTATGGAACCTGTAAAACTCGAGGATGTGCTGTAAATTGAGGGGTCTATGTGGTACATACACTGACTGTTCGGAAACGCGCACTTCGTCTTTTTTTTAAGTACCCTATTGATGTTCTATACTATTGATCTTTACCTCAACGAACACTAAATGTTGTTTTACGAGGTCATGAATGTGCCTTCCATAAGAATCCCCTCTTTTTACGCGTACCCTATTTTAATATTTGCGTGGCACCGTAGAGTACACCATCTCAACGCTAGATGGAGCAACGAAGGCTTGACGGCTGTCGCACCCTCAACAAAACTGGCCAGGGATTTTTTTTTTACCACGCGATTCAAACACGCTCTACACCATCATGAACTAGACATATGCCAGTACCTAAATCCCAGAAAGCAATTGGATATCTTCAAGCACGGCTCTACGGTAGCGATTCAAATGCGGTAAAACAGCCGATATTTCTGGGAGCGCCCATAGGCGCTGTGCATTATTTTTAATAAGCTAGGGAACTCGCACTATTTCAACTACAATACTGTAACTCCGGCAGAAGAAAGGTTCATGCAGTTGCTACTTGAAACCGTGAAAGCAATGAGAAAATCAGAAAGGGAGTGGAGTTATTATTTTTTTTTCTCTCCCGTCCCATAGAGTGACGCGGGGCCCCGCCCCCACCGTGCGGGAAAGCGCGCCTCCTGCGCGTGGGCCGGAATCCTGGGGACGGTTCCCAAATGGCTGGTAAACAAAGCTAACTGGGAACAATTTCAAAAGCTTACTCACCTGAATTGGACTGACATATGCGGGTTAGGCATAGATGAAGCTGTGCAGTACTTCACGGCTTTTTTTACTGGCGCAGCAACCAAGTGCATTCCACAAACATCTGGACTGCCCGGCAAACGGCCCATTGTGTGTCTTGTTCTCCCGAAAGAGAGGCATGCACTCAGAACCCGACATGGAACTGAACGGCCAACGTCTGTCTGTGAATGCGGAGCATAAATTCTTAGGCTTAATCTTGGACAACAAGTTGACCTTCGTACCACACATAAAGTATTTAAATACAAAATGTTTAAAAGCCATGAATGGTATAAAAGTGTTGTCACGTACTACGTGGGGTAGTGACAGGAAATGCCTCATGAACCTGTATAGAAGCCTCATTCGCACCCGCTTAGATTATGGGGCCATTGTTTATCAGTCTGTGACTCAAAGCGCTTTGAAGATGCTGGATCCCGTGCACCATTTAGGCATCCGCATTTCTACGCGTGCTTTTCGCACCAGCCCCGTAGAAAGTATTTACGTTGAGTCGAATGAGTGGTCGCTTCATCTGCAAAGAACTTACATGTCCTTTGTATATTTTCTTCAGGTGAATGCAGACAAGAGGCACCCCTCATACTCTACTATTAATGATTTGTCGAGTTCCATTTTGTTTCAAAACAGGCCTTCAATGAGGCAGCCCTTCTCAGTTCGCCTGAAGGGTCTAGCTGAGGACACTGGAGTGTCACTCGAACACAGTTTAATGACCCCTGTAGCATACCTTCCACCGTGGCAATGGCAGACTATAGATTGCGATGTGTCTTTCCTAGAAATTACTAAACATGCGCCTATTGTCCATATTGGAACATACTTCCTGGAACTTCAACACAAATACACACATCCTGAGTTCTTTACAGATGCCTACAAGTCTAACTCCTCTGTGTCCTACGCTGCTGTTGGCCCTTCCTTTTCGGATGCTGGCCCTCTACATCCAGGCACAAGTATCTTCACAGCAGAAGCTTACGCGATACTTGTGGCAGCTAAACACATCAAAAAATTACAAATACAAGAAGCAGTAATTTTTACAGACTCCCTCAGTGTGGTAACGACTCTGCACAGTCTTAAAAACAAAAAAATCCTGTCCTCGTTTCACTTTACTCCATTTTATGCACACTCTACACACTCAACCAACATGTTGTAGTGTGCTGGGTGCCAGGGCACCGTGAGATTCAAGGCAACGTGAGGGCGGATCAGCTCGCTGCATCCGTCCACAAAAGCACTGCCCCTACACCCATATCAATCCCGGCTCTTGATCTTAAGCCTTCTCTCAAACAAAACCTCAGGGACTACTGGCAGAGCAAGTGGGATACACACACACAAAACAAACTACACGTTATTAAGCCACACCTTGGTCAGTGGCTGCCCGTATCGAAATCGCGTCATACAGAGGTAATACTAACGAGACTCAGGATAGGACACACATACACAACACACACATATATTTTGTCTGGTGGCGATCCACCATTGTGTGACAGATGTGGTGAAGAATTTGCAGTCCTTGACTTGTTAATCCAATGCAAACACTTAGAAACTCTAAGAAAACGACATTTTTCATTACCCTACCGACAACATATACCTTTACACTCTGCAATGTTCGTAGGTAGAGAACCGCTTTTTAGTCATAAATCATTGTTAGCGTTTTTAAAAGAAATTCATAATTTTCATATCATATACCCAGGCATTCCGTAGCACGACCTCTCTAAAGAGGTTTTTGCTGTGGAGGTTACACAAGGAAGCACTTGCCTCACGGCCCTTGGACGCAAGGGTATGAACGGGTGAGGCACTTGTGCTAATGCTATACATATCCACCATCGTCTTTATTATCACCAACTTTTGTCATGTATTCACACCACACACATCTTTCATGGCATGGTCATCATTTTATTACTTGTATGTTCTTACCCGCCTTATCGCGAGGAATTTTATGGCCCTTATACAGCCGCTTATCACAATCATTGTCCATAATTTTAGTAAGATGAACTGGCGCTCTTTGGCCAACAATTGGCCCTTGTGCCAAAAAAAGCACCATATATCATCAGGTATAATGATTCTGCCACAGCGCGCTTTTTGTGGCGTTTATTGCTCAGCATACCTTTTCTAGCATTTCTCTTTGCATCGGAGCCCGATGCCACTGAATATGCTTGCTATGCACTCAGTTTATACTTACATATAAGAAAGCAGTTATTTATGCAGGGTGCATACTGTATGTTGCACTCTCTGAAATTTCGGTCATTGTTCCTTGTTAACTTATTTTAGGTTTCCTGGATTGAATTTCCTGTACAGAAAGAACAGCTTCGCCCCACTCCTGTCGAAGGCACCAGTCATCTCAGCAGCTGAAGGTGATTGGCAAGCAGCAGTGACAAGCTGTGGTTTTGCAGTTAGAAGAATGCCAACACTGACATTATAATAATACAACCCCAATTACACTACCTTGTCGAATGTTCTCATTTGTAATGTCGAAAATTATACTACGAGGTACAAAAGGTCGTAAATATGACTCCGAAAACTTGCTTAGTCTTTCTACGTGTTTTTTTCTAGTGTATAGGTGTCAACCAACGCCATACCTCCAAGCCGTTTGCCCGACTAGCGCAAAGGTTTTTGAAAGTTGTGGGGTTTATTGTATTGAAAGCAATAAAGTTCTATTATAGAGAGAAAAAGCTTGGTCACGTGAGAGATTTCAAAATTTTG
Organism: Rhipicephalus annulatus; assembly: GCA_013436015.1. NCBI lineage: Eukaryota > Metazoa > Arthropoda > Arachnida > Ixodida > Ixodidae > Rhipicephalus > Rhipicephalus annulatus. Next base: position 169,474 of record WOVY01003035.1, read on the forward strand.
CAGATGCCTGCAGAGTCCAGTTTGTCAGACTTCCAGTTTTTTTATAATGAAGGCAGATGTGAACATATGGGCCTAATTGTTTTTTGCTTCGACGTTATGTTCAATTGAACGTTACGCTGCAGGTTACTGCTTGCACTACAGTGGTGGTGTGTGTGTGTGTGTGTTTGTGTTTGGGTGTGCATGTGTAAGTGCCTGTCGCGTCCTACTTTGTCGTTTTTGGCCCGGTCTACCTACACATATATAAACTGTTCTTATGCAGCTCTTTCAATACCACGGCACCTTATTTATGAGCTGCATGCACGCAGGTATAGGTGTGGTGGGTGACACCAGTACCTTCCTTCTTCCCTGTCAGCCGCAGAGAAGCTTCATACATGCTTATCCCTGAGAAAAATTGAGGCTTGGGCCAGATGGTGATGCATATTTGATGGAATGAAGTGCTATGAACGGCTGTCCTCAACACACAAGACTAAGCCTCACCTCCTGTGTCTCTGCTTTTGTTGTCCCGTTAATTGTGCTTCATTTGAACAAGTATGCTTATCTACACAGCTGCCATCGTTTCAAGGGGTTTTTCAGTGTACACCCCCCTCACATGGGTGTAGCTTCATCCAACACCTATAGTTTAGGGGTGTTCATAAACACCCACTGAGGTAGGGTGTAACGTTTCTTTACACCCTATGGTTTCAGGGTGTTTCTAAACACCTTATTGTTTAGGGTATTCCTAGACACCCTAAAAGCTGTTGCCAATAGGACAAAACAAATACACCCTTATGGGTTTAAAAATTTTTAGAGTGTAGCAGACGGATGGACAAATAGACGGACGCGTAAAGCGGGTATGTGCCACAGGGTATGCGAGATGGTGGTATTTGGAGTGTTCACTAGATAGACGCACGGACGGACGCATGGACCGACGGACAGACTAGCAGACGGACGTACGAAATGACTGACGCGTAAAGCGTGTATTGGCCACAGGGCTTGCGAGATGGCGGTACTTGGAGTGCTCCCTAGATGGACGCAAGGACGGACGCATGGATGGACAGACAGACAAACAGACGAACGGATGGATAGACAGACGCGTAAAGCGGGTATGTGCCACATGGTATTCGAGATGCGGGATGGCGGAACTTAGGGTGTTCACTAGATGGACGCACAGACGGCCAGATACACAGACTAGCAGACGGACGGACGATCAGATGGACGCGTAAACGGGTATGTGGCGCACCGGTGTGAGATGCCGGTACCTGGAGTGTTCACTAGATAGATGAACGGACGGTATCATGAATGGATGGACAGACAAAATAGCAGACAGATGGACAGGTAGACGGACGCGTAATACGGGTATGCCCCACAGGGTATGCGAGATGCTTGATGGCAGTACTTGGAGTGTTCACTAGATTGACACACGGACGGACGCATGGATGGACAGACAGACAGTCTTGCAGACGGACGGACTGATAGACGGACACGCAAAGCGTGTATGTGCCAAAGTGGATGCCAGTACGAGATGGCGGTACTTGGAGTGTTCAGAGGATGGACGCTACTTACTCACTGCCTCTGCTGCACGGACTCCCAGCCTCCACCGAAAGGAGACTTCACTTGTTATTGGCGTGGAGCTTGAGGGTGTTTCTGGGTTAACCGTGGTCAACTTCCAGTGCTTTAGTGTATGCGGAGGCTCGAGAGCCACCTTTGGCAGTACTCCGAACTAAAGAAACATATCAAAATTTATTTAGAATTTTCACGCAACAAGAAAGTCATTCTTTATCTGGTGCGCTTTAAGACAAAGGACAGCAACGAGACTACAGAATACTATATCATCATTTTAAGCAGTAGCACCAGAATTTAAACAATGGAAACCTTCAAAGCGACCTTGGACGCTGCCACTTCTCAACGTTATCCGTGAAATAGACGGCATGGAGAAGAAAGCAGATATGGCCCCTCTAGTAGCGGCACAGTTGGTACTTCATCAGCTTCATGTAATACATAATGAGAGAAGGATGATATATACAGACGGAACATGCACAGAAGAAGCGTCAGCCCGTGCGGTCTTTATACCCGAAATTCAGAAAAAGAAGATGTACAAATTATCGCACAAATCTTCATTCATGACAGCAGAATTGGTGGCTATCTTTGAAGCAGTTAGGCCTAACTGCAAAGAATCCTGAGCCACGAAAATGGGTGATATGCACTGACAGCAAACCTGCTCTTCAGCTAATCAGAAATGTAAGATCACCTTACAAAAATGGTGAAATAGCACAATGTATCGCAGAAACTGTGGAATATGCCTCATCGCAGGGTCACAACATCGTATTCCAATGGATACCCAGCACAATTGGAATAAAAGGAAATGAAGATGCTGATAGTCTCGCGAAGAAAGCATTGAAGGAAGGACGGGATTGTGCAATTCCTATGTCTGGGGCGCATATTCGACATTTTATATCGCAACGAGCTAACCATTGTTCGAGGGAGAAGTAGTTTGAGAGCCTTAAATAAACGGAACGGTACTTTATGAAGTTGATCAGCACAGAAAATTTTCCATAGCGACAGACCTCCCACGACACCTAGAGACATTGATCCACCGACTTAGATTGGAAGTAGCATACTCAAACAGCTTCCTGGACAGTATACATCGATCTAACTCACCAGAATGCCGTTGTGGTCATTAAGAAGAAAATGTTCGCCATATTCTTTTGGAGTGCGTTATATGCGCGAATGAAAGAGAAAAATTAAAGAACAAATTAGCAATTTTGGACAGACGGCCCGTCACAATAAAGAAACTACTTGGACCATGGCCAGAGATGCATCTCCAGAAAAAGGCAATAATCTTCCTGACAGACTTTTTAGTGGAGACCGAACTGGACAAGCACCTATGACTGACAGCCAGAGATGGGTATTATATAAAATGTGGTCATCTATATACTGACAATAGATTACTAAGGTGTGCGTGTAAGTAGTTTATGACTGTGTGAACTGCGTTAAGAAAACTGTGTATTGGCATGATATTTGAACTGGTTTCAGTGTGCTAATGTATTTTTTCTTTTCCGTATTGTTAATTTTTGGGTACCCTTCTGTATTATTATTTTATTTTTCGCTGCTGAACTTTGTGTAATGGAGTAGCCGAGGCAACAGCCACCTTAACCTCTCCATAGCAAAACAGTTGAAACAGAACAGAACTGAACAGAACAGGATGGACGCGTGGACAGACGGATGGACAGACCAGCAGACGGAAGGACAAATAGACGGACGCGTAAAGTGGGTATGTGTCACAGGGTATGCGAGATGGTGGTACTTGCAGTGTTCACTAGATAGACGCACGCACGGACGCATGAACAGACGGATAGAATTGCCGACGGATGGACGGATAGACGGACGCGTAAAGCGTGTATGTGCCTCAGCGTATGTTAGATGGCAGTACATAGAATGTTCACTAGGCGGACGTATGGACACACGGACAGACCAACTAGCAAGCGGGTTGACGGAGAAAGCGTGTGTGTGTCCCAGGGTATGCGAGACGCGGTACTTGACTTGTTCACTAGATGGACGCTCGGACAGACGCATGGGCATACGGACAGACATACTAGCAGACATATGGGCGGATAGACGGACGCCTAAAGCGTCTATGTGCCACAGGGAATGCAAGATGGCGGTACTTGGAGTGTTCACTAGATGGACGCATGGACGAACGCATGGATGGACAGACAGAGAGACAGACAGACAAACAGATGGACGGATGAATAGATGGACGCATAAAGAGGGTATGCACCATAGGGTATGCGAGATGCGAGACCGCGGTACTTGGAGTGTTCACGAACGGATGCATGGACGGACGGACAGACTGACTAACAGACGGACGGATGGATAGCTGTACGCGTAAAGCGGTTATATGTCACAGAGTATGTGAGATGCGACATGGCGGTACTCAGAGTGTTCACTAGATGGACTCACTTACAGACAGACAGACGGGCAGGAGCCACTGACTACCAAGGGGAAGAGTCACAGCAGCTCGCTGAGGAAAAATTCTTCAAGAAATGCGATCTCCGTGGAGACAGCCGGGAACGAGCAAGTCATTTTGCCAATAATCTTTGTTGCTCATAAAGCAATTTTACGCTCCCGGGCACAAGCAGGTTCTTTACCAGAAGTGAAAATGCCGCTTGATGTTGATCATCTTCTCTTGTCGTAATTAAATGTCAAATAATTATATGTGGTGATTTTAACGCGCACCATGAATTGTTGGGTAGTGAGCGTTGTAATGTAAGGGGATCTGCTATAGTAAAATATGCGAAGACCATGGTTACACTATACTAAATTATGGTTCTTCGACGTTTCTACGGGGGCATAACTAATGCAGCGTACTAGACATCACTGTGTGCTGCTCTGAATCAGCGGCTGGAGCAGACTGGACTGCATACGCTGATACAAGAGAAAGTGACTACTTGCCAGTATTCATATATTACCCAAAGTTAAAGAAAACGAGAAATAACCACACAACAAAAATTACAAAATGGGCAATCTTTTGAGAACTACAGAGACAAAATCTTGAACCTTGTTCTGACGCAGAAACGTATGCATCAAAGATAAAAAAAATTTCTAACAAAAGCAACTCGTGCAGTATTCAGTCCAGATAGGTATTCGGGTGTTGCCGCTGAGTATGAGAGGCTTCAGACAATACGACGCCAATTTGAAAGAAGGTATCGCAGGTCGGGTAGTTTAGAAGATTTCAAGGTTTCACAGAAAGTACATTCTGCAATGAATAACCAGCTGCAAAAGCTTTCAACCAAAAGGTGGCAAAATTTATGTGCCTCACTTTCTCCATTTACCTCGGCGCCTCAACTGTGAAACAGGGTACGCACCCTCCGACAGCCATGAGTCCACTCGAGACTACTGCAGGCTCTACCGCTGTCTCGAGGAGTTAGCGAACGTGTGACTGCCGAAGATTTCGGCAATCTTATACTGAGAAATGGAGAGACCGCCCAAACTAGCCAATATAAATCCTCAGCAGAATCAGCTTCGGAGGTTGTAACAAAGTTCTCTGCGATCAGTTCATCAAATCTGGATGAGAGCTTCACACCAGAGGAGCTCCAATATGTGCCGTCTTCAGTAAAACGAACAAGTTCACCAGTAACAGACGGAGTTACATACGCTGCTCTTGCTAATTTGTGCAAGAAAGAGAAATTACACCTGTTGGACATCTATAATAAAAGTTGGCAGATATCAGTTGGCAGAAAGTTGGCAGAAAGTTGGAAGATATCAAAAGTAGTACCATTGCTAAAGCCAGGGAAGAGCCCTATGCAGTTGGACTTGTTTAGGCCGGTTCGTTTGACAAGTTGTTTTTTTAAAAGTGATAGAAAAAATGATTGATAAACGAATTTTTTGGTGGCAAGACAAGAAAAACTACTACCAGAAAGCATAGCCGGCTTCAGAAGAGGTAGATGCACAATAGACTGCATTCTGGATTTAGTCACAGATGTGGAAATCCAGCGAACGCAAGGAAAAATCACTGTCACTGTATTCCTTGATCTCCACCGAGCATACGACACAGTGAGCCACGTTCACGTTCTGGAAGGCCTGGCGTTACAGGGATTCAAGGGCAAGATACTGCGTTGGACCGCTGACTTCCTAAATCACTGGAATTTTTTTTGTAGTTACGCAGGAGGGCCCAACGTCAGAACATGTCGATCTCTCTTTAACAAGTCCTACTCTCTTTAATGCAGTCATGGCGCAGCTCCCGTATAATCTTCTACCTAACATCAGATGTTCAGTATATGCTGATGATATAAGTATAAGGACGTCTGGTCCATCGTTTTTGGATGTACAACAAACTCTACAAGAAGGATTGGATTATGTTGACCATTTTCTAAAAAAACAGGTATGACACTGAGTCTGGCTAAAACAGCCATACTTCCGTTTACATTAAAAAGACCTGGAAATTTCCAGATTATTCTGCAAAATCAGCCTATTCAAATGGTTAAAACTCATAAATTCTTGGGAGTAATTTTAGACCAGAGACTAACATGGTCGCCTCATGTACAGTCCCTGGAACAAAAAGTGAATCAGGCCATTCGAATCCTCCAGCATCTTTGCGGGGACAAATGGGGTGGTACTACAGAGTCGTTATTAGCCCTACATGTTGCCTGTATACGCCCCATCGTAACTTACTCACTGCCACTGCTGCACGGACTCCCAGCCTCCACCGAAAGGAGACTTCACTTGTTATTGGCAAGGAGCTTGAGGGTATGTCTGGGTTTACCACGGTCACCTTCCAGTGCTTTAGTGTATGCGGAGGCTCAAGAGCCACCTCTGGCAGTACTCCGAACTAAAGAAACATCTTGAAATTTATTTAGAATTTTCACGCAACATGAAAGTCATTTTTTAACTGGCGCACTGACGCAAAGGACGGCAACGAGAATGCAGGATACCATATCATCATTTCAAGCAGTAGTACCAGAATTTAAACAATGGAAACCTTCAAAACCACCTTGGACGTTGCCACTTCTCAACGTTATCTGTGAAATAGACGGCATAAAGAAGAAAGCAGACATGGCACCTCTGGTAGCGGCTCAGTTGGTACTTCATCAGCTTCATGTAATGCATAATGAAAAAACGAAGATATATACAGACGGATCATGCACAGAAGAAGAGCCAGCCTGTGCGGTCTTATACCCGAAATTCAGAAAAAGAGATGTAAAAATTATCGCACAAATCTTCATCGACGACAGCAGAATTGGTGGCTATCTTTGAAGCAGTTAAGCTTATCTGCGAGAATCCCGAGCCACGAAAATGGGTGATATGCACTGACAGCAAACCTGCTCTTCGCAGCTAATCAGAAATGTGAGATCACCTTACAAAAAATGGTGAAATAGCACAATGTATTGCAGAAACTGTGGAATATGCCTCATCGCAGGGTCACAACATCGTATTCCAATGGATACCCAGCCACATTGGAATAAAGGGAAATGAAGATGCTGATAGTCTCGCCAAGAAAGCATTGAAGGAAGAACGGGATTGCACAATCCCTATGTCTGGGGCGGATATTCGACATTTTATATCGCAAGGAGCTAACCATTGTTCAATGGAGAAGTGGTTTGAGAGCCATAAATTAAAGGAAACGATACTTTATGAAGTCAATCCACACAGAAAATTTTCCATAGCGACAGACCTCCCACGACACCTAGAGACATTGATCCACCGACTTAGATTGGAAGTAGCATACACAAACAGCTTCCTGCACAAGATACATCGATCCAACTCACCGGAATGCCATTGTGGTAATGCAGAAGAAAATGTTCGCCATATTCTTTTGGAGTGCGTTAAATACGTGAAAGAAAGAGAAAAATTAAAGAACAAATTGGCAAGTTTGGACAGACGGCCCATCACAATAAAGAAACTGCTTCGACCATGGCCTGAGGTGTATCTCCAGAAAAAGGCAATAATCTTCCTGACAGACTTTTTAGTGGAGACCGGACTGGACAAGCGCCTATGACTGACAGCCAGAGATGGGTATTATGTAAATTGTGGTCATGTTTATACTGACACTAGAGTAGCAAGGTGTGCGTGTAAGTAGTTAATGACTGTGTGAACTGCGTGAAGAAAACTGTGTATTGGCATGTTATTTGAACTGGTTTCAGTGTGCTATTATTTGTTTTTTTCTTTTTTTTCTTTTTCGTATTGTTAATTTTTTGGTACCGCTCTGTATTATTATTTTATTTTTCGCTGCAGAACTTTGTGATATGGAGCAGCCGAGGCAATATGCACCTCAACCTCTCCACAGCAAAACAGTTAAAACAGAACAGAACAGAACAGGGTATGTGCCTCAGGGAATACGAGATGGCGGTACCTAGAGTGTTCACAAGATGTACTCGTGGACGGATGCATGGATGGACAGACAGACGGACAGACTAACAGACGGACGGATGGATAGACAGACGCATAAAGAGGGTATGCACCATAGGTTATGCGAGATGCGAGATGGCGCTACTTGGAGTGTTCACTGGATGGATGCACGAACGGATGCACGGGTGGATGAACAGCCATAGCAGGCAGATAGACGGATAGCCGGACGCGTAAAGCGGGTATGTGCTACAGGGTATTCGAGATGCGATATAGCGGTAATTAGGGTGTTCTCTAGATGGACGCACAGACGGACGGACAGACAGACTAGCAGACGGACGAAATAATAGACCGACGTGTAAACCATGTATGTGCCTCAGGCTATGCGAGATGGTGGTACTTTGAGTGTTCACTTGATGGCAGCACAGACGGATGCATGTATGGACGGAAAGACAGACTAGCAGCTGGGTGGACGGATAGACGGACGCGTAAAGCGGTTATGTGCCAAAGGTTCGGGAGATGGTGGTACTTGGAGTGTTCAGTAGATGACAGCACAGAAGGACGCATGGACTGACGGACAGACTAGCAGACAGACGAACGGATAGACGGACGCGTAAAGCATGTATCTGCCACAGGGTGTGCCAGATGGCGGCACTTAGAGAGTTCTCTAGATGGACGTGCAGATGGACGGACAGACAGACAGACTAGCAAACAGTATACGGATAGATGGACGCGTAAAGCGTGTGTGTGCCACAGGGTATGCGAAATGGTGGTTCTTGGAGTGTTCACTAGATCGACGCACAGACGGACACACTGACGGAAGGACAGACAGCCTAGCAGACAGACCTGTGGATGGACGGACGCGTAAAGCGCGTATGAGCCACAGGGCTTGCGAGATGGCGGTACTTAGAGTGCTCACTAGATGGACGCATGGACGGACGCATGGACGGACGGACGGATAGAAAGACGCATAAAGAGGGTATGCACCAAAGGTTGTGCGAGATAACAGAAGGTGGTACTTGGAGTGTTCACTTGATGGATGCACGAACGGATGCATGGATAGATGGACAGGCAGACTAACAGACGGATAGATGGATAGACGGACGCGTAAAGCGGGTATGCGCCAAAGGTTATGCGAGATACGAGAAGGCGGTACTTGGAGTGTTCACTGGGTGGATGCACGAACAGATGCATGGACGGATGGATGGACAGACAATCAGATGGTTGGATGGATAGACGGACGCGTAAAGCGGGCATGTGCCACATGGCAGTCAAGATGTAGAATGGCGGTACTTAAGTTGATCACTAGATGGACGCACAGACGGCCGGACAGACAGACTATGAGACGGACAGATGAATAGATGGACGTGTAAACGGGTATGTGCCTCACGGGTGTGAGATGGCGGTACCTGGAGTGTTCACTAGATGCACGAACGGATGGTAGCTTGGGTGGACGGATAGACACTCTTGCAGACAGACAGACTGATAGACGGACGCGCAAAGCGTGTATGATCTACAGGGGATGCGAGATGCGAGATGGCGGCACTTGGAGTGTTCACTAGATGGACGCGCGGAATGGACGGACCGACAGACTAGCAGATGGATGGACAGATAGATGGACGCGTAAAGCGGGTATGTGCTACAGGGGATTCAAGAAGGCGGTACCTTGAGTGTTCACATGGTACATGTGAGGTACATGGAGGTACATGGAGTGTTCACTAGATGGACGCACGAGCAGAAGCATGACCGGATGGACAGACTAACAGACAGAGGAACGGATAGACGGACGCGTAAAGCGGGTAAGAGCTTCATGGTTTGCCAGATGGGGATACCTGTAGTGTTTACTAGATGTACGCATGGACGGACGCATGGAAGGACGAACAGACAGACTAGAAAACGGATGGACGGATAGACGGGCGCGTAAAGCAGTAATGTGCCACATGGCATGCGAGATGCGAGATGGCGGTACTTGGAGTGTTTACCACCTGCACGATAGACGTACGCATGGACGGTTGGACTGACATAGCAGACAGACAGACGGATAGACGGACACGTAAAGCGGGTATGTGCCACAGGGTTTGCGAGATGGCAGTACCTGGAGTGCTCACTAGATGAAGGCAAGGACTGTCATATGGATGGACAAACAGACTAGCAGACGGACGAACGCATAGAGAAACGCCTAAAACGGGTATGCTACATGGTGTGCGAGATGTCGGTACGTGGAGTGGTTAATAGATCGACGCACAGACGGACGGACAGACAGACAAGCAGATGGACGGACAGATAGACGGACGCCTAAAGTGGGTATGTGCTACAGGGTATGCGAGAATGTGGTACTTGAAGTGTTCACTAGATAGACGCACAGATGAATGCATGGACGGACGGACAGACTAGTTGACGGATGGACGGATAGACGGACGTGCAAAGCGCGTATGTGCCACAGGGTATGCCAGATAGCGGTACTTAGAGTGTTCACTAGGTGGACAAACAGACAGACGAACAGTCAGGCTAGCAAGCGGATTGACGGATAGACGGACGTGTAAAGCGTGTGTGTGCCACAGGGTATGCGAGACAGCGGTACATGAAGTGCTCACTAGATGGACGCACAAATGGATGGACAGACAGACTAGCAGACGGACGGACGGATAGACGGACGCGGAAAACGTGTTTGCGCCACAAGGTATGCAAGATTGGGGTACTTGGAGTGTTCACTAGATGGCAGCACGGGCGGACGCATGGGCTGAAGGAGACAGACTAGCAGATAGACGGAAGGATAGATGGTGGGAGGCAGAACAACAAAAGGGAAGGCGGGGATGTTAACTCGGCAGGTGCCCGGTTTGCTACCCCATGCTGGGGGAATGGGGAGGGGTCATAAAGATGAGAGAAGGAGGAAAGATAGAGAAAAAGAGAGAGAAAAACAAAAAAAGGAGGATTGTCAGTCAACCGGCTGGCGCCTATGCAGCGGTGGTGCTACACAAAAACGAATGTTGGTCACGTAGGCCTGTAGTCCTCAAAAAGCACAAGGCAGCTTTGACTGCTTTTCGAGCCGACGAAAGGCGATGACGGTATTTCAGTAGCATCTGCACAGAGAGTGGCCGATCGTCCATTATCGCAATGCGTCCGAAAGTTTTTCAGAGGCAAATCTAGGGCAATGGCATACCAGATGGTCGATGTCTTCTTTGGTGAAGCAGACATTGCATTCCGCATTGTCGGTCAATTCAATGAGGGTTCTATCTCCTTTTGTGAAGGCAACCTCTAGCCAAAGGAGACAAAGAAGTGAAGCTACACGTCGACGAAGTGCGGATGGAGGTCGAAGTTCCAGTCGCGGGTTTATTTGGTATAGTCTCGTAGGTCTTATGCTTCGGGTGTTCTACTCCTGCAGACTCAGACTACGTGCCAGGTGAAGAAGTTGCTTTGCAGCGTCTGTCCTTGAAAAAAGAATCGGAAGGGTGTGCTCTTCTTGGTGCGATGTGCGAGCCACGTTGTCTGCGGAATCATTGTCACTGATCTCACATTTGCCAGGAAGCCACAGCAACTCGACCTCGTGGAAGGATACATGGACGCGTATAGCGGTTTTGTGCCACAAGGTACTCGAGATGCGAGATGGTGGTACATAGGGTTTTAACTAGATGGACGCACAGATGGACGAACAGACATACTAGCAGATGGTTGTACGGATAGATGGACGCGAAAAGCGGGTATGTGCTACTTGGTATGCGAGAAGGCGGTACCTGAAGTGTTCACTAGATGGACGCAAGGATGGGCGCATGGATGGACAGACAGACTAGCAGACGGACAGACGAACAGACGGACGCGTAAAGCGGGTATGTGCCACAAGGTATGTGAGATGACGGTACTTGAAGTGCTCACAATATGAACGCTCGGACTGACACATGGGCAGACAGACTAGCAGACGGGCGGACGGACAGACGGACGCGTAAAACGGGTATGAGCTACAGGGTATGCGAAATGGCAGTACCTGGAGGAGGAGGAAGAAAGTTTAAGCGGAAGGACAGGGAGGTTGGCCAGTTTTTAGACCGGCTGGCTACACTGTGCTGGGGCAAGGGGCGAGGGGATTGAAAGATGTTAAAAAGGAATGTTGCGAAGAGAGAGAGATGTTACAAAAAATGCGTCAGAAGAAAGGCAACATCAAAGAGTATAAGACACTAAAGTCTGTCTCTGAGGCCAGTTGTCCGCAAAAAGCGCAGCAAAGCTTTCAAAGCCTTCTGGGCTAAGGATGGGCTCGGCCAATGACCCAGACTCCTTTGTTCCGACAAAGGCCGATCGTCTAGTCTACCCAGAGCTGATGTGAGTTCTTGTCTTTGCGCGTTGAAATGGGTCCATTCACACAGAAGGTGCGCGATGGTTTCTTCGCAACTGCAGTAAGTGCATGTAGGAGAGCTGGCCATCCCAATGAGATAAGAGTATGCGTTTGTGAAGGCTCCTCCAAGCCACAGGCGGCATAGAAGAGTCTCCTCAGCTCGAAATATCCTTGGGGGAAGACGAAGCTGCAGATCGGGATCTAAGTTATGCAGGCGCGCGTTTGTGAAGTCCGTTGAGTTCCACTGTACTAGTGTGAGGTCACGTGCAAGCAAACGAAGTCTTGTAGCTGCGTCGGTTCTTGATAACGGCATGGCTGTGTATTGGGTACCATCGTGTGCAGATCTAGCAGCCTCATCTGCGCGGTCATTGCCATATATACCGCGATGACCTGGTATCCACTGATACACTATGCTGTGCTGTTTTCGATTCCTTGGTGATGAAATATCCTTATTTCAGCTACTAACTGTTCATTAGGTCAATGGCGAAAGGGTGTCATAAGACATTGAAGAGATGCCTTCGAGTCCGAGAAGATAGACCAAATTCCCGAAGGTTCTTTCAAATAAACTCCAGAGCTGCACGTATTGCCGCAAGTTCTGCAGCTGTCGACGACGTCAAATGCGATGTCATGAATTTATGGTGATGTGCCTCGCGGGAATAACCACCGACCCTGCAGAGCTTACTGAAGACACCGAGCCATCTGTGTAAATGCGAAGGCGTCCGTTGTGCTTCTCTTGCAGGAAAAGTAATGTGGCCTGCTTCAGGGCTGGATGTGGCGACTTTTTCTTATTTGGATGCCAGGAATTGTAAGAAGGGCTTTGAATGGGTGTAGGCACCATATTGGTATCGGCGGCAGTGCTGCATGCGTGAAGTGCAATGGAAGCACTGTGCAATACTGAGCTACAGTCGCGCTGCAGGCTGAGTGGGGCCTGGAAGTTTGAAGTGAGGCGAGGTGATGAGATGGAAGCCGAGCGAAATGTCTTATGTGCATTGTCAAAGCATGTACGCGGATGTATGGTTTACTGGATAATCACGCGCAATGATGACTGTCGCTGCTGTAGACGCGCATCTCGGGAAACCAAGGCATTATGTCATGGCTTGGGCTTGGATCGACTGGAGGACGCGCAAGTTTGTTCTTCGGATCCCGCAAAGCACGGGTAAGCTGTATCGCATATAACCGAGGAACAGAACAGTGTAGAGTTGGAGCATTGCTCGTACGGATGCACCCCACGTTTTTCCAGAAGAAACCTTAGTACGTGGGTGATCATGTTGAGTATTGTTTTCATGTGGGCGATATGAGGGCTCCAGGAGAGGTCGCGATCAACTATGACTCCGAGGAATCGGTGGGATGATAATGATGATGTATGGTGTTTTTTGGCGCAAGGGACATTTGATGGCCAAAGAGCGCCAGTTAATGGGACAAGAGATGTGGACAATGATTGTGATAAGCGGTTGCATAAGGGCTATAAAATTCCTCGCGGTAATGCGGGTAGAGACATACAATTAAAAAAACCATGGCCATGCCGTGAAAGGTGTGTTGTGCGAATAGATTACTAAAGTTAATGATAATAAAAACGATGGTGGACATGTATGGCATTAGCACAAGTGCCTCATTCGTTCATACCCATGCGTCCAAGGGCCCTGAGGCACGTGCTTTATTGTGTAGCCACCGCAGCGAAAACCTCTCTGGAGAGGTCATGCTACAGTATGCCCGGGTATATGACATGAAAGCTAAGAATTTCTTTTAAAAACACTAACAATGATTTATGACTAAAAAGCGGTTCCCTACCGACGAACGTTGCAGGGTGTAAAGATATATGCTGTCGGTAGGGTGATGGAAAGTGTTGTTTTCTTAGAGTGTCCAATTGTTTGCACTGAATTAAAATGTGAAGAACTGTTAGTGCTTCACCACATCTGTCACACAATGGTGGATCGCTACCGGAAAAAAGATATGAGTGTGTCGTGTATGTGTGTCCTATCCTCAGCCTCGTTAATGTTACCTCTGTGTGACGTGATTTTGATACTGGTGGCCAATGGCCAAGGTGTGGCTTGATAACGTGTAGTTTGTTTTGTGTGTGTGTATCCCACTTGCTCTGCCAGTAGTCCCTGAGGTTTTGTTTGAGAGAAGGCTTAAGATCAAGAGCCGGGATTGATATGGGTGTAGGGGCAGTGCTTTTGTGGACGGATGCAGCGAGCTGATCCGCCCTCACGTTGCCTTGAATCTCACGGTGCCCTGGCACCCAGCACACAACAACATGTTGGTTGAGTGTGTAGACTGTGCATAAAATGGAGTAAAGTGAAACGAGGACAGGGTTATTTTAAGACTGTGCAGAGCCATTACCACACTGAGGGAGTCTGTATAAATTACTGTCTTTTGTATTTGTAATTGTTTGATGTGTTTAGCTGCCACAAGTATCGCGTAAGCTTCCGCTGTGATGATACTTGTGACTTGATGTAGAGGGCCAGCATCTGAAAGGGCCGACAGCAGCGTAGGACACAGAGAAGTTAGACTGAGAGGCATCTGTAAAAAACTCAGGACGTGTGTATTTGTGTTGAAGTTCCAAGAAGTATGTTCGAATATGGGCAATAGGCGCATGTTTAGTAACTTCTAGGAAAGACACATTGCAATCTATAGTCTGCCACTGCACGGTGGCAGGTATGCTACAGGAGCCAATTAACTTTGTTCGAGTGACACTCCAGTGTCCTGAGCTAGACCCTTCAGGCGAACTGAGAAGGGCTGCCCCATTGAAGGCCTGTTTCGAAACAGAATGGAGCTCGACAAATCATTGATAGTAGAGTATGAGGGGTGCCTCTTGTCTGCTTTCATTTTAAGGAAATATACAAGGACATGTAAGTTCTTTGCAGATGAAGTGACCACTCATTTGACTCAACGTAAAGGCTTTCTACGGGGCTGGTGCGAAAAGCACCCTAGAAAGGCGGATGCCCGAATGGTGCATGGGATCCAGCATCTTCAAAACACTTTGAGTCGCAGACTGATAAACAATGGCCCCATAATCTAAGCGGGTGCGAATGATGCTTCTATACAGGTTCATGAGGCATTTCATGTCACTACCCCACGTAGTACGTGACAACACTTTTATAACATTTATGGCTTTTAAACATTTTGTTTTTAAATACTTTATGTGTGGTATGAAGGTCACCTTTTTGTCCAAGATTAAGCATAGGAATTTATGCTCCGCATTCACAGACAGACGTTGGCCGTTCAGTTCAATATCGGGTTCTGAGTGCATGCCTCTCTTTCAGGAGAACAAGACACACGTGCTTTTTCCTGGGTTCAGCCGGAATTCGTTTTCCTCTGCCCATTTGGAGACCTTGTTTACACCTAACTGAACCTGCCAATAACACATTGCTAGGTTGCATGACCCAAAGCCAAGCTGGACGTCATCGACATATGTGGAATAGAACATGGTGCTGGAGATGGACAGGTGCAAGAAATTCATTTTAATAAAAAAAAGTGTACAACTAAGTACACCACCTTGCGGTACTCCCGTTTTTTGCACAAGTGTTTCGAGAGAATACTGCCCACACGGACACGGAATTTCCGATTGGACAAGTACCTCTCGAATATGGAAAGCATTCTACCGCGCACACCCAGGTGAGACAAGTCTCTTAATATGCCGAAACGCCATGTTGTGTCGTAGGCCTTCTCGATATCGAGAAACAATGAGAGGAAGTATTGTTTGTGGACGAAAGCATCTCGGATCTGTGCCTCGATACGCACCAGAAGGTCGGTGGTGGATCTACCCTCTCGAAACCCACATTGGTATTGGTCAAGCAGATTGTGTGTTTCAAGGAAATATAAAAGTTACATAGGCAGCTAGTTAGTGCAATGGGCCTAAAACTTGACACTGAGGAAGGGTCCTTGCCCTGTTTCAAAATAGGGACAAGAATAGCCTCTTTCCCGGAAGCAGGGATGGTGCCAGAAAGCCAGATAGCATTGTATAGAGAGAGGAAAGTTTTTCGCGTTTTGAGCGGCAGGTTTTTCAACATTTCATATGTGACACGGTAGTAGCCTGGAGCGGAATTATTGCAAGAGTTTAGTGATGTTTGTAGCTCAGCTAAGTTTAAAGATTGGTTGTATTCCTCGTAATTTGTGCACTTGGATTCTAGTTTCTGCTTTTCTATCTTTGCTTTGTGTCTTTGGAAAGCTTCAGTGTAGTGTGACGAGCTAGACACCTGCTCGTAGTGTGCACCGAGGAAGTTCACTTGATCTTCCAGGCTGTCACCCTGTGTGTTTACGAGTGGGAGTGAGTGTACTTGCCTTCCAGCTACCCTACGAACCATGTTCCAGACTTTAGCTTCTTGTGTATATGAATTTATCCCTGATGAAAACTTCTGCCAGCTTTCTTTTCTTGCCTGCCGACGCGTTCTTCTGCCTCGAGATTTTATTTTCTTAAAGCTCTCAATGTTTTCTGCTGTCGGCGAGTTCCGCAGCAACCTCCATGCCCTGTTCTGTTCCTTTCGCGCATTCTGACACTCAGTGTTCCACCACGGAACGTGTCGTTTGCCGGGCAGTCCAGATGTTTGTGGAATGCACTTGGTTGCTGCGTCAGTAAGAAAAGCCGTGAAGTATGGCACAGCTTCATCTATGCCTAATCCGCATATGTCAGTCCAATTTAAGTGAGTAAGCTTTTGATGTTGTTCCCAGTCGGCTTTGTTTACCAGCGATTTGGGAACATGTGGAGGACATTCATTTATTATTGGTGTACTCAAAACTTAAGGGAAATGGTTACTTCCGTATGGATTATTTATGACTTTCCACTGAAGTAATGGTACAAGTGAAGGAGATGCGATACTGAGGTCTATGAAGGAGTAAGTATTTTTTGCAAGGTTATAATATGTTGCCTCTTTTCTATTCAATAGACAAGCACCTGATGAAAAGAAGAACTGTTCAATGAGACGACCTCGTGAATCACATCGACAGTCACTCCATAGACCGCTGTGCGCATTCAGGTCCCCTAGAACCAATTAAGGTTCTGGTAACTCATCAATTAAAGACTGGAAATAATGTTTATCAGGCGGTGTTGCGGCGGTATGTATAGAGAGCAGATGGTGACGAGCTTATTCAATAGAACTGCTTGAACAGCCACTGCCTCTAGGGATGTTAGTAGTGGTAGATGACTACATGCTAGTCCTCGATTAATAATAATGGCTACACCACCAGATGACGCCACAGCATCATCTCTGTCCTTTCGGAAGACAATATATTGACGCAAAAAATTTGTATTCTTGGATTTTAAGTGTGTTTTTTCTACACACAGCACTTTTGGAGAATGATTGTGTAGAAGTTCTTGGACATCGTCGAAGTTTCGAAGCAGTCCTCTGACGTTCAATTGTATAATTTGTGTCTCCATTATGGGAGTAAGGGAGTGCTGTGTGTACGAAATGAGTGTGGCTAGTGTCTAAAGAGAGAAGTGACTTATTTTACAGAGCCTTTAGAAGGCCCTGTAATTAGCGTTTTGTCTTTTTTAGAGCGGTCGAGGTAACCCCGCCGCTTCTTTGGCGCAGTCTGCGCCGGTGCAGTTGATATGTCCATCGCCTCAGGAGAGACGACAGATAATGTTGTTTTCGTTGTAGGCTTCGTCGTGACAGACGGAGCCTTAAACTCCACCGGGCTGGAGGTCGAGGGGACCTCTTTAGTTTGCGTGGTGCCCTGGCTGCTGCCAAGACTCACAGGGGCCTTCGGTGGGGCTGTATTCAAGGAGGGTGGGGCAGCCGAGGCTGCTCCCCACATGGGGGCTTGTGGCGTTTGCCTCGGCACGCTGGGCGTGGTCCAAGGCATTGCTGAAAACCGAAGTGGTGCTGACCCCCCTCGCACCACTTCGGCATACGATGTGTTCCCAGCAAAATGCGGGGAAACGCGCTGCCGCGCTTCATGGAAGCCTGTGTTCAATTTAAACTTTGTGTTAATAATTTCTTTTTCCATTTTCCAGGCACGCATGACCTGAAATATACAGGATGGTCACCCTCACAGTTTGCGCAGTGGACTTGTAGCCGACAGTCATCGTCAGCGGTATGACCTTTGGTGCCGCATTTCACGCAGGTAAGCAGTCCTCGGCAGCTCAGGAAGCCATGCCCGAAACTCTGACACTTAAAGCAGCGCCGCGGGTTGGGTATGTATGGTCTAATTGGCAGTTTAAGATATCCTGTTGGTATTTCAGTGGGGAGGGTGCTAGATGGGAAGGTTAGTATGATGTGCTTCGTTGGGATTTCCTTATTTTCTCTTCTTATTTTGATACGCTGCACCTGAATAACATTTTCCTCTTTCCAGCCTGTTAGAAGTTCATCATCAGAGAGGCCCATCAGGTCTCCATCTGATACAACACCCTTCACTGTGTTCATGGTTCGATGTAGTGTGATTGTGACAGGCTGATCTCCAAATGCTGTGAGTTTATGTAGTCTCTGGTACTGTGCATTGTCTTTTACTTCAAGTAACAGGTCACCACTGGCAGTCTTTGTGGCCTTGTAGCCTCCGCCCAGTGTTTCTATGAGGCATTTTGACACAAGGAACGGTGAAATGCTTCTAGCTTTCTTTTCTGTACTATCACAGTGGATAATGTGGTATTTTGGGAAGTTATCTGTTTTGTTCGGAAGAAATTCAAAAATTGCATCGGTGCGCCACCTCTTGGAGGGGCGATTATTTGTGAGAGGGCTAGGGGTTCCCATAAACTTGATAGCTTATTCGGCGGCCATGCCAGCCACCCACCACCGAGCCCAACAAGGGGACGCTGCGAGACGCGAAGGAGGCGCAAACGCCAGCCGTACATGGCCGCTATAACCTGATATATCTACCCAAGTTTGGATATTTACACTAGGTTATTCCTTGCCGCCAGGAAAAATTGGAAGTAAAATGAAGTGAGGAAAAGACAGGAAAGATGTAAATTGAGAACAAAAGACGAAGATGTAGGGAGAGGGAGATAGGAAAAGGCGACTGCCGATTTCCCCTGGGTGGGTCAGCCCAGGGGTGCCGTCTACGTGAAGCCGGGGCCAAAGGGGTGTGTTGCCTCTGCCAGGGTGCCTTAACGGTCCAATCACCCAGCGTCGGCTCAACCCCCAGGATCCCCTTTTCCCCGGACACGGCAAAGCCACGCACGGCTAGGCGTGGAAGGGAGTCGAAACTCCCCCGTTAGCTCGGGTCCGTGGTGTCGCTACACACCAAACGCCTACTTGCGCAGGCGCCCCTGTGGGGGAGGAATCGGTGGGTCTTCACGTAGTTGATCGTGTGTCCGTTGATTTTAATAACATATGGGCTCATAGCCTTATGCGTGAATGCTATAAGCGAGCATTTCTCGGATGACAGCTCTAGTCCCCGTTCTTCCGGGTGCTTAGTCGCTATTGTAGCCGCCCTCTGAAGCCGGGCACGCAAATGATGGCGTGTTACGCCTGACGCTCAGATGCAGATGTCATCTGCATATAATGATAGATGGACAGATTCTGGAAGTGCGTCAACTAGGGCGAGTAGTCCTAGATTGAAAAGTGTGGGCCTAAAAACACGGCCTTGAGGCACACCACGATGGTTAGAATGGTGCGTTTTTGTGCCATTCTCCGTCTGTACAAAGGAAGTTCTGCCTTTCAGATAGCTGTGCATCAATTGGTAAACCTGACCCCCTAATCCAACATTTTCCATGACATCCAGATTGGCTTCATGTGATACGTTGTCGTATGCACCTTTCACGTCCAAGAACAACGCCGCATATAAACGTTTACGTCTTTTTTGATGCTGAACAAATGAGACCAGGTCTATAACGTTATCAATTGCGGATTGCCCACGCCGAAACCCCGTCATAGCATGAGGGCTTACCTCGTGGTGCTCCAAGTACCACTCTAGGCGAGTCAAAATCATCCTCTCTATCAATTTCCCGAAACAGCTGGTAGGCGCGATGGGGCGATAAGATGTCAAGTGCGGAGGAGATTTACCTGGTTTAAACACAGGGACAAGGCGGCTGGATTTCCATGAATGGGGGATCAATCCGCTGCTCCACGAGTTGTCGTACTTGGATAGAAGGGCCCCTGGAGCTGCTTCTCCATGGTTGCAAAAAGCCATTTACGTGATCCCATCCAGACCTGGCGATGAAGATCGTTTGCATGCCGTCGAGGCCGCTTGTAGTTCCTCTAGAGAGAAAAAGGTGTCCATTCTTGAATCTCTGGAAACTGGAGTGTTTGCTAGGTGGCGCGTGGTGCACGTGAACGCGTGACCGGAAACGTTTATGCAGAAACTTTCTGCTACTTCAATTTCGGTGCGGCCTTAGTGGAGAAAAAGACACTGGAAGGGGCGATGTTGATGTGGCGATGTTCGTGGACCACGGAGAATCCTCCAAGTCTGCGTCAAAGGCTTGTGTGGAGCCCGAAATTCGCACAGATATTTTCAGCTAAAGAATTGAAGTGGAATGATTCGCCGCTGAATTTTTTTCTGTAGGCGCCTTGCCTCCCTCAAGTTGTGAATGGACTTAGTACGCATATATCTTCTGCGCGACGACGGATCGCTCTGAGCCGTTCCAATTCCGCTGGATGTTGACAATATTCTGCAGTATGTTAAATATGATAGGTCGCTTCTTGAGTAGCACCTCTAATCTTATTGCCACGTTCCCTTTTCCTAGTTTTTGTTATCGTTTTAAAACACCACTCGATTCTCAGCGCAAACCGCGCCTGCAGTTTTCGAGAAGGTTCCGGACTATAGTAGATCATTTCGATAAGATCACGCCCACTGTGCGAACGGTACAGATTGTTCTGGAACCTACGACACCGCCAGCGATAACGCTAGAACATTCGACGGCAAGAGTATAAATGCCAACGCGCTTCGCCGCTTGTCAGTTGTTGATCGAAGGCCGATGCTCCGTTCACCGCTATCTGTCCGAGACTGCTATCTGTGCGAGACTGATGCTGTCGTTGGACTTTCCGTTTACTGGGCAAATAAACAGTTAAATCCCAACACGAAGTCTCCTGTCTTCGGCCACGTCACAACCCCGTGACAATATCCTCGAGGGTGTCAAGAGGAGGCGCTTTATTTTCTTGACACCTCTTTTTCGTCAGTGACCTGAACTTTGTCCAGTCAATGCGACTCGAAGTGTCGTAGTTTGGCGTTTTTTCAGGCCTTTGATCTTCAAATAAGTTGGTATGGGGTCGCTTCCATGAGTTTCAAAGTCTGCGAACCACTTGACCTTACCATTTAGGCTTCGTGACACAAATGTGAAGTCAAGGCAGCTGCTGTATGCCGTTCCCCGTTGAAACGTTGGGCTTACGTGCTTTACACAAGCAGCTGCTGCTCCAGAGCAAAGGAGAATACTTGCCTTCTGCGACTGTCTGTCTTCTGACTTCCCCATAGTGGGTGGTGAGCGTTGAAATCTCCGGTGATGATCCATGGTCCAGGCGTGGCTGTTAACAGTGCACGTAGTCTTTCAGGTTCAAAACGGTTTGAAGGTGATATATATGCACCTACAAGCGTGAAATTGAGGTCTCTACGTTTAACTGTCAAGCAGACATACTGGTTGTCATCGTGAGGTGCTACACGGTGCTCGATATAGGTAAGGTCGCATCTGATATATACAATGACTTTACCCTGTTCGTTGCAGGTAGCGGACTTGAAGGCTTCCTACCTGGATAGTAGTATTGCAGTGTGTAGCCTTGGCTCACAGATAACAATAATTGGATACTGGTTTTTAAACACAACTTATCGGATATCAGAAATGCGGGTCTTGAGACCTCGGGCATTCTACTGAAATATCGAAGCTCCTTTGACCTCTTTACGAAAGGTTTGCAGAGGCGGAGCCATGGTGCCTTTCCAGACTTGATAGCACCGGCTTCAGCGCATCCACTAACTGAAGTGTACTCTTTGCAGCCGGACTGTCAATGCTAGTGAGGAGCATATGAATGGTAGTCATAAGGGCCTTTACCAAGGCTACGATTTTTTTGTCGCGACTTTCACCGCATTCTCGTTCCGAAGTGATTGTAGGCGAGCGATGTGGTGGCTCAAAAGGTGGGTCTATCGTTGGCAGCGCTGGCCATGCTTCAGGCGAGCCGGTAATGCTCTTGTCTTGATTGATTGGTGGGGTTTAACGTCCCAAAACAATGCTCTTGTCTTGCTTGGAAGGTTTGTTGTCGGCGTGTCTGGACGCTTGAGGTGGTATGCCGGTGGTCATTTGGTGAGGTTCAATCCTCGCTGCCGCACTGGGTTTCCTCAGGGGCCACCAGCGACGAGACCGCCGGCGTCGTGCTTGGGCAGCGGCCTCCCTGTGAGTCGAGCTATCCCGGACCGTTTGCCGCAACACCTGCATTTCCTTTTTATGATTGGGCAATCTTTTGACGATGCTTCGTGAGGGCCATGACAGTTTCGACATTTTCGAAGTTCTGCCTGGCAAGCGTCTGCGCTATGTGATTCTGAGCATAGCGAGCACACAGCCAAGTTTGTACAAACAGCACTTACATGTGCCAATCTATAACATTGCCGGCATTGAAGGGGCTTCGGTACAAAGGGTCGCACAGTGTGTCGAAAATGGCCGACCTTGACTTGCGATGGAAGGCTGTCACCCTTGAACACGAGCTTCACGCAGCGTGATTTGCCAAGGTGACGAGCTTGCAGTACAGTGAGTTCTGCAGACACCAGTTTGATGACAGCAGCAAAGTCACTTTCGCTGATGGAAATATTGACGTCGTAAATGACGCCTGCCGTAGAGTCGCGGCCAGCAGCTATATATGAGCGAACATTGATGCTATCCAACATCTTGACGTTGCTCAGCACTTCCAATGTGCTTTGTTGAGTGACGTCTACGGCGAGGATATTCTTACGGTCATTGATCCGCACGTCCGCGATCACTCCCTCAAGAGACCTAGACGTGACTTGACGACTGAGCCGGTTGAGACTATGAGCCGCATCGATCGGCACAAACAGAATTGTATGTATAGTGTACTCTCGCGTCGTCGTCACATTCTTACTTGTTGTTGGAGAAGGCATCAATAGTCTTCTTTTTCGCTGCCGCCTTCTCACAGGCACGAAGTCGCATTCATCGAAGCTTTCGTCGCTGGCCGTAGAGTAAATCAGCGTGTTCTCGCTGTCGGCATCACTCGGGTGGCCCGTACGCTTTCTAGTGGTAGCTGCGGACGACGTCGATGGTTGCGGTGGAAGCCCACGCGAATCCACGTCCATCGCCGCAGTCACTGAAACGGTGTCTTCCACAGAGTCGCAGAAAAACTTTGAAAAATTACAGATAGTGACAGCCGTGTTCTACGCCAGAATCACTTAGTCGTCGTACCTATGGACGCACAGATGGGCGGACAAACTAACCAGCAGACGGAGGAACGGATAGACGGATGCGTAATGCGTGTATGTGCCACAGGGTATGCTAGATGGCGATACTTGTAGTGTTCATTAGATGGCCGCATGGACACGTCAGGATGGATGGAAAAGCAAGCAGATGGACGGTTAGATAGACGGAAGCGTAAAGCGGGTATGTGCCACAGGGTATACGATAGGGGGGTACTTGGAGAGTTCACTAGCTGGACGCACGGATGGACGCTTGGGCAGACGGACAGACAGACGTGCATATGGACGGACGAATAGGCAGACGCGTGAAGCTGGTATCTGCCACAGGGTATGCGAGATGCGAGATGGCCATACTTGGAGTGCTCACTAGATGTACGCATGTACGGACGCATGTGCGGACGGACAGACAGACTAGCAGACGAACGGACGGATAGATGGACGCGTAAAGCGGGTATGTGCCACAGGGTATGCGAGATTTGAGATTGCAGTACCTGGAGTGTTCACTAGATGGATGCACGGAGGGATGCATGGACAGAAGGACAGACACAATAGCAGACGGACCGACTGATAGACGGACTGGTAAAGCGGCTATGTGCCACAGCGTATGCGAGATGCGAGATGGTGGTACCCAGAGTGTTCGCTAGATGGACGCACGGACGGACGCATGGATGGACGGACAGACAGACTAGCAGACGGATGGAGGGATAGAAGGACGCGTATAGCGTGTATGTGCCACAGGGCTTGCGAGATGACGGTACTTGAAGTGCTCACTAGATGGACGCTTGGACAGATGCATGGGAAGACGGACGGACTGATAGACGGACTCATAAAGCGGATATGTGCCACATCGTATGCGAAATGCAAGATGGCTGAACACATAGTGTTCACTAAATGGAAGCACGGAAGGACGCATGGAGGAACGGACAGACATACTTGCAGACGGATGGGGGAATAGACGAACGCCTAAAGAGTGTATGTGCCACAGGGTATGCGAGATTGTGGTACTTGGAGTGTTCACTAGATAGACGCACGGACGAAAGCATGGGCAGATGGACGCACAGACTAGCTCACGGAAGGACGCACAGACGGACGCGTAAAGCGGGTATGAACTACATGGTATGCGAGATGACGGTACGTGGAGTGTTCACTAGGTGGACGCACAGATGAACGTACAGACTAGCAGACGGAGAAGCGGATAGACGGAAGCGTAAAGCGGGTATGTGCCACAGGGTTTGCAAGATGGCGGTACTTGGAGTGTTCACTAGCTGGACGCATGGATGGACGCATGGATGGACGGGCAAACAGACTAGCAGCGTACGGACGGATAGTCGGATGTGTAACGTGTGTATTGGCCACAGGGTATGCGAGATGGTGGTACTTGGAGTGTTTACTAGATAGATGCGCGGACGGAAGCACAGATATAATGACAGACAGACTATCAGGCGCACGGACGGATAGATGGGCACGTAAAGCGGGTATGTGCCACAGGGTATGCGAGATTCGAGATGGCCGTACTTGGAGTGTTCACTAGAATGACGTACGGGTGGACGCATGGACAGAAGGACAGACACACTAGCAGACGGACCGACTGACAGACGGACTGGTAAAGTGGCTATGTGCCACAGCGTATGCGAGATGCGAGATGGCGGTACCCAGAGTCTTCACTAGACGGACGCACGGACGGACACATGGATGGACGGATAGACAGACTAGCAGAAGATGAACAAATAGAAGGACGGTATAGCGTGGTTGTGCCACACGGTATGCGAGGTGGCGGTACTTGGAGTGCTCACTAGATGGACGCGCGGACGGACGCACAGACGAACGGACAGATAGACTAGCAGACGGACGGACGGATAGGTGGACGCGTAAAGCGGTATGTGCCGCAGGGTATGCGAGATTCGAGATGGTAGTACTTGTAGTGTTCACTAGACAAGGGGCGGGGGGGATAAACAAGAAGAGGGAAGACAGGGAGGTTAACCAGGCACATGCCCGGTTTGCTACCCTACGCTGGGGGAATAGGATGGGGGCATAAAGATGAGAGAGAGAGGAAACAAAAGAGAAAGAGAGAGAGAAAAAAAGAGGATTGTCAGTCAATCGGCTGGCGCGTATGCAGCGGTGGCACTACACAAATGTTAATGGTGGTCTCGTAGGCCTGTAGTCCTCAAAAAGCACAAGACAGCTTTGACTGCTTTTTGAGGCGACGAGAGGCGAAGGCGGTGTTCCAGTAGCATCTGCACAGAGAGTGGCCGATCGTCCAATTGTCGCGATGCGTCCGAAAGCTTCTGTCTTTCTGAGGCAAATCAAGGGAAATGGCATATAAAATGGTCGACGTCTTCTTTGGTGCAGCATACGTCGCATTCCGCATTGTCGGTCAATCCGATGAGGTTTTATATGCTTTTGTGAAGGCAACCCCCAACCAAAGGCGACAAAGAAGTGAAGCTTCACGTCGACGAGGTCCGGATGGAAGTCGAAGTTCCAGTCGAGCGTTATTTGGTATAGTCTCGTATGTCTTATGCTTTGGGTGTTCCACTCCTGCAGACACAGACTACGTGCCAGGTGACGAAGTTGCTTTGCAGCGTCAGTCCTTGACAAAGGAATCGGAAGAGTATGCTCTTCTTGGTGCGATATGCGAGCCGCGTTGTCTGCGGAATCATTGCCACTGATCCCACAATGACCAGGAAGCCACTGAAACTTGACCTCGTGGCTGTTTCTGTGACGTGGTGAACAAGCTTGACAACTTCGTAAGTTAATTGTTCATGGCAACCTCGTCAAAGGACTGACTGCATGCTCTGTAGGGCTGGTTTTTAGTCGGAAAACACAGTCCATTTACTCGGTCTTTGGGATTTAATGTACTTCAGGGCGCCATGCAAAGCCGCAAGTTCTATCACCGTAGACGTAGTGACATGTGACAGTTTGATTCGCCGAGTGATTCCTCTAGTTTGAATCACCACCGCACCACCAGACGCTGTGGTTGAACCATCGATGTATATGCGCACGTGGAGTTGTACATTTCTTGCAGATGGCTCAAGCTCAATTGTTAGAGGGCTGATGAATGCAAATTCTATTTTGTCTGTATTCCTGGAATTGAAACACGCACTTGTGGGAGTGTCAGGCACCACGGAGGATACACCAGTTTCTCAGCAGGCGTAAAACCTGACGTAAACGACGCACGATGAGCACAGACAATTGCACTAAATCTCGAGTGGGGCCTCTCAGTAGCGAGGGTTGCCAAGTGATGGGAAGGATTCCTAGCATGTTGCCTGAGGTACGTACGCATCGTTTCAATGGGGATGTGCGTCATGATCGAGTAGTCCTGTGCAATGGCAATTGTTTCAGCTGTCGATGTGCAGCGGGGTAAACCAAGGCATATCCTAAGCGCTTGGGCTTGAATATTTTGGATTGTGCGCGGCTTCGTGTTGCACGTGTTAGATATAACAGGTAGGCTATACCGCAGGAATCCAGTAAATAATACCTTGTACAGCTGTAACAGAGACTCGACAGACATTCGCCAACTTTTCCCAGCAAGAAACCTGAATATGTGACAAATGGCAGTCAGCCGCTTTTTAACGTAGTTTACGTGGAGTGTCTAAGACAGGTTTCGGTCGATTACGACTCCCAAGAAACTGTGATTCCAGCTGCATGACACCAACTGCCCGTTAATTGATGTGCCTTAAGCGAACATTGGTTTTCTGGTGAAAGCCACGACCGCACACTTCTCACTTGCGATTTCGAGCCCTTGTTTGCGTAAGTGGTACGATGTCACTGATGCTGCCTTCTGAAGTCGAGCGCGGAGTTGAAGTCGAGTCACACCTGATGTTCACACACAGATGTCATCAGCATAAATGGAAAGTCGTACACTGCTTGGTTGCTTGCCAACTAGTTCAATGAGTGTTAAATTGAACAGCGTCGGGCTTAGCACTCCGCCTTGCGGGACTCCTCGGCTGCAGTAATACTCGGGTGTCGGGTCATTCTCTGTCTGCACGCGAAATGATCTATTCTGTAGGTAGCTCTGAACACACGTATATATCCTGCCACCGAGTCCTACTCCTTCTAGTACGCTGACAATGGCTCCGTGGGTGACATTGTCGTATGCCCCTTTAATGTCAAGAAACAGAGCAGCAGATAACCGTTTACAGGCCTTCTGGTGTTCTACATATGTCACCAAGTCAACTACATTGTCAATTGACGAGCGGCTTCGTCTGCACCCGGACATGGCATCTGGATATATTTCATAATTTCTAAGTACCATTCCAGACGCGTTAAAATCAACCTTTCCATAAATTTTCCCACACAGCTCGCGAGGGCAATCGGGCGGTAAGAGGAAATATCTAAGGGTGACTTGCCGACTATGAGAAGAGGAATCAGGCGACTTGACTTACATTCCTGTGGAACCGTGCCAGTTTGCCAGGAGTCGTTGTACAGCTACAAGAGTGCCTTCCGAGCTTGATTTCCTAGGTGACAGAGAGCACGGTAAGTGATGCCGTCAGCTCCTGGCGCTGAAGAACGTCTACACAAAGCAAGCGCACCGTTTAGTTGGTCTATTGAAAACGAAATCTTCATTCGGGGATCACGTGCGGATAGAGAAAAGTCAAGCGTCTTCGTTCCAGTTGAATTTGCTCCGAAGGCAACCTTTCGACAGAAAGAATCTGCGACATCAATCTCTTCGCTGCGTAAGTGAAATGCCAAAGATTTTAATGAGTAGCGCTGAGTAATGGGTTTACGAAGACCCCGGACAGTTCTCCAGATTAGTGACAGAGGCTTTCTGGGATCCAAAAACTCGCAAAAAGATACCCATCGTTGCTTGTCCAACTTGTGCATGTTATGCTATATTTTATTTTGTGTGCGTCTGGCCACTCTCAGATCAACTGACTTCGTGCGTCTATAATGTCTTTCTCCACGACGACGAATCCCTCGGAGTGTCTCGAGATCAATGTCCATATCAGTGTGAGATGAGCTCACCGGAATCGAACGCGTGGTTGAAAGTAGGGCACTCTTTATTGCGTCTTCTATATTGAAGGGTGAGGCGCCAACATAGTCCTCCATGATTAACTTGTATTTTTGCCAATCCGTGCACTGGACGGCTCTGGAGGACTTGAGTCTTGGAAAGCCGGTAATCCTCAGGTATGTTGGGTTGTGGTCACTACCCCTTGTTTCCAAGTCCGAAAACCAGTGCACTCTGCTGGCGAATGAGCGTGAGACGACAGTGAGGTCCAGGCAACTGCTATAGGCCGATCCGCGCAGATAAGTAGGACTGCCTTCATTCACGAGGATAAGTTCACATTCAGAAGCGAAAGACACTAAATATCTATCTCTACTTTTGACACTGGAGCTTCCCCATAAGTAGTGGTGGGCATTAAAGTCGCCAGTTATCACCCATGGCTGGATAGCTGAATTCCAAGTTCCGCGCAAGCGCTCATGGTCTAGGCGAATCGATAGAGGTAAGTAGGCTCCGATGATGGTGAATGTGGTCTTGTTGTTTTTCCTGTTAGGCAAACGTACTGGTTTTCTTCGTCAGGAGGTACAAGGTGATGAATATAAGTCAAGTCGCGCCGTATGATCACAACGACCTTGCTGCGCTCTCCGTGGGTAGAAAACACAAAAGCGCTCATATCCGGACGGCCTTATGTGAGCTGACAGGTTCGGTTCACAAATCAGAATTATGGAGAACTGGTTCGTGAATACATGTTGCCGGAACTCGGACATACGCGCCCTAAGTCCTCTGGCATTCCACTTAAGGACAGATGCGTTCTTGACCTCCTCTCGAAAGGATAACATGATGCGAGCCATCGTTTTACCTTAGAGCTGCAAGCAACGGACTCGAAGTTTGCAGCACCTGGAGTGCACTCTGCGCTGACGGGGTGTTCGTGTTGCTTAGGAGCATGCGCATTGCGCTCATAAAGGTCTGCAACATGTTAATGACCTGGCGATCGCCAGTTGTCCTTTCATCAGTGGTTCATCATGGCATCGAGGTTGGCGGGATTCAATGCACCTCTGAAACAGGATGTATTCGTGAAAGTGATGACCACTCTTCACGAGGTGGGAGTCTTGACCCTGATTCTGTTTCTGGTGTGTCCGTCTTCGCAGAGGTTGATGATGACGGGACAGATCTTCTTGCTTGAGTTGACGTGTTTCTATCGGCAGATGTCACTTTTCATGATCATCTACTGCGGTGACGCCAACGTCGCCTGACAGTAGCAGCGGCTTCTCTGTGCGTTGAATTGTCGCGCACCATGCGTTTCACCACCGCGCATTCATTTCGCACTCGTGAACAATCTTTAGACGACGCTTTATGAACGCCGTGGCAGTTGGAGCATTTGAACACAGTTGCGTGGCAGGTGTCTTCTGAATGAGGTTCCGCACACCGCGAGCACATGACATTGCTGGTACATACTCCTTTTACATGTCTCATCTTGAAACATCTGAAGCATTGTAGGGGCTTCGGTATGTATGGAGAGACCTTGTGGCCACGTAACAGCCACGTAAAACTGGCCACGTAACGTGGCCAGTTTTGACATGTGGGGAAAGACTGTCTCCCTCAAAAACAATCTTGTTTAGCTGTCACAAGGCACAACTAATTGTCGGAAAGCCTGTCAATGCCCCTCACTGTGGGGGTGTTCTTTTTGTAATGCAATTAATAATTTCTGACGATTCATATGCCAACTATGAAGTCGTCACGAGTCTTACAGTAGTGGGCAATCTTAGATTGAGTCTGGCTTCCAGGGGTTTTAACAAATGACATTTTAGCCTCACAGGAGACAAGACTGCTTGTCGAAACATTTGCTCTGACACCTCAAGTTCACAGATTTTTCATATTTCCAAGCTTCAGTCTTTTAAGGGTCACCGGCACCAGTGTTAAGTTAACCTGCACCAATGGGAACTAGTTCACAGCTGCGCACGAGAAGTTCAGAAATTGTGCAGCACGAGTTCAGCAGTGAATCACAAGTGAATGACAAGGCGCCGACAAAGTGGAATTCTTATTTTTGTTCGCTTAATTTAATCACGCAGAAACATCTTGCCAAACACACCATGTTTGTTGACGTGGGTACGACACCTATGTCTAATGCTACATTGGTTGTTAAGTTGTGCGTGGGACTGCACCAAACCAGCGCCGTCAGAGTAGGAAGTACAGGAAAATTATGAACTAGTTTTAGTGCTGTACCTCTCTTGCGATTTTTGAAATGAATGGCGCGGTTTAGAGAATGCCATAGCTGCACTGCTGAAACAAAATGGCGAGGTGCCGCACTTCGTAAAATGGATAATGTTGAACAGGCGACTCAAACGAACCCTTAAGCACACAAGCGTCTTAGCATTTCACCCCCATCGAAATATGCCGGGCCACTGAGGTTGAGATCAAACCTGTGTTATGTAGCTCAGCAGTGCCACCCAATCTAAGTAAGTGATACAGTTTCAACATTATTGAAGTGTAGATTCCATGCTTGTGGCCAATCTAAAGCACCCCTTCTCGATATGCGTGGCAAAGCATTTACAAATACAGCATTGTTTGTGTGAGGTTCGAGATGACCTGTTTTAGTGGACGTTTAGATGTTCCAACGTGCTCGCAGAGTAGACATTCGGGGGTCGTCATCTTGTCGTTGCATGACAGTCTGGAAAAACAAGAAACATCACCAGATATCAATGCTTGAAATCAATGCATAAGCAATGCATGAACTATTTTAAAGTTAACAAATAAACCCAGTTAACTAGTAAACAGCAGTATTTTACACATATATGTAATAGTACCTCATAACACGTGTATAACGCAGGGCTGCTTCTTCACAAGGTATGTCATGTAGGAGGTTCCTTGCCCACTGTACACTGCTGTTTCCTTGTCAGGTGGGCCAGAAGGCTGTGGCAGAAAATGAAGTATTTCTGAGTTATGTGACATTTCTTTGTCACACTATAGCAATACTACACTCATAATAATGTGATGTTTCTCAAATATGACTGGAGTAAACTACTAGCTCGTAGGGTTTTAGCACTAGTATATGGGCTAGCTACGAAGACACATGCGAGGCCACAGTGACGTATTTGCCTTCTTCCATCGCAATGGCCCGGTTTGTGATATCTGGCGATAGAAATTGAGAATTAACTATTGAGTTAGCAACTCGTTCTACGTGAAGCCACGCCGATAGTAACGCCCGTTTTTGCGGTGACAGGTTGAGATGTTAACAAATTTTAAAATTTGATATTCCAATACGCTGGCGCTGTGTGATGCCTACGCAGCCATTGGCAAAAGAAACTACATATGTTGAAATGAACCAACTGGCCCAGCACGCAACCGTCCTTGAAAGACCGAAGTGCTTTCTACTCACCGGCCCGGGCTTGCAACGGGTGTTCATCCGTTGAAAGCTTCAACAGTCGCTTCGTTTCCCGGGAGTAACTCCAATTCCCTTCGCGAAAGCATTTGAGCGAGTCAAAATAAACAGAACGAGAAAGAGTGCGTTGGTCGGCAGAGGTTCGAAATATTTGCAGTTAAACGAAACAGCGCGAGACACATGCGAACGCACCAAGAGCCATTACCTGCCGTCGCAACCGTCGGCCGCCGTATATTTTGAAATGAGGATAATTATGTCGATAGGCTGCTGCTGACCTCGAGTCAGCTGGAGCAAAAACTAATACAAAAATTGATGCCACAACATATGTTTAAGAAAAACTACTTTTTATAAGAACGAGTTGTTTTTTATGTGTGGCGGTATGAAAAAATGTTGCACTTGATCATTTTAGAATTGAAAGTTGGCCCTGACTAGGGCGCCCCTACAAGAAAGTGTAATAGCGCGAGTGGCGAGAGAGGTTAGCAGATGCGCTCTGGGTGTTATGAAGCAGAAACGCGCCGCGGTTGATGTTTTCGCCCCCTACAGGTGATCAATTCAACTTGAGAGCTTCCGGGGCCTGGCGTCGCGAGCAGTACGCCTATGTTTCAGAGAAGAGAGCTCGGCTCTTCGAGTCTCATAACTGTCGGCCCCAGTGCCGAATTTGTAACGCCTCTGTATATATGCTGTACATGAGCCTTGTTTAACTCACCGTCGTCTCGTTCGCTTGTCTATCAGCTCTGCGCAGAAGCAGTCGCGAGCTGAGAAACCTACGCTACCAAACAGCTGGTGACTGTGTCGGAGGAGATCGGAGCAGTGACGCCATCGGGACAGCGTTGGCATCACCGTCTTTCGTTTCAGTGGTTGGCAGTTGTGGGATCAGCCGGCGTCAGTGACATCGATGCGGTGAGTGCCTGATGTTTTCCCCTCAGTTCACCAGACTACTCTAGTTCAGGTTATAGAAGTTTAGAGAAGGGCTGTGTGAAGCATTAGAGTGAGCTTTAATTGTTTCAAGCAAAGTCAGAGCACTTTGAAACCAAAGTTATTGCGGAGGGTGTAAACACGGCAGTGTTAAAATTGCTTGTGCGTCTTGCTACTAGACTTATAGCGGGTACGGCAACTAGATTCTTAACACGGGCAAACAGCAAGAGGCTAGTGTGAACGATGGAGAACCTAAAAGTGAAGGAACTCATCGAATACTTCTGAGGAACTCGTGATTACTATGGGCCGTGCGAAACGAAAGCAAGCGATCCTTGAGATCATGAAAGATGAAGGAGTGTCGGCTGAGGAAGTCAATGAGGCCTGGGCGTAAATCAAAGCACGCCACGAGGAGGCCGAAAGGCGAGATGTAGAAAATCACGAACGTGAAGAAGTTAAAATGGGCGTACTTCACGAGCGTGAGGAGGCCGAGAGACAGGAGCGCCTAGAGTTGAAACGAATAGAATTGGCAATCCTACAGTGTTCGCAGACGCCTAGCGTAGCTTCTCCGACAGTTCAGGTCAGCGGTTATAGAATTCGGGAGCAACTGCCACCGTTCGTAGTAGGCGAGGGCATGGCGAAGTGTCTCGTCATGTTTTAACACGTCTGTGAGCGAAATGCATTGGAGCGGTCTCTATGGGTGCAGAACCTGTTATCTCTTCTTCCCGGTGGAGTGTCCGACGCGATAACTTGCTTGTCGAGGGAAGCGTTTGAGAGCTACGATGAGGTTAAGGAAATGCTCTTGAGACGTTAAAAGTTGTCACCCGAGGCTCTCAGGCAAAAGTTCCCGTATGCTAAAAAGGAGAATGAGTCACAAGTTGACTTCGCGTTTCGTCTTAAAGCCGATTTAGTTGAATGGCTTAAGGGCGAAGGTGTTTATGACGATCGCGATAAAGCGGTAGAATGCATTGCATTAAAGCAACTCTACCGCTGCATCGAGGAAGATGTCAAGCTTTGGCTGAAGGACAAACTTGGTGTAGTACAGCTAAACAAGGCAGCAGAGTAAGCTGAGGAGTATTATGCTCGCCGAAAGTTGCATAGCAATGCAGTGCGCGGTGAAAAAAATGAAGGGAAAGAGGGCTTTTCAAAGAAACCTGATCAACGGAAACCCGCTCCGCACCGTAATTTCAAGAAGGACCCGTCTCTTACGAAGGACATTGTAGAGGAAAGGCAAATGGAAGCATAGAACTCAAGTCAGGTTCCTAAACAACGCAGTGATACCTCACAGGCATTTGAATCACGGAAGCCGCTAATCTGTTACAAATGCAAAAGGGAAGTGCACATCACGATTAGCTGTAAGCAAAAGTTTGCTTTTGCAACAATCCGAGAATCAAAAAAGAACATGTGGTTGGTATAGCCGTATCTCCAAGTATTAAGTGTTAATGGAAAAACGTGTCGAGCATATTGTGACTCAGCGGCAACCATGGACGTTGTCCATCTTTCATTGGTGTCTCCGGATGACTCTACAGGGGAATGCGCGTGGATCAGGCAAGTTGCCGAGGAGCAGAGTGCTTGCTTACCAATTGCTACGGTTGTCATTGAAGGCCCGTTCGGTAAGCTTCGCACCGAAGTGGCTGTGTCTGCCGCTCTTCCCGATCATTTCGTTTATCTTTTCTCTAACAACTCAGAGCAGCTTCTCGCAAGGGTAAATTATTCTTTCCCAACTTAGCGTACATGGCCCTCACGCGATCGCAAGTGCGGAAGCTTTCGCAGGAGCTTGATCTTGTTCAATGTGGTGAACCATCAAGTGACCTTGGTGGCGAGTCGATTGAACCTCAGAGAGGAAATTCTCCATGTGAGTCATGTGAGCAGTCACTCAAGTGGCCCGTCGCAGAAGCGACTGGCGCAGTTTTCGTAGCCGGGGGACACGACATGGGGCCGAAGAGACAGAGCGAAAGGGGTGCAACGCTGTCGCCTGTAGCGGAAAGTTGGAGGAAGCTGTCGAGGGTTGATGGAGAAACGCTCATTCAATTGCAGAGTGAGGACCTCTCGATTACAGCGCTAATGAAAAGCGTTAACTTGGGAAAAAATAAAAAGAATGTTTTTTTTAAGAAAGCAGGGTTCCTGTATCGGAGCTACAATTATGCGCAAGGTCGCAAGTATAGATAGCTCTTGGTGCCACAAAAGTATCGTCATCACCTATTGGAACTGGCGCATGAAAACGCATTGGCAGGGCATCTAGGCAAGACCAAGGCTAGTGTTTCGCTTGAGTTTTATTGGGCGAAATGCTGGAAGGATATTGAAGACTTTGTACGCTCATGCAACACTTGTCAGAGAGCGGGGAAATCCACGGACAAGTGGAATGCACACATGAAGCTTGTGCCAATTATCACAGAACCTTTTCAGCGCCTAGCAATTGATATCTTTGGGCCATTGCCACAGTCAAGGCAAGGTTGTCGGTACATCCTGGTGACACTCTGTGTAGCCACAAAATTTCCCGAAGCGATACCACTTAAGGAGCTCAATTCCCCTCGTGTCGTGGATGCACTGCTATCTATATTTGCAGGCGTCGGATTTCCTTCTGAAATCCAATGCGACCATGGTAGTGTCTCAACAGCGGCCTCAGCTTTACCTTTATAGATAAATATGGAATAAAAGCAGGGCACAGCTCGATCCATCACCCACAATCTAAAACGGTAGAGCGTATGCATCCCGTTCTAGAACGAATACTGAGAGATTTTGCCACGGGCACAATTGCGACTGGGAAGCCACTATTTCTCCCGCTATGTTCGCTTTGAGATCAGCTCCTCGTGAGAGCACTGGTTTTAGCCCTGCAGAGCTTGTGTATGGCTGGAGTTTGAGAACACCATTGCGAATGCTGCGCGAGTCCTGGGAGGGATTCGATCAGGAGCCTAATGTAGTTGCGTATGTTCTAGACCTCCTTCGGAGGCCCGGAAAAACGAAAGATCTAGCAAAAAGCCACATGAAGGCTGCACAAGTGTTGTCGAAGGAGTACTACGACAAATCGAGGAAGAAGCGCGCTTTTGAAGTAGGAAGTCAGGTAATGCTGCTGCAGCCGTTCAAAAAGAACAAGCTTGAGGTTCATTGGGAGGGGCCCGCCAAAGTAATATTGAAGCTTTATGATACCAATTATGAAGTGAAATTAAAAATGCGGCCGAACAAAATTTACCACAGTAACTTGATCAACCATACGTCCAACGTCAAGCGGTCGTAAATCTGCTGTTGAATGCTTCAGAGAAAGAGGGAGCAGAAATTTTGAGTTCTAGTGATGTAATCGAAAAGTAATCGGAGGTAATCTTGGAGCAGTTGAACCTAGAGCCTAGGTTAAGTGAAGTCCAGAAGGAGGACCTGAGAAGGATTGTTCCTGAGTTTCAAGACGTGTTTTCGGACCGTCCCGGAAACACGACAGTGATTGAACACGACTTCGAGCTAATTTGTGAGGAGCCAATCCGTAGCAAGCCGTATCAATGTTCTCCTGCGCAACGTCGCAAGTATGAGCTGCCCTTGGTACCGCATAGGTATCGTTGCCTAAAAGTGGCCGATTACTGATGTGGAGCATGATACTCCAACAACACAACTTTGACGTCCGCTACAAAAAAGAAAGCTAAACGCTAATGTAGACGCATTGAGCCGTTTGTTTAGTTAGTACCTCCTCCACCTTTTGGATTCTTGCTCGCGATTCGGGGCTAAATTTTGTCCTCATCGCGGCTTTAGCTGAGCGCGCTCGTCCAGAATGAGCTAAAGAAGCCAACTTTATGTTGTGATCTATTTCGTTACGTTGTTGTACGTGTAAAAATTTGAGTTCTCATTTTAAGAGTCTTGTGTTCCACGCGTGCCTCTTGATGTAGAGGGAACTAAATTTCGATAGACACGTAGCTAGGTATATGTTGTACTATAATTTGTCTGGTGTTTTGTCGGGTGACCGAGGGCACTTGCTTTTGTCGTGTGTTGTCTGTTGTCGAACCGTTTCTGACAAGTTGCAGAACCATCGACAAGTACTGAGACCAAAGACCGTCAGAAGAGACGAGTCAAGTTGGCCGATAAGTTGTGGCGACAAGTCAGTGGAGCTGGGATCCGTCCTCAAGAATTGGATGTGTTCCCGGAAGAGAGTCTGGAGCTGCATTCTCCCCATGGCCCTGGAGGCGAACCTTGAGAGACCTGGCGAACGAGCGCACCTGACATCTTAGCCACGTAGAAGCAGCTCATCTTTCTGGCGCATTGTCTGGTGGGGGGGTGCTGGTATGCCTCCACCTCCACACTGAACGTCTATGCCTCTAAAAAAGGCAATCTGTGTCAAGGCCAGCATGCGAGCCCGCCTGACGCGAACAACTCAACGCGTCATCACGCGGCTATGCCTTTCCTTCGCGCACGCACAGCGAGCCCGATGCAGCAATAGGCGCCTTCCTGTCGGGCGAGTCTTACGCATTGCGTGGCGACGTCACTCGACCTTGGGTTCAGCCACGTGCAGCGGCTCCGCATTTGATGAGAATGACGCGCCCCAGTGGCGACCCCATAGGAGGATTCTGACCTCATGACCAGCAGCGCTTCTGGTTGGACATTTGGTTACTCAAAAATCCACCCGGTGCATGTAAAAAAAGCCCTGCGGCGCGTCGCGAGCAGTAGACCTATGTGTCAGATAAGAGAGCTCGGCTATTCGAGTCTCTAAACTGTCGGCCCCAGTGCCGAATTTGTAACGCCTCTATATATAGTCTGTACATAAACTTTGTTTGCCTCACCGTCGTCTCGTCCGCTCGTTTATCAGCTCTGCCCAGAAGGATTCATTCGCGAGCTGAGAAACCTACGCTACCAAACGGCTGGTGACCCTGTCGGCGAAAATTGTAGCAGTGGCGCCTTCAGGACCGCGTTGGCGTCACCGTCTTTCGTAAAAGTGAGAGCAGCGGTGGGATTTCATGGCGCCCTTCGTAATGTCGTCGGAGGCGCGCTTCGTAACAGCGTAAAGTGGGTATGTGCCACAGGGTATGTGAGATGGCGGTACTTGGAGTGTTAATTAGGTGTATGCATAGGCGGATGGACAGACAGAATAGCAGACGGATGGACGAATAGACGGACGCATAAAGCTGGTATGTGCCACAGGGTATGCGAGATTCGAGATGGCCGTTTGGAACGTTTATTAGCTGGACGCATCGACAGACGCACGGATGGGCGGACAGACATAGCAGACTGACGGGTGGATAGACGGACACGTAAAACGTGTATGTGCCACAGGGTATGCGAGATGGCGATACTTGGAGGGTTCACTAAATGAACGCACGAATGGAAGCATGGGCGGATAGACAGATATTCAAGCAGACGGACGGAGGGATACATGGATGCGTAAAGCGGATATATGCCACAGGGTATACTAGATGGCGGTACCTGGAGTGTACACTAGATGGACGCACGAACGGACGCACAGATGGACGGACAGACAGTTTAGCAAACAGATGGATGGACGCGTAAAGCGTGTATGTGCCACAGGGTATGCGAGATGGTGGTACTTGGAGTGTTCACTAGATGACGGCATAGACGGACGCCCGGATGAATGGACAGGCTAGCAGACGGATGGACGGTTAGACGGAAGCGTAAAGCTGGTATGAGCCACAGGGTATGCGAGATGGTTCGACTCAGAGTGTTTACTAGATGGACGCACGGACGGACGCATGGACGGAGAGACAGACTCACAGATGGACAGGCGGATAGACGGACGTGTCAAACGGGTATATGCCACAGGGTATACGAAATGGTGGTACCTGGAGTGCTCACTAAAGTGACGCGCGGATGGACGAACAGATCGATGGACACACAGACTAGAATACGGACAGACGGACAGACGGACAGACGTACACGTAAAGCGTGTATGTGCCACACGGTACGCGAGATGGCGGTGCTTGGAGTGTTCACTAGATGGACGCACGGACGGAAGTATGGGTGGACGGACAGACAGACTAGCAAATGGGCGGACTGATAGACGGCCGCGTAAAGCGTGTATGCGCCACAGGGTACGCAAGATGGCGGTATTTGGAGTGTTCACTGGATGGCCACTTGGACAGACGCCTGGATGAACGGGCAGTGGGGGAGAGGGGATAGACAACAAGAGGTAAGGCAGGGAGGTTAACCAGGCACATGCCCGGTTTGCTACCCTACGCTGGGGGAATAAGAAGGGGCCATAAAGATGAAAGAGAGAGAAAAGCAAAGAGAAAGAGTGAGAGGAAAAAAAGGAGGATTGTCAGTCAATCGGCTGGTGCGTATGCAGCGGTGGCACTACACAAAAGGTAAAGGTGGTCACGTAGGCCTGTAGTCCTCAAAAAGCACAAGACAGCTTTGACTGCTTTTTGAGCCGAGGAGAGGCGATGGCGGTGTTCCAGTAGCATCTGCCCAGAGAGTGGCCGATCGTCCGATTGTCGCAATGCGTCTGAAAGCTTCTGTCTTTCTGAGGCTAATCGAGAGCAATGGCATATCAAATGGTCGATGTCTTCTTTGGTGCAGCAGACGTCGCATTCCGCATTGTCGCTCAATCCGATGAGGGTTCTATATGCTTTTGTGAAGACAACCCCCAACCAAAGGCGACAAAGAAGTGAAGCTTCACGTTGGCGAAGTCCGGATGGAAATCGAAGTTCCAGTCGAGGGTTTATTTGGTATAGTCTCGTATGCCTTATGCTTGGGGTGTTCCACTCCTGCCGACTCAGACCACGTGCTTGGTGACGAAGTTGCTTTGCAGCGTCAGTCCTTGACAAAGGAATCGGAAGGGTGTGCTCTTCTTGGTGCGATGTGCAAGCCGCGTTGTCTGAGGAATTATTGCCACTGATCCCACAATGGCCAGGATGCCACTGAAACTCGACCTCGTGGAAGGATAGATGGACGCGTAAAGCGGTTCTGTGCCACAAGGTACTCTAGATGCGAGATGATGGTACATAGGGTGTTAACTAGATGGACGCACAGCCGGACGAACAGACAGACTAGGAGACGGACGGACGTATAGACGGACGCGTCAAGCGGGTAAGTGCCACAGGGTACGCGTGATGGCGGTACCTGGAGTGTTCACTAGATGGACGCACATATGTACGGATAGATAGACTAGCTGACAGAAGAAAATATAGACGGAAGCGTAAAGCGGGTATTTCCCACAGGGTATGCGAGATGGCGGTACTTGGAGTGTTCACTAGCTGTACGCACGGAGGGACCAATGAACCGACGGACAGACATAGCAGATGGATGGACGCATAGAAGGACGCGAAAATGGGGTATGTGCCACAAGGTATGAGAGATTGTGGTACCTGGAGTGTTCACTAGATGGACGCATGGGTGGACACATGGGCGGACGGACAGACAGAATAGCAGACGGACAGACGGATAGACGGACGCGTAAAGTGGGTATGTGCCACGGGGTATGCAATATTCGAGATAGCAGTACTTAGAGTGTTCACAAGATGGCCGCACGGATGGATGCATGGACGGACGGATAGACATAGCAGATGGATGGACCAATAGACTGACGCATGAAGCGGGTATGTGCTACAGGGATTACGTGATGGTGTTACCCGGAGTGTTCACTAGATGGACGCACGGACGGACGCATGGAACGACGGGCAGACAGACTAGCAGACGGACTTGCGGATAGACAGACGCGTAAAGCGTGTATGGGCCACAGGGCTTGAGAGATAGTGGTACTTGGAGTGCTCACTAAATGGACGCATGGACGAATGCATGGATGGACAGACAGACAGATTAACAGACGGACGGATGGATAGACGGACGCATAAAGAGGGTATGCACCTTAGGTTATGCGAGATGCGAGATGGCGGTACTTGGAGTGTTCACTGGATGGATGCACGAACGGATTCATGGACGGACGGACAGACAGACCAACAGACGGACAAATGGATAGCTGGACGCGTAAAGCGGGTATGTGCCACAGAGTATGTAAGATGCGAGATGGCGGTACTCAGAGAGTTCACTCGATGGACTCACGGACGGACAGACGGATGAATAGATGGACGCGTAAAGCGGGTGTGTGCCACACGGTATGCGAGATGGCGGTACTTCGAGTTTTCAATGGATGGAGACGTGGACGGATGCATGGACGGATGGACAGACAGACTAGCAGACGATGTACGGATAGACGGACGCGTAAAGCGGGTATGTGCCAAAGGCTATGCGAGACGCGAGATGGTGGTACTTGATGTGTTCACTAGATAGACGCACGGACGGACGCCTGAACAGGTAGACTTGCAGACGGACGGACGGATAGATGGACGCGCAAAGAAGGGGGTTTTTGCAACAGGGTATGCGAGATGGCGGTAGTTGGAGTGTTCCGTAGCAGGACGCAAAGACGGACGCATGGACGGACAGACAGACTAGCAGACGGACGGATGGATAGATGGACGCGTAACGCAGGTATCTGCCACAGGGTATGCGAAATGGTGGTACTTGAAGCGTTCACCAGATAGACGCACAGACGAACGCATGAATAGACGGACAGGCTAGTCGATGAATGGACGGATAGACGGACGCGTAAAGTGGGTATGTGCTACATGGTATGCGAGATGGCGGTACTTGGAGTGTTCACTAAATGGATGCACGGATGGATGGACAGACAGACTTGCAGACGGACGCGTAAGCGGGCATGTGCCACAGGGTATGTGAGATGACGGTACTTGAAGTGCTCACAAGATTGACGCGCGGACTGACGCATTGGCAGACAGACAGACAGAATAGCAGACGGACGGACGGACAGACAGACGCGTAAAGTGGGTATGAGTTACAGGGTATGCGAGATGGCGGTACCTGGATTGTTCACATGATGGATGCGCATATGAATGGACAAACTGACTAGCAGACTGAGGAACGGATAGACGGACGCGTAACACGTGTACGTACCACAGGGTATGCGCATGGACGGACGCCAGGATGGACGGACAGGCTAGCAGACGGACGGTTGGATAGACGAAAGCGTAAAGTGGGTATGTGCCACAGGGTATATGATATGGCGGTACTTGGAGTGTTCACTAGCTGGAC
The DNA here is from genome assembly GCA_013436015.1 of Rhipicephalus annulatus. Lineage (NCBI taxonomy): Eukaryota > Metazoa > Arthropoda > Arachnida > Ixodida > Ixodidae > Rhipicephalus > Rhipicephalus annulatus. The sequence continues at coordinate 211,159 of WOVY01003035.1, forward strand.
GCACGGATGGACGCTTGAGCAGACGGACAGACAGACGTGCATATGGACGGACGAATAGGCAGACGCGTAAAGCGGGGATCTGCCACAGGGTATGCGAGATGCGAGATGGCGATACTTGGAGTGCTCACTAGATGTACGCATGTACGGACGCATGTGCGGACGGACAGACAGACTAGCAGACGGACGGACGGATAGATGGACGCGTAAAGCGGGTATAAGCCACAGGGTATGCGAGATTTGAGATGGCAGTACTTGAAGTGTTCACTAGATGGACGCACGGATGGATGCGTGGACAGAAGGACAGACACACTAGCAGACGGACCGACTGATAGACGGACTGGTAAAGCGGCTATGTGCCACAGCGTATGCGAGATGCGAGATGGCGGTACCTAGAGTGTTCACTAGATGGACGCACGGACGGACGCATGGATGGACGGACAGACCGACTAGCAGACGGATGGAGGGATAGAAGGACGCGTATAGCGTGTATGTGCCACAGGACTTGCGAGATGACGGTTCTTGAAGTGCTCACTAGATGGACGCTTGGACAGATGCATGGGCAGACGGACGGACTGATAGACGGACTCATAAAGTGGATATGTGCCACATGGTATGCGAAATGCGAGATGGCTGAACACATAGTGTTCACTAGATGGAAGCACGGAAGGACGCATGGACGAACGGACAGACATACTTGCAGACGGATGGGGGAATAGACGAACGCCTAAAGCGTGTATGTGCCACAGGGTATTCGAGATTGTAGTACTTGGAGTGTTCACTAGATAGACGCACGGACGGAAGCATGGGCAGATGGACACACAGACTAGCTCACGGAAGGACGCACAGACGGACGCGTAAAGCGGGTATGAACTACATGGTATGCGAGATGACAGTACGTGGAGTGTTCACTAGGTAGACGCACAGATGAACGTACAGACTAGCAGACGGAGAAATGGATAGACGGAAGCGTAAAGCGGGTATGTGCCACAGGGTTTGCCAGATGGCGGTACATGGAGTGTTCACTAGCTGGACGCATTGATGGACGCATGGATGGACGGCCAGACAGACTAGCAGCGTAAGGACGGATAGTCGGATGTGTAACGCGTGTATTTGCCACAGGGTATGTGAGATGGTGGTACTTGGAGTGTTCACTAGATAGATGCGCGGACGGAAGCTCAGATATAATGACAGACAGACTATCAGACGCACGGACGGATAGATGGGCACGTAAAGCGGGTATGTGCCACAGGGTATGCGAGATTCGAGATGGCCGTACTCGGAGTGTTCACTAGATGGACGCACGGGCGGACGCATGGACAGAAGGACAGACACACTAACAGACGGACCGACTGACAGACGGACTGGTAAAGTGGCTATGTGCCACAGCGTATGCGAGATGCGAGATGGCGGTACCCAGAGTGTTCATAGACGGACGCACGGACGGACGCATGGATGGACGGATAGACAGACTAGCAGACGGATGGTAATAGAAGGACGGGTAAAGCGTGGTTGTGCCACACGGTATGCGAGGTTGCGGTACTTGAAGTGTTCACTAGATGGACGCGCGGACGGACGCACAGACGAACGGACAGACAGACTAGCAGACGGACGGACGGATAGGTGGACGCGTAAAGCGGGTGTGTGCCACAGGGTATGCGAGATTCGAGATGGTAGTACTTGGAGTGTTCACTAGACAGGGGCGGGGGGGATAAACAAGAAGAGGGAAGACAGGGAGGTTAACCAGGCACATGCCCGGTTTGCTACCCTACGGTGGGGGAATAAGAAGGGGGCATAAAGATGAGAGAGAGAGGAAAAAAAGAGAAAGAGAGAGAGGAAAAAAGGAGGATTGTCAGTCAATCGGCTGGCGCATATGGAACGGTGGCACTACACAAAAGTTAATGGTGGTCTCGTAGGCCTGTAGTCCTCAAAAAGCACAAGACAGCTTTGACTGCTTTTTGAGGCGACGAGAGGCGAAGGCGGTGTTCCAGTAGCATCTGCACAGAGAGTGGCCGATCGTCCAATTGTCGCGATGCGTCCGAAAGCTTCTGTCTTTCTGAGGCAAATCGAGGGCAATGGCATATAAAATGGTCGACGTCTTCTTTGGTGCAGCAGACGTCGCATTCCGCATTGTCGGTCAATCCGATGAGGTTTTATATGCTTTTGTGAAGGCAACCCCCAACCAAAGGCGACAAAGAAGTGAAGCTTCACGTCGACGAGGTCCGGATGGAGGTCGAAGTTCCAGTCGAGCGTTATTTGGTATAGTCTCGTATGTCTTATGCTTTGGGTGTTCCACTCCTGCAGACACAGACTACGTGCCAGGTGACGAAGTTGCTTTGCAGCGTCGGTCCTTGACAAAGGAATCGGAAGTGTGTGCTCTTCTTGGTGCGATGTGCGAGCCGCGTTGTCTGCGGAATCATTGCCACTGACCCCACAATGGCCAGGAAGCCACTGAAACTTGACCTCGTGGCTGTTTCTGTGACGTGGTGAACAATCTTGATAACTTCGTAAGTTAATTGTTCATGGCAACCTCGTCGAAGGAATGACTGCATGCTCTGTAGGGCTGGTTTTTAGTCGGAAAACACAGTCCATTTACTCGGTCTTTGGGATTTGATGTACTCGAGGGCGCCATGCAAAGCCGCAAGTTCTACCGCTGTTGACGTAGTGACATGTGACAGTTTGATTCGCCGAGTGATTCCTCTAGTGGGAATCACCGCCGCATCACCAGAACCAGACGATGTGGTTGAACCATCGGTGTATATGTGCACGTGGAGTTGTACATTTCTTGCAGATGGCTCAAGCTCAGTTATTTTAGGGCTGATGAATGCAAATTCTATTTTTTCTGTATTCCTGGAATGGAAACACGTACTTGTGGACGTGTCAGGCACCACGGAGGATACACCAGTTTCTCAGCAGGCGTAAAACCTGACGTAAACGACGCACGATGAGCACAGACAATTGCACTAAATCTCGAGTGGGGCCTCTCAGTAGCGAGGGTTGCCAAGTGATGGGAAGGATTCCTAGCATGTTGCCTGAGGTACGTACGCATCGTTTCAATGGGGATGTGCGTCATGATCGAGTAGTCCTGTGCAATGGCAATTGTTTCAGCTGTCAATGTGCAGCGGGGTAAACCAAGGCATATCCTAAGCGCTTGGGCTTGAATATTTTGGATTGTGCGCGGGTTCGTGTTGCACGTGTTAGATATATCAGGTAGGCTATACCGCAGGAATCCAGTAAATAATACTTTGTACAGCTGTAACAGAGACTCGACAGACATTCGCCAACTTTTCCCAGCAAGAAACCTGAATAAGTGACAAATGGCAGTCATCCGCTTTTTCACGTAGTTTACGTGGGGTGTCTAAGACAGGTTTCGGTCGATTACGACTCCCAAGAAACTGGGTTGCCAGCTGCATGACACCAACTGCCCGTTAATTGATATGCCGTAAGCGAACATTGGTTTTCTGGTGAAAGCCACGACTGCACACTTCTCACTTGCGATTTTGAGCCCTTGTTTGCGTAAGTGGTACGATGTCACTGATGTTGCCTTCTGAAGTCGAGCGCGAAGTTGAAGTCGAGTCACACCTGATGTCCACACACAGATGTCATCAGCATAAATGGAAAGTCGTACACTGCTTGGTTGCTTGCCAACTAGTTCAATGAGTGTTAGGTTGAACAGCGTCGGGCTTAGCACTCAGCCTTGCGGGACTCCTCGGCTGCAGTAATACTCGGGTGTCGGGTCATTCTCTGTCTGCACGCGAAATGATCTATTCTGTAGGTAGCTCTGAACACACGTATATATCCTGCCACCGAGGCCTACTCCTTGTAGTACGCTGAGAATGGCTCCGTGGGTGACATTATCGTATGCCCCTTTAATGTAAAGAAACAGAGCAGCAGATAACCGTTTACAGGCCTTCTGGTGTTCTACATATGTCACCAAGTCAACTACATTGTCAATTGACGAGCGGCTTCGTCTGCACCCGAACATGGCATCTGGATATATTTCATAATTTCTAAGTACCATTCCAGACGCGTTAAATCATCCTTTCAATAAATTTTCCCACACAGCTCGCGAGGGCAATCGGGCGGTACGAGGAAATATCTAAGGGTGACTTGCCGACTATGAGAAGTTGAATCAGGAGACTTGACTTCCATTCCTGTGGAACCGTGCCAGTTTGCCAGGAGTCGTTGTACAGCTGCAAGAGTGCCTTCCGAGCTTGATTTCCTAGGTGACACAGAGCACGGTAAGTGATGCCCTCAGCTCCTGGCGCTGAAGAACGTCTACACAAAGCAAGCGCACCGTTTAGTTGGTCCATTGAAAACGAAATCTTCATTCGGGGATCACGTGCGGATACAGAAAAGTCAAGCGTCTTCGTTCCAGTTGAATTTCCTCCGCAGGCAACCTTTCGACAGAAAGAATCTGCGACACCAATCTCTTCGCTGCGTAAGTGAAATGCCAAAGACTTTAATGAGTAGCGCTGAGTAATGGGTGTACGAAGACCCCGGACAGTTCTCCAGATTAGTGACAGAGGCTTTCTGGGATCCAAAGACTCGCAAAAAGGTACCCATCGTTGCTTGTCCAACTTGTCCATGTGATACTGTATTTTATTTTGTGTGCGTCTGGCCACTCTCAGATCAACTGACTTCGTGCGTCTATAATGTCTTTCTGCACGACGACGAATCCCTCGGAGTGTCTCGAGATCAATTTCCATATCAGTGCGAGATGAGCTCACCGGAATCGAACGCGTGGTTGACAGTAGGGCACTCTTTATAGCGTCTTTTATATTGAAGAGTGAGGCGCCAACATAGTCCTCCATGATTAACTTGTATTTTTACAATCCGTGCACTGGACGGCTCTGGAGGACTTGAGACTTGGAAAGCCGGTGATCCTCAGGTATGTTGGGATGTGGTTACTACCCCTTGTTTCCAAGCACGAAAACGAGTGCACTCTGCTGGCGAACGAGCGTGAGACGAAAGTGACGTCCAGGCAACTGCTGTAGGCTGATCCGCACAGATAAGTAGGACTGCCTTCATTCACGAGGATAAGTTCACATTCAGAAGCGAAAGACACTAAATATCTATCTCTACTTTTGACACTGAAGGTTCCCCATAAGTAGTGGTGGGCATTGAAGTCAAGTCGCCAGTTATCACACATTGCTGGATAGCTGAATTCCAAATTCCGCGCAAGCGCTCACGGTCTAGGCGAATTGATAGACGAAAGTAGGCTCCGATGATGGTGAATGTGGTCTTGTTGTTTTTACTGTTAGGCAAACGTACTGGTTTTCTTCGTCAGGAGGTACAGGGTGATGAACATAAGCTAAGTCGCGCCGAATGATCACAACGACCTTGCTGTGCTCTCCGTGGGTAGAAAACACAAAAGCGCTCATATCCGGACGGCCTCATGTCAGCTGACAGGTTCGGTTCATAAATCAGAATTATGGAGAACTGGTTCGTGAATACATATTGCGGAACTCGGAAATACGCGCCCTAAGTCCTCTGGCATTCCACTTAAGGACAGATGCGTTCTCGACCTCCTCTCGAAAGGATAACATGATGCGAGCCATCGATTTACCTTAGAGCTGCAAGCAACGGACTCGAAGTGTGCAGCACCTGGAGTGCACTCTGCGCTGACGGGGTGTTCGTGTTGCTTTGGAGCATGCGAATTGCGCTCATAAGGGTCTGCAACATGTTAATGACCTGGCGATCGTCAGTTGTCCTTTCATCAGTGGTTCGTCAAGGCATCGAGGTTGGTGGGATTCAATGCACCTCTGAAACAGGCTGTGTTCGTGAAAGTGATGGCCACTTTTCACGAGGTGGGAGCCTTGACCCTGATTCTGTTTTCGGTGTGTCCGTCTTCGCAGAGGTTGATGATGACGGGACAGTTCTTCTTGCTTGAGATGACGTGTCTCTATCGGCAGATGTCACTTTTCATGATCATCTTCTGCGGTGACGCCAACGTCGCCTGACAGTAGCAGTGGCTTCTCTGTGTGTTGAATTGTCGCGCACCATGCGTTTCAGCACCGCGCGTTCATTTCGCACTCGTGAACAATCTTTGATTGATTTGTGGGGTTTAACGTCAAAAAACCACTATTTGATTATGAGAGACGCCGTAGTAGAGGGCTCCGGAAATTTTGACCACCTGGGGTTCTTTAACGTGCACCCAAATCTGAGTACACGGGCCTACAACATTTCCGCCTCCATCGGAAATGCAGCCGCCACAGCCGGGATTTGAACCCGCGACCTGCGGGTCAGGAGCCGAGTACCTTAGCCACTAGACCACCGTGGCGGGGCTCGTGAACAATCTTTAGACGACGCTTTATGAACGCCGTGGCAGTTGGAGCATTTGAACACAGTTGCGTGGCAGGTGTCTTCTGAATGAGGTTCGGCAAACCGCGAGCACATGACATTGCTGGTACATACTACTTTTACATGTCTCATCTTGAAACTTCTGAAGCATTGTAGGGGCTTCGGTATGTATGGAGAGACCTGGTGGCCACGTAACGTCGCCAGTTTTGACATGTGGGGGAAGACTGTCTTTCTCAAAAACAATCTTCAGGCAACCTGACTGACCAAGCCTTGCGATGTGCTTGGTGAGGATATCGTCAGTAGTTGGCTTTATCAAGATTGGAAAATCGTCAGCGGGGATGGAAATGTCCACGTCATAAATGATGCCAAACCTGCCCTTACAGTCACTGGGGATCACTGATATAAATGTGACTCAGTCGATTTCCGAGATGTTCTGTAGGATTTGCAGCGCACTACGGTGTAGAACATCAACTGCCAGAACACTCTTCCGTGATTTGATCCTGACGTCATTAATCTCATTTCGAGCAAGTCCTTCGAAGTATGCAGAGAGGACTTGCCTGTTAAGCCACCGTAGGTTGGCTGAAGGGTCCACAGCCATGAAGGGTGTAGTGCGTGGCCAACGCTGCACGGTAGCTAGCGTGGTGGATAGACTCGCCGTCGACGTTGACGTATTTAGTAGCAGTCTCCTTTTTGCATTGCGGCTCAAGACGACTGTGTAGTCGTCATCCTATGACTCGATGCCGTTGGAGTAGAGCTCTGTTTCCTCGCTGTCTCTGCCACTTGAGGTGGTCCACCTCAAGTGGACAGACATAGCAGACGTATGGACGGATAGATGGACCTGTAAAGTGGGTATGTGCCACAGATTATGCGAGATGGTGGTACTTGGATTGTTCCCTAGATGGATGCACGGATAGACGGACAGACAGACTAGTAGACGGACAGATGAATAAACGGGCACGTAAAGCGGGTATATGCAACCAGGTATGCGAGATGGTGGCACATGGAGTGTTAACTAGATGTATGTACGGACGGCATGCGAGATGCGAGATGGCGGTACTTGAAGTGTTTACTAGCTGGACGCACAGACGCACGCATGGACGGACGGACAGATATAGCAGACGGACGGGCGGATAGATGGACGCGTAAAGCGTGCACGTGCCACAGGGCATGTAAGATGGCGGTACTTGGAGTGTTCACTAGATGAACGGACGGACGAACGTATGGACGGACAAACAGACTGACTAGCAGACGGACAGACGAATAGATGGACGCATGAAGCGGGTATATGCCACATGGTTTGCGAGATGGTGGTACTTTGAGCGTTCATTATGTGGCCGCAATGACGGACGCCTGGATGGACGAACAGACAGACTAGCAGGTGGACGGACAGATAAACAGACGCGTAAAGCGAGTATGTGCCAACGGGTACGCTAGAGAGTGTACTTGGAGTGCTCACTAGATGGATGCATGGACGTACGCATGGAACGGCGGACAGACATAGCAGACGGACGGATGGATAAACAGATGCGTAAAGTGTGTATGTGCCACAGGGTATGCAAGAAGGCGGTACTTGAAGTATTCACTAGATGAACGCATGGACGAGCATATGGATGAACAAAGACAGACTAGCAGACGGGCACACGTATAGACGGACTGATAAAGCGGGTATGTGCTACATGGTATGCGAGATGGCGGTACTTTACGTGTTCACTAGAAAGACGCACGGATGGATGTACAGACAGACTAGCAGACGAACGGACGGATAGACGGACACGTAAAGCGTGTATGTGCCACAGGGTATGTTAGACGCGAGATGGCTGGACTCAGAAAGTTCACTAGATGGACGCACGGACGGACGCATGGATGACGGACAGAGACATGCGGACGGACGGGCAGATAGACGGATGCGTAGAGCGTCTATGTGCCACAGGGTATGTGAGATTGCGGTACATGGAGTGTTCACTAGATGGTCGCCCAGACGGAAGCATGGGTGGAGAGATAGACAGACTAGCAAACGGACGGAGGAATAGACGGACGCGTAAAGTGGTTATATGTCACAGGGTATACGAGATGGCGGTACCTAGATTGTTCTCTCGATGAACGCACGGACGGACGCACAGAAGGACGGACACACAGACTAGCAGATGTAAAGACGGATAGATGGACGCGTTGTTCTGCCTGCGAGTACACAATGAACGTCCATGCCTCTGAAAAAGGCAATCTGTGTCAAGGCCAGCACACGAGACCACTTGACGCGAGCAACTCAACGGCGTCATCACGCGGCGGTGCCTCTCTCTCGTGCACACAGAGTGAGCCCATTGCAGCAATAGGCGCCTTCCTTACTGGCGAGTCTTACGCAATGCGTGGCGACGTCGCTTGACCTTGGGTGCAGGCACGTGTAGTGGCTCCGTATTTGATGAGAATGACGCGGCCCAGCGGCAACCCCATTGGAGGATTCTGATCTCACGACCAGCAGCGCTTCTGGTTGGACATTTGGTTACTCAAAGAATCCACCCGGCGCATATTAAAAAGCCCTGTGGCGCGTCGCCACAGACCACCTACCACTTTAGAGAACTGTACCTTTGAGCTGTTGTATCAAGATAACATGCAAATTAGTAGCGGCGGCGTACTGAACTGCAATACCGCGAGGCGAGATGGCGCTGGTAGTGCTATAATCATCAATAAACAGACGCAATTTTCTGCTGCAGGGTGGGGCTCGTGGTTGGTTGGCACTGCTCGCTGCCTCTGGTATTTTTTTTTGCGTTGCTATATCGCGCTTCGAGTTTTTAATTATCGCCAGGTGGCCTAACTGGCCTTTACTGGCAAAAACAACGTCAATCAAGTAAGGTTTGCATCGCTTATTGCGAGCGTTTATGCCGGTACAACCAATGTATACGGTTCGGTCCGAACAAGACAAGTCACTCATACATATCGAAAGGTTTCAACCCATGTGTAAATACTCTTGAAAGCTAACAAGCATATGCATATAACTGAACATCGAGATCGCTGAATGCGCGTCACTCTCATTGTGTAGCGGCGTTCGAGTTTAATAGCGTGGCTTGAAGACTGGGTTCGATTCTACCGTCATATGCGGCACTTGCCCTGTAGTGTTGATCTTGAAGTGAAGTGAAAGCATGATGTGGGATTGGGGAGAAAACTTCCACATTGCCGACAGATAGCTCGAAAACTGAGAGCAATGTAGTTTTGCTAAGTTTGTTAAATAAGCAGTTGCGGATGCGTGCAGTTCGCAATTTTTCTCGCTCTGCATTGCTACAGTGAGTACTTCAAAGTTGTACAATGTCGCGTTGTGTCGATGGGGTAGGCACTAGTTATACCTCTCAGCCGTGAACCCCTATGATAGGTAATATGTATTTAGGTGATGAGCCTAAAAATATTTCAGACTTGCTACATTTATTGTTAAAGCTACACAATTACTACACCAAGAATTTGTCGTCGCAGGTAATGACCGGTTTGCTGAGTATGCAGCGAACTTGTATGCTTAAGGAACAGTTGTGAGGTGTATGCTTACAGATCGAAAAGGCCCGATTCTAGAAAAAATAAGCTTTAGGCATGTATTATACAATTTTCTTGTTTTTACATCTTTGTTCGTGCTCTTAAAGTACACTATCTGCTCAGCGCTGAGCACAATTGCTTTTTTGCATAGACATATCGATAGAGCTTGAGCAGTCTCTTGTAAGCAAGCACTCCTGAAATAAATTGGTGGTACATGATGCGAATCTGTCCAAATACTGAATCAATAAAGGTCACTGTGTTTTTTTTTTCAGTATACTTGTGCTTAAAAGCTTAAGTTGTCTTCTCCCTGCTACTTTTATAGGTTAGGATTCGAAATACGTACTATCTTGCAGTGCGGCTGTGGATAAGTCAAGATCATGTATGTTTCTACTACCTGTGCAATTTCCTACATTTTTTATGGCGGTAGCACAAAATTTCACTTTGTAGTGGTAGACACTGTAGCTATGACAACTTAATTTAAACAGAAGCAGATGTGCTAAAAACTCTGGGACGTTTCTCTGCTATATGAAATGAAACAGCACCACATCCAATGAACACAGTCTTGTTCTTCACCACAGCATTTACGTCTTTGATGAAACTGTGCTGCAAGTGCTCATCATTTTTATGGCTTATTAGTTTTGGAGTCCTTTAAACATATGTGAAAAGCTAAAGCAGTTGAGTGCAGCCTTATTAGCTTTGGCGCATCTTTTTTCTAAACTTGTATGAGCTTAACACACTTAAGACAAACCAGCTCTAGGTGTAGTTCGTTAGCTGTCACAAGGCACAACTAATTGTCGGAAAGCCTGTCAATGCCCCTCAGTGTGGGGGTGTTCTTTTTGTAATGCAATAAATAATTTCGGACGATTCGTATGCACACTATGAAGTCGTCACGAGTCTTACAGTAGTGGGCAATCATAGATTGATTCTGGCTTCCAGGGGTTTCAACAAATGACATTTTAGCCTCACAGGAGACAAGACTGCTTGTCGAAACATTTGCTCTGACACCTAATGTTCACAGATTTTTCATATTTCCAAGCTTCAATCTTTTAAGGGTCACTGGCACCAATGTTAGGTTAACCTGCACCAATGAGAACTGGTTCACAGCTGCGCACGAGAAGTTCAGAAATTGTGCAGCACGAGTTCAGCAGTGAATAACAAGTGAATGACAAGGTGCCGACAAAGTGGAATCCTTATTTTTGTTCGGTTAATTTAATGAGGCAGAAACATCTTGGCAAAACACACCATGTTTGTTGACGTGGGTACGACACATATGTCTAATGCTACATTGGTTGTTAAGCTGTGCGTGGGACTGCGCCAAACCAGCGGTGTCAGAGTAGGAAGTACAGGAAAATCATGAACTAGTTTTAGTGCTGTACTTCTCTTGCGACTTTTGAAATGAATGGCGCGGTTTAGAGAATGCTATTGCTGCACCGCTGAAACAAAATGGCGAGATGCCGCACTTCGTAAAATGAATAATGTGGAACAGGCAACTCAAACAAACCCTTAAGCACACAAGCGTCTTAGCATTTCACCTCCATCGAAATATGCCGGGCCACTGAGGTTGGGATGAAACCTGTGTTGTGTAGCTTAGCAGTGCCACCCAATCTAAGTAAGTGATACAGTTTCAACATTATTGAAGTGTAGATTCCATGCTTGTGGCCAATCTAAAGCACCCCTTTTCGATATTCGTGGCAAAGCATTCACAAATACAGCATTGTTTGTGTGAAGTTCGAGATGACCTGTTTTAGTGGATGTTTAGATGTTCCAACGTGCTCGCAGAGTAGACATTCGGGGGTCGTCATCTTGTCGTTGCATGACAGTCTGGAAAAACAAGAAACATCACCAGATATCAATGCTTGAAATCAATGCATAATTAATGCATGAAATATTTTAAAATTAACAAATAAACCCAGTTAACTAGTAAACATCAGTATTTACACATATATGTAATAGTACGTCATAACACGTGTACCCCGCAGGGCTGCTTCTTCACAAGGTATGTCATGTAGGAGGTTCCTTGCCCACTGTACACTGCTGTTTCTATGTCAGGTGGGCCAGGAGGCTGTGGCAAAAAATGAAGTATTCCCGAGTTATGTGACACTTTCTTTGTCACACTATAGCAAAACTACACCCATAATAGTGTGATATTTCTCAAATATGAATGGACTAAACTATTTCTCAAATATGAATGGAGTAAACTACTAGCTCGTAGGGTTTTTGCACTAGTATATGGGCTAGCTACGAAGACACATGCGAGGCCACAGTGACGTATTTGCCCTCTTTCATCGAAATGGCCCGGTTTGTGATATCTGGCGATAGAAATTGAGAATTAACTATTGAGTTAGCAACTCGTTACACGTGAAGCCACGCCGATAGTAACTCCCGTTTTTGCGGTGACAGGTTGAGATGTTAACAAATTTTAAAATTTGATACTCCAATACGCTGGCGCTGTGTGATGCCTACGCAGCCATTGGCAAAAAAAACTACATATGTTGAAATGAACCAACTGGCCCAGCACGCAACCGTCCTTGAAAGACCGAAGTGCTTTCTACTCACCGGCCCGGGCTTGCAACGGGTGTTCATCCGTTGAAAGCTTCAACAGTCGCTTCGTTTCCCGGGAGTAACTCCAATTCCCTTCGCGAAAGCATTTGAACGAGTCAAAATAAACAGAACGAGAAAGAGTGCGTTGGTCGGCAGAGGTTCGAAATATTTTCAGTTAAACGAAACAGCGCGAGACACATTCGAACGCACCAAGAGCCATTACCTGCCGTCGCAACCGTCGGCCGCCGTATATTTTGAAATGAGGATAACTATGTCGATAGGCTGCTGCTGACCTCGAGTCAGCTGGAGCAAAAACTAATACAAAAAATTGATGCCACAACATATGTTTAAGAAAAACTACTTTTTATAAGAACGAGTTGTTTTTTATGTGTGGCGGTATGCAAAAATGTTGCACTTGATCATTTTAGAATTGAAACTTGGCCCCGACTAGGGCGCCCCTACAAGAAAGTGTGATAGCGCGAGTGGTGAGAGAGGTTAGTAGATGCGCTCTGGGTGTTATGAAGCAGAAACGCGCCGCGGTTGATGTTTTCGCCCCCTACAGGTGATCAATTCAACTTGAGAGTTTCCGGGGCCTGGTGTCGCGAGCAGTAGGCCTATGTTTCAGAGAAGAGAGCTCGGCTCTTCGAGTCTCTAAACTGTCGGCCCCAGTGCCGAATTTGTAACGCCTCTATATATAATCTGTACATAAACCTTGTTTACCTCACCGTCGTCTCGTCCGCTCGTTTATCAGCTCTGCCCAGAAGGATACATTCGCGAGCTGAAAAACCTACGCCACCAAACGGCTGGTGACCCTGTCGGCGGAGATTGGAGCAGTGGCGCCTTCAGGACCGTGTTGGCGTCGCCGTCTTTCGTAAAAATGAGAGCAGCGGTGGGATTTCATGGCGCCCTTCGTAACGTCGTCGGAGGCGCGCTTCGTAACAGCGTAAAGCGGGTATGTGCCACAGGGTATGTGAGATGGCGGTACTTGGAGTGTTAATTAGGTGTATGCATAGGCGGATGGACAGACAGAATAGCAGACGGATGGACGAATAGACGGAAGCATAAAGCGGGTATGTTCCACAGGGTATGCGAGATTCGAGATGGCCGTTTGAAATGTTTAATAGCTGGACGCATCGACAGACGCACGGATGGGCGGACAGACATAGCAGACAGACGGGCGGATAGACGGACACGTAAAGCGTGTATGTGCCACAGGGTATGCGAGATGGCGATACTTGGAGGGTTCACTAAATGAACGCACGGACGGAAGCATGGGCGGATGGACAGATATTCAAGCAGACGGACGGATGGATACACGGATGCGTAAAGCGGATATATGCCGCAGGGTATACGAGATGGCGGTACCTGGAGTGTACACTCGATGGACGCACGAACGGACGCACAGATGGACGGACAGACAGACTAGCAGACGGATAGATGGACGCGTAAAGCGTGTATGTGCCACAGGGTATGCGAGATGGTGGTACTTGGAGTGTTCACTAGATGACGGCATAGACGGACGCCTGGATGAATGGACAGGCTAGCAGATGGATGGACGGTTAGACGGAAGCGTAAAGCTGGCATGAGCCACAGGGTATGCGAGATGGCTCGACTCAGAGTGTTTAGTAGATGGACGCACGTACGGACGCACGGACGGACAGACAGACTCGCAGACAAACAGGCGGATAGACAAACGTGTCAAACGGGTATATGCCACAGGGTATACGAAATGGTGGTACCTGGAGTGCTCACTAAAGTGACGCGCGGATGGACGAACAGATCGATGGACACACAGACTAGAAGACGGACAGACGGACAGACGTACACGTAAAGCGTGTATTTGCCACAGGGTACGCGAGATGGCGATGCTTGGAGTGTTCACTAGATGGACGCACGGACGGATGTATGGGTGCACGGACAGACAGACTAGCAGATGGGCGGACAGATGGACGGCCGCGTAAAGCGTGTATGTGCCACAGGGTATGCAAGATGGCGGTACTTGGAGTGTTCACTAGATGGCCGCTTGTACAGACGTCTTGATGGACGGGCAGCGGGGGAGAGGGGATAGACAACAAGAGGTATGGCAGGGAGGTTAACCAGGCACATGCCCGGTTTGCTAACCTACGCTGGGGGAATAAGAAGGGGCCATGAAGATGAGAGAGAGAGGAAAGAGAAGAGAAAGAGTGAGAGGAAAAAAAAGGAAGATTGTCAGTCAATCGGCTGGCGCGTATGCAGCGGTGGCACTACACAAAAGTTGAAGGTGGTCACGTAGGCCTGTAGTCCTCAAAAAGCACAAGACAGCTTTGACTGCTTTTTGAGCCAACGAGAGGCGATGGCGGTGTTCCAGTAGCATCTGCACAGAGAGTGACCGATCGTCCAATTGTCGCAATGCGTCCGAAAGCTTCTGTCTTTCTGAGGCTAATCGAGGGCAATGGCATATCAAATGGTCGATGTCTTCTTTGGTGCAGCAGAAGTCACATTCCGCATTGTCGGTCAATCCGATGAGGGTTCTATATGCTTTTGTGAAGACAACCCCCAACCAAAAGCGACAAAGAAGTGAAGCTTCACGTTGACGAAGTCCAGATGGAGGTCGAAGTACCAGTCGAGGGTTTATTTGGTATAGTCTCGTATGTCTTATGCTTGGGGTGTTCCACTCCTGCCGACTCAGACTACGTGCCTGTGACGAAGTTGCTTTGCAGCGTCAGTCCTTGACAAAGGATTCGGAAGGGTGTGCTCTTCTTGGTGCGATGTGCGAGCCGCGTTGTCTGCGGAATTATTGCCACTGATCCCACAATGGCCAGGAAGCCACTGAAACTTGACCTCATGGCCTATTTATGTGACGTGGTGAACAAGCTTGACAACTTCGTAAGTTAATTGTTCATGGCAACCTTGTCGAAGGACTGACTGCATGCTCTGTAAGGCTGGTTTTGAGTCGGAAAACACAGCCCATTTACTCGGTATTTGGGATTTAATGTACTCTAGGGCGCCATGCAAAGCCGCAAGTTCTGCCGCCGTAGACGTAGTGACATTTGACAGTTTGATTCGCAGAGTGATTCCTCTAGTTGGAATCACCCCCGCACCACCAGAACCAGACGCTGTGGTTGAACCATCGGTGTATATGTCCACGTGGTTGTTGTACATTTCTTGCAGATGGCTTAAGCTCAATTGTTCTAGGGCTGATGAATGCAAATTCTATTTCTTCTGTATTCCTGGAATTGAAACACGTACTTGTGGGAGTGTCAGGCACCACGGAGGATACACCAGTTTCTCAGCAGGCACGAAACCTGACGTAAACTACCGGCTAGCCGACGAACGGATGAATAGACAGAAGCGTGAAGCGGGTATGTGCCACAGGGTATGCGAGATGGCGGTACTAGGAGTGTTCATTAGCGTGACGCACGGATAGACGCATGGACGAACGGACAGACATAGCAGATGGGTGGACGGATAGACGGAAGCGTAAACGGGGTATGTGCCACAAGGTATGCGAGATGGTGGTACTTGGAGTGTTCACAAGACTGACGCACGGACGGACGCACTGACGGACGGACAGACAGTCTAGCAGAAGAAAGGACAGATAGATGGACGTGTAAAGCGGGTACTGCCACGGGGTGTGCAAGGTGCGAGATGGCAGTACTTGGAATGTTTAATAGCTGGGCGCACGGACGGACGCATGCAAGGACGGACAGACATAGCAGACAGACGGACAAATAGACGGACGCGTAAAGCGTGTATATGCCACAGGGTATGCGAGATGGCGATACTTGAAGTGTTCACTAGATGAACGCACGGAGAGACGCATGGACGGACGAACGGACATACTAGCAGACGAACGAATGGATAGACGGACGCGTAAAGCGGGTATGTGCCACAGAAAGGCGAGATGACGGTACTTGGAGTGTTCACTAGACGGACGCACGGACAGACGCATGCAGAGGACAGACAACTAGCAGACGGACGAACGGATAGACGGATCCGTAAAGTGCGGATGTGCCACGAGGTATGCGAGATGGCGGTGCTTGGAGTGTTCACTAGATGAACGCACGGAAGGACGCATGGACGGATAGCCAGACAGAGTAGCAGACGGACGGACGGATAGATGGACGTGTAAAGCGGGTATATGCCACAGGGTATGCGAGAGAGTGGTACTTGGAGTGTTCACTAGATCGATGCATGGACGGACGCATAGACATGCAAACAGACGGACTAGCAGACGGGCTGACTGATAAACGGACTCGTAAAGCAAGTATGTGTCACAGGTTATGCGACATGAGAGATGGCGGTACTCCGAATGCTCCCTATATGGACGCACTGACGGACGCATAGACGGACAGACAGACAGACTAACAGACGGACGGACGGATAGACGGACGCGTAAAGCGTGTATATGCCACAGGGTATGCGCGATGGCGGTATTTGGAGTGTTCTATAATTGGATGCACGGACGGACGCATTGGCGGACGGACAGACAGACTTGCAGACAGACGGACGGATAGAAGGACGCGTAAAGCGGTTATGTGACACAAAGCATGCGAGATGCGAGATGGCGGTACTTGGGGTGTTCACTAGATGGACGCAAGGATGAACGCATGGACGAAAAAACAGACAAACAAGCAGACGGACGGACGAATAGATGGACGCGTAAAGCGAGTATGTGCGACAGGGTATGCGAAAAGAAGGTACTTGGAGTGTTCATTATATGGACGCACCCACGGACGGACAGACAAACACGGACGGATGGATAGACGGACGTGTAAAGCATGTATGTGCCACAGGGTTTGCGAGATGGTGGTACTTGGAGTGTTCACTAGATGGACGCACGGATGGATGGACAGACAGACATGCAGACGGACGGACGGATAGATGGACGCGTAAAGCGTGTATGTGCCACAGGGTATACGAGATAGCGGTACTTGAAGTGTTCACTAGATGGACGCATGGCCGGTCGCATGGACGGACGGACAGACAGACTAGCAGACGGACGGACAGATAGATGGACGCGTAAGGCGTGTAAGTGCCACAGGGTATGCGAGATGGCGGTACTTGAAGTGTTCAATAGATGGACGCACGGACGGACGCATGGAAGGCCAAACGGACAGACTAGCAGACGAATGTATAGATAGACGGACGCGTAAAGCGGGTATGTGCCACAGGGTATGCGAGATGACGGTACTTGAAGTGTTCAATAGCTGGGCTCTCGGATGGACGCATGAACCGACGGACAGACATAGCATACGGATAAACGGATAGTCGGACGCGTAAAACGGGCATGTGCCACAGGGTATGCGAAATAGCGCTACTTGAATTGTTCACTAGATGAACGCACGCACGGACGAACAGACAGACTAGCACGGACGGACGGATAGATGGACGAGTAAAGCGTGTATGTGCCACAGCGTATACGAGATGGTGGTACCTGGAGTGCTCACTAGATAGACGCGCGGACGGACGCACAGATGAATGGATAGACAGACTAGAACATGGACAGACGGACAGACGGACAGACGTACACGTAAAGCGTGTATGTGCCACAGGGTACGCGAGATGGCGGTTCTTGGAGTGTTCACTAGATGGATGCACAGACGGAAGTATGGGCAGACGGACAGACAGACTAGCAGACGGACGGACGGATAGACGGCCGCGTAGAGCGTGTATGTGCCACAGGGTATGTAAGTGAATGCAGGAATAGCGCAACCTACAAGTAGTTACTTCTTAACTACGGAAGCGAAAAAACAAGGACAGAAAAGAGCGCTCTTTTCTGTCCTTGTCTTTTCGCTTCCGTAGTTACGAAGTAACTACTTGTAGGTTGCGCTGTTCCTGCATTCAGTTATGTCCTACCAACTTGCCCAAGCTTCCACGCTTCAAGGATATGTAAGATGGCGGCAATGGGAGTGCTCGCTAGATGGCCGCTTGGACAGACGTCTGGATGGACAGACAGGCTAGCAGACGAACGGATGGATAGACGGAAGCGTAAAGCAGGTATGTGCCACAGGGTATGGGAGATGGCGGTAGTTGGAGCGTAGGTTAGCATGACGCATGGATAGAAGCATGGACGGATGGACATACATAGCAGATGGATCGACGGATTGACGGGAGCGTAAACGGGGTATGTGCCACAAGGTATGCGAGATGGTGGTACTTGGAGTGTTCACAAGATTGACGCACGGACGGACGCACTGATGAATGGACAGGCAGTCTAGCAGAAGAACGGACAGATAGATGGACGTGTAAAGCCATGGGGTGTGCGAGGTGCGAGATGGCGGTACTTGAAATGTTTACCAGCTGGACGCAACGGAGGACGCACGGATGTACGAACAGACATAGCGGACAGACGGACGAAAAGACGGACGCGTAAAGCGGGTATGTGCCACAGGGTATGCGAGATGACGGTACTTGGTGTGTTCACTAGATGAACGCACGGACGGACGCATGGACGGACAGCCAGACAGAGTAGCAGACGGACGGACGGATAGATGGACGCGTAAAGCCGGTATATGCCACAGGGAATGCGAGAGAGTGGCACTTGGAGTGTTCACTCGATCGATGCATGGACGGACGCATAGACACACAGACAGACTAGCAGACGGGCGGACTGATAAACGGACTCGTAAAGCGGGTATGTGTCACAGGTTATGCGAGATGCGAGATGGTGGTACTTCGAATGTTCGCTATATGGACGCACTGACGGACAGACATAGCAGACGGATGGGCAGTACACGGATGCGTAAAACGTTCATGTGCCACAGGGTATGCGAGGTGACGGTACTTGGAGTGTTCACAAAATGGCCGCACGGACGGACGCCTTGATGGACGAACAGGCAGACTAGCAGAGAGACGGACGGATAGACGGACGCGTAAAGCGGGTATGTGCCAGAGGGTATGCGAGATGACGGTGCTTGGCACCCACGTCATTGTCTAAGAGCTTGGGCGTGAAGCATGGGGTTGATATCGCTGTAGTAGGTGTGGGCGTTGGGCAGCTACTCAAACCATGGGAGGAGCAGCCTTCCTAGGCTGCCGACCGACGTTGCACTAGCTGACGCCGCACCGGTTCATGCTACATTTGCCGCAATGTCCCCGAGGCAGAGTCCTGGCCGGAAAGCCCACCTGAGCTCCAGCCCGAAGATCAACAGCTCAAACCTGCCCACGGGCACGGGGACGTCCGCGCAGCCTCGTGTCCTAGAGCCTCTCAGGTCACCGGATGGAGGTAGCAGCCTTGGCTCGGGTCCGAAACCCGAACGCCTTGATGCGTGCCTTGTCTTCCTCTGGCCACCGCTGCGACTCTTTTTTTTCTTCTTTGTCTCGCGCGTGCTTCGAAAAACTCTGCGTCCTAGTCAAATTGGTGCTTCAGCCATTTCTTTTTATTTGTTAACATCCCTGCCACCTTCTTCTTCCTTGCTGACTTTCAACTTTGTTCATGGCACGCACTTCAAATTCCGCTCACCCCGTTCCAAGTTTTGCGCACTCCAACCACTTTCAATTCCACGCACTCCATCCCAGAGGTTTCCCTTGTATTATTGTAAAAAAACTGCTCTTAAGTGCGCTTTTTACATCACATCACACATTCACTGTGTATATGTCTACCTAACAGTTCACTAAACATTGTCCCAATGTCCACATTAGAAAACACTAAATACACTCAACAGGACTTCGAAGGTTCTGAAACCCAATATGGACTGTTGCACACACCACTATTTCGTACTTATATGCACTGCAATGGAAATCTGTACGTCGTATCACCCTGCAGATTGCACGCGAGTTCGTAATCTCAACTGCATACAGGAGATACCCTTCCGTGTTCCACAATCATATAAAAAAAACTGCCGGTAATGGCGGCTTGACGCTCAAGGTATAGTGCCCCACACAAGACGTGGAACCCCCCTGATCACCTGGCTGAAGCCAAGAATAAAATGACCATCAAATAATCTTCGACAGTAGGCTCGCCTGTACCAACAGCTATGGCACATCAGATGCTCAACTATGAACTTGCTAGTGTCAATGCATGAATGTCTGCCATAATGTTGTCTACCATATTATTGGCTGACGCACTGTTTACCGCTATTCAGGGCAGACTATGTATTGCTTGTAGTTTGACTATCCGTACTGCAGGCAAAGGTTTGCTGAAATAAAATTTGGTTTCAGTCCCGCCGACTATTGCAGTCTTCAACTTCATGACCACGTGATAATATAACTTTTTATTTCTTTCCAAGAGATGTTTACATTTATAAATCCAGAAAGTTCAAATTTTATCTTTCGACATGTTTGCATGTACAACTGTAAAATTGTTGTGTAGTACTGAGACAACAATTTTTTTTGTTTTATTGTGAATTCATTTCGTGAAGTGGAGCACTATACAAGTGCCACTTTTAATCGACACTATGTGAGGAAGCCCATAAATCCCTAGAGCAGCTTGCATCCCTAGCTGTCTAGCATTATGTAAAACTGAAGGTGTCGAAACAAATGTCTAAATTAAGCAACGACGTGCTGCTCGCAATGGCCTGCTTCTGGTTCCTCATTTTCTCGGATCAACAATGGGATGTAAGGAGGTCTTATAACTGTGCAGCAGAAGTCTTTGAACACAATTACTGTTAAATAACCAGCTCAGAGCTAATGGTTTAACAATTCACACAAATAAAACACAGTTCATTGTCTTCCGTTCTAGTTATAACGTCCTTTCAACTACCCCCGCTACTACTATCTACGGCCACATACATCTTTGTACCACTATGTTCGCATTCGTGGGAGTAGTCCTAGTTGCTCATCGGAAGTGCCATCATCAAATTGCACTTATAGGACAGAGGATAGCTCATAGTATCAGAACATTATTTAAAGCACAACCACTCTTTGCTTAAACTATACTACGCCTTTATCCACATCATATTACGTACTGCATTACGTAGTGGGCGAACACCTATACAACTGATATCCTCCCACTTCAACGTCTGCAAAACCAAGCCATTCCCATCTTTACATTCAGTACTCTATTTATCGGCGTGTCCCCATTTTTTTCAGTAACATAGTGAACTAATAGTGTGTAATTTATTCGAATATAACCTGGAAATTCTTGTTTTTGAGTGTCTAAACGGTTTTTTAACAGCCAATGTCTTGCGAAAATTTCAATTGTAAAATACTAATCCACCAGTTTCGCCTCTAACAATTTTTTACTACCACATACAAACACCAAGGGAAACACTTTACCATGTGTGCTGTGACACATTTTTTTGAGTTATTTAACACTATGTACGTAATAATTGTCATTCACTAGTTTTAAAAAATAATTTCATCATCTCATTTCGTAACTTTCACTAATCTGTATTTATATGTTGGTATTTTCCTACAATTAGAGCTATTACTGTACGAGTTAATTTTACATTTATTACTCTTGCAGATTTGATTTGTCTGGTGTATTATAAAGTCGCTTTGTTGAAGATAATGCTGACAATAATTATTATAACCATGAAGATTACTAAACATTATTTTATTACCGTTCAACCGTAATTTCAATTGCAAGGTCGCCTTGTCTTTATTCCTGTAAACATTTGAATTCAAGGAATATGGACGTGCTATAATTCAAAGTAATTGCGCAGTGGAAAGTAAACCCAGCGCTCGAAATGTTATGGTGGGTTCGACTTTGCTTTCACTTTTGATAACAGACAGTACTTTGGTGTAACTGTGCTTGCAGGTGACTTGACAGAGCAGATGTTGCTTGCTTAAAGATAAAAGAAAGCAAAAACACTCAGCATTACAAACTTTATTAGCAATTTCTTTATTCTTTGTAAATATAAAGTCTCTGTAGGAGCAGGTTTGCTCTGGCATTTTATGAGTTTATTTTACATTTGCAAACGTTAGCAAAGCTTTTGTTGCACAACAGTTTTTTTGTCAAACAGAATGAAAACTATGTATACTGAACGCCTTCAGAAAAAAAAATGGCCCCGTATCTTCTTGTTACACTGCAAATGTCGTCGAAAAACGATTGTCTTTCGTCTGGAGTGAACAAAACGTTTGATGTTCTGCGCAAGAAAATTGGTGAATGGTATATTGGAAGCGCTGCGTCAGAGTGCTTCGAGCGTGCAGTGGAGGCGAACGAGCGCATAGAGTCACGTCACCCGTGAGACATGAGTGCTATCTGGCAGCTATCTTGAAAAACAAAGTGCACGGCGTGCGCGCCCATCTTGAAGGCGATAAGGTGTAGAACGCAAGGCGACAGGTAGATGCCGCCACCGTGTCATCTTAGCAAAGCGTTGGAAACCTTTTCCCTCTCGTGCAAGTGTTGTATTAAAGCGCAGTGTGATGAACGGTACAATCCTTAGAACTACTTATGTATGCCTTTTCTAGTATAAAGGCACACATACAGAATATTTACGTATTGTTATGGTGCCTCAGATATGCGCAATAATCATTTTTCAACTGACAATCGCACAAGTATGAACGCTAGAACTTGAGCAATACTGGTGGGCACTGCAGACGGGGTCCGCCGTTTGGAGTACTGTTTGGTTTTGTTTGGAGTACTGTTACAAGGGACAAACAGACAAACGTACAGACATACATCCAGACAGGCACACCAAAAGTTTTGTGTCAAAGATACCCAAGAATGACTATCGTCTTTAAAAGTCACATTTTTGCCTCGAAGGCGAAGCAATGAACGCGATAGCAACAAATTGCAAGGTCAAGCGCAGAATGTCAAGCAGATCATAACGTGCCGCGTGTTTCTCACACAGAAAGGACGCACGAAACGTACCCGCCGTAACAGATGAACGCGAATAGGCGTCTCAGTTGTTACTTCGCTGTGTCTGAAACTTGATCTTATCGCGAAAGGAGGCTGCGCAACGATTGCAGGGAGCTTTGTGCACCCCGTAACTACAACATAATTGTTTCCGCAAATTCCAAAGGCTAGCCAAGACGTACAGATTTCCCCACGCCAAGATAAACGTGTTCGATCGAGCGTACACCCCCTTACTCTCTAGGCAGGCTAAAGTACGTGTGAGAGATGAGACCAGCGGCCCGCTCAATGCGCCATCTTGCTGATGCTGAAAACAGGATACCCCCCCCCCCTCCTCAGAGATGGTAGATATGAATAGCTTGCCGTTTGAACGTTGAAGGAGGTACCCTTCGGTGTCTATAATAAATAAAGGAAACCATTCGGTGGCTCAGTGGTTAACGCCTCGCATTCACGATGCTGAGGTTCCAGGATGGATTCCGCACGCCAGACTCTTTTTTTCTGGGATTCGTTTTTTTCTTGCTTTTCTATATATGTATAGATACGTATACATATACGGTGCACGACATCGACGCTGGTGGCGAAATCCAGCCGAAGGTGTCCATATAATTGCTATCACAATGAAAGCCCACAGAGGCAGATGCAGTCCTCTTTGCAGTAGTTGTCCACACTGAGCCAAGCAGCAGTACCCGCCAGCATTTCAACTCCGGTAACTTATCCACGTTGCTTCGAGGCCAGCCTCTACGTGGGGGAGGAAAGAACAAAGTGGCTTCATATTCTGAGTTCAGCAACCCGCTGTCTAGCGACATCTTTACTTGGTTTTCTGGACAGTTGCATACGAAGAAGTCTGCCCTTTTAGGTGTGTAAACATCACAGAGCAATTCACAGAGATGGCATAACATCGAGTACAAACACCGACAGCTGCACACGCGGCTGAATCAAAGACTGAGCTCAATGAATGAAAGCATAGCGAGGTTTGCATTATTAAAAACCTATGCTACGAGATCCTGTATTTAATCTATTAGACTGCTCTGCCATTCAAGATGAATACACTTGAATCACAATACTGAATAGGAGCGATACTCTAATAGTGAGGTGAAAGACTGCGAAGTAGTTGCTAACATTGTGTGATTTGTTACCAGAGCTCCACGTTTAATGAAGCGGGAATCAATGCCACGAGCACCGAGAAAAAACACTGGCAATCCTAAAGGCACCCAAAGCTTCAACGAAAGAGTGTAGTGCAGTATCCTGACTGGGGATTCCACTTGCTGTTGTGTAAAACAGTAAATTTTGTCAAGCTTTGAGAAGAAACTGAAGCTATAAAACTGACACAAACAGGATTGATCGCATTGCCACCCACACCGATTAAAAATAATAAATGTTTATTTTAGCCGCTGTCATTCCAGTGGTCATGACGGCATGCGGTGGACTTGCGTGAAGCTAACCAAGCAGTTCTCATGATCTGGCATAGAAGAGGGCAGAACGAGATAAGTATGTACAATCATATCAAGTGCTAGAATAATGAGGTGAAGTTTAGGCAGCTACTCCACAAGTGGTAGAATCAAAATACTTTTCTGTAACTCACAACAGTGGAAGCTTGGGCTAGTTGGTGCGTAGTCATATTTTCAAGCTGTTTCAGCGCGTCAACAAAGGAAAAAGGACAGGGTAGACAGAAAGAGCGCTGACTTCTACTAACTTTATTTCACAGAGTGGCAACAATTTATACGTCTAAAAAGGAAGATTACAGATCATGAAGGCAAAAAACAAGCCTAACATACACACCAGTAACGGCACGTGTGACAGGTCCTCTAATGCCTCAAAGCCCAGCCAGGTAATCACGTTCAGCCTGTGTTGAAGCAACCGATGAAGTGCTTACGCATTTATCTCCTTGAACGTGTATTTTACCGGCTTCGATAATTTCTCGGGTAAGCTGGTCCCTGTGCCTTGCCAATATAGAGCACTGAACAAAGAGTGGGGTGCACCCACAATCTCGGTAATGAATGCCAAGGTACCCTTGTACCACATTGTGTACATTGTTTCGGTGTTCTCGCAGGCGGTCGTTTATGCACCTGCCGGTTTGGCCGATATAGACGCACCCACACGTCAGTGGAATCAAGTATACGACTCCCACTGCGCATGGGACGTAGCATGTCCTGTGCGCGACAGAGCACGCGGCAGAATTTGCGTGAGGTGTATTTACCCGTTTGCAAAGGTTCTGCAATTTCTGTGGTGCTGAAAAAACAACAAGAACGTTGGCGTCTCGAGCAATCTTTTTCAGCCTGTGTGAGACGTCGTGCACGTACGGTAGTACCACAGGCCGGCTCTTTCTGACGCTGTTGCGCTTATCTGGTTTGTTGCCTCGCTTCACGACAGTGACCAGCTTTTCCGCCACTGAAACGAGAACGTGTGCGGGGTAACCGGCTTTGCTGAGGCGCTCCACTTGTAGAGCAGAGCTGCGGTGTACCATGTGGGGGCAAGACTTCTTTAAGGCGTTGGCAAGGCAGAGGTTAGCAATGCCCCGCTTGACCAATTTAGAGTGAGCCGAGCCGAAAGGCAGAAGTGGCTTGCCGCTTATTGGTTCATACATCCAGCAAACATGTCGGGGTTCTAGCAAAAGCTTCAAATCTAGAAATTTCAGGTTGTTATCAGTGGGTGATTCGTACGTTAAAACTAATGGTTTCAGGCACTCTCGGAAAACAGTCAACACGTCAGAGAAAATGGTCTGAAAATTTTGACTGTCACATTTAAACAACACTAAATAATCATAAACACAACGGCCGACTTTAAAAACCACAGAGTTATCAAGTTTGTTAGACAAGACACGATCATGATGTGCTAGAAATATGTCACTGAGAATGGGTGCCAAGCATGAACCAATACATACTCCACTTTTTTGTAAGTAGTTTTTGTCATCCCTTGATACAAAAGTGGCCTTCAAATAGAAGCTGAGTAACTCTAATAAGCTGCTGTTATGAATTCCAGTGCGCGTTTGGAAAGCTGATGATCCGAAGTTGTCCATAGATTTCTCTACACATTTTAGTAGTTGATCATGCGGCAAAGAGTAATACAAGTCCTTAATATCCACAGACATTGCCTGGAGTCCTGTGTTAGTTCGCCCAATAATGTCAATAACAGCGTCAGATCAATTCAGCGCTCTTTCTGTCTACCCTGTCCTTTTTTCCTTTGTTCGCGCGCTGAAACACCTTGCAAATATGACTTTTCTGTACCATTGAACTTCATTCACATGAACTTTAAAGAATATTTTTAAAAATTCTATAGGTTAGGGCTTGAGAAAAGATGGTGGCAGCAAAAGCAGCAAAAAAATTCGTTCAGTTTGATCTTCTTTCTAAGCTAAAAGATGTCTGACGAAAATTCAGTATTAGTGAGAAACAGTGAGCGAGATTTACAGAATCATCAACACAATAAATGGCGAACCAACAGCGAAGTGCCTGGTTTACTTCTCCATGTCATTCAGTAGGTAATGGACTAGTGAAGCAAAACAATTGAGACATACTTCAGTGATGATTCATGTGTCCAGACTTCCCAGAAAGATAAAAGAGCTGCCGTTAAATGACGTAGCTCATCTTGCACAGCCCTAAAAAGCATCTCTAAAGTTAACACCACTTTTTATGCACTTTTACATACTGCAGCTTCAATGAGAACATTGCAGGAGTGGGGGGAAAAACAAGAACAAATCAACATTCATGACCAAATTTCTAACTGCTCCTAAAAAGCGACATATTGACCAGCCAAAGTGACTGAGTTGAAGTGATGATCAGCCTGACAGACGAGAAAACTAAGGAGGTGAAGCTAAGTACAGAAAGAGAGTGAAAAAAAACTTCGATAAAAAAACAGAATACAGCTGCACCAAGAATTGAGGCTCGGGTGTTGGTACTAGTGATGAAAGAATTGCGAAACTCCGTAGCCAGCCACAAAGGGTCGTTCTGTTTTTTTTTCTAAATGGCAAGCCAGTAGGGACCTTTTAAGACTGCCCGGTACGTTGGTCTCAATGGCGCCATCTAATTGGCCTGCCTCCATAGCCAACATAATAAAGGAGTACGGCACTACTTTTTGAAGGCGAGCTTAGTCGGTCATGCGAATCTTATGGATACAAAGGTGACTCTGAGCATGTGAGAACTAAATAAAATTGTTATAAGACATATTATTTGTTATATTCAAGTAAAGTTTCCTGTTGCACATCAGGCAATTCTAGAGACTTCATTCGGCAACATGGCCAGTTGTGATGACATCAGGTACCAAAATGGCCACTCAGTCTCACAAAAACTTTCAAAATGACTTCTTGTGGGTTGGAAGTGGAGCCACAGTGCGTAGCAGCCAAGTGAGTTTCATGATTTTTTACACAAGCACATGACGAGAAGCTCATATTATGTTACGATGTCGGGGCACTGTAGAAATGAAACTAACTTTCAAAAGCATACTGCATATAGTTTGGCAGAGTGCGCTGGCGCTTTGAAGTACAATTTCTGGTTCATTGAAGGCTGGGTTTTTCATTTTACGCAAGAAAATAAAAATTTCGCCGTCAGATTTTCTTTATCATCCCAGGAGGTTTGAACACAAGTGCTGCGGTCGTGATGCAAACTCAAGCAGTTGCAAAAGACAAATGATTTCTTTCTTAGGAAACTGAGAGAACAGAGGTATTCAATAAAGAAGTTAGCAATGATAACAAATAGCATTATGTGCAGTATTTTTACGTACCACCTGTTGGCGATTCGTACAATAGGCAATGGTCAGCATGCATTGAAAGAAAAATGTGTACTAACTTTCTCAAGATCACCTAAAAATCAGTATGCTTATGAACAATGAATAAAAAAATACGTGTACACAGCGTAGTATTGTACCAATTGGTTAGTTAGACATTTCAGTATAATTATGGTAATATAGCCAGCATAATCCGCATAAATCACAAATTAAATGTCAACCTGAGGCGTAATGGTGTTTTTTTAAATTCTTTTTTGGAGCTAAAACCGGCAGTGTTGCAAAGGGCCCATTTAATTTCTCAGCAAAATGTTGCAAACAGATTATAAACTGTTCATAAACTAATCATTCACAACCCTAGAGCTAGTTTGGCATTCCCTGTAACGTGCACTCGGCACACCAATAAAATTGCTTTGCCCCACGCGCAACGTGCATGGTCTGTAAAAAGCAATGCTTAGGAAGGTGTATTTTCAACACTACACGCAACTTTGCTGCAGGTGGTCATTCTGTTCATTCACACGACATTTGTCAAATAAACGACGTGTAAAGAATGCAAGCTTAAACCACTAACGATTCGGGATTGCTGTTTTGATGTACAAAATGCAGTCTTTCCCACACTGACTGAAGTGATTCGCAACATGACGCTAACTCTGGGTCCCCGATCGTAAAGATTCTCACATGCCTTTACCAAAATACCTAGCAGCATTGCTGTGAAGCCTCAATAAATGCGTGCGTACTTTTTTAATAAGGCATACATAACGACAACACTCGAAGCTGTAGGTATCAGTTGAAATATTTTGTTGTTGTTTGTTTTATTCTACTAAAGGCACTGCGCAGCAGCAGCAATAGTTGTGCTCTCGCTTCGTAGTGCAGTAACCGAAGCTGCGCCAGCCCCAGCATCGTTTGCGAAATTGACTGCACTGACGTTCTAGCAAACAAGCATTTTATGGCTCTGTTGGGAACTGCAAAGGAAAAAAAAGATTTCACGGAGACAAGCATCTCGACTTCTTCTTAATCTTCTCTGGATACGACTGTCTACTTCTGGGTGTTTCCTGCAATCATTGAAAATGGGCGAACACTGCCGGCAGCAATGAAGTGCAGTGTCGATAGAAGCACGCTCACAGCGCTTTTCAACACACTTGAAGTTTTTACGCATGTCTCCAAATGATCAGAAGGTGTTTTTAACGATCAAGATTACCTCAGCAAACACAGCACACTTATTTAGTCTCGCTTGGCAACTGTCTGCAGCATTGTCATGGGCGCAGACATGTCTGCTGACGACAACACGCACGAACTAATGAGCGCGCAGCTTCCGAAAGCCTGGTAAAGACATTGTGTGTGTGGGGGGGGGGGGGGGGGTGAGCGTCTATCCGCACGGCTTTTTCAGTAAAGTGTGGAATCGGGCTAGTACTCAGCAGGAATATTTCAGACAACGAACACAAGTGTCTGCTCGTCCTCGCCTACTGTGTTCATCGTCTAAAATTTTCGCGCTGAGAAGTTCAATAACGCCTTCTAAACTTGCAGCCTGGCAAGAAAAATATTCCACGAGCAACTTGCGTCTCCTTTGTGGCAGTTTTTGAAGATTTAAACATAATTTGTTGCAAAAACTCACAAAAATAAAATCCTCCTATGTAACAGCGAACATAATATTTATGAAGTATTTTGTATATTAATACTATAGACGAAAAAGATTTTTGTAACGAACACACTCTGGTTTTCGTTTCGGTATACAAGCATGAGGTATAAAATTCTATCTGTAACTCGCAAAATAATAATATTAGGAGGATAATTTTTATTGCTACATATTTTTAATGTCCGACATGCAGAAAAATTAATCTCGCGATAAAAGTTTGACTTTTGAATGTGGCCTTCCACCCTAGCTGGCAGTTTCAGCATACTAATTGGCTTCTCAATGAAATGGCGGAATGTGAGAAAGAAGTGATGTATTGTTTCCTATTTATTGCAAGCTGCACATAGGTTGGTAATCAAAAATCCAAATTTGTGAAGATAATAGTTTAACTGAGGAACTCGACAGCCAAAGCTTGTGAGGTTCACCTCATAGTGACGGGAAACGCATTTTGGGGTGTTTCATGTGAAGTGTAAGTGCCGAAACTCTTCAGATTGTAGGAGCAATGTTTCGTTGTTTTTTAGGACTTACAGGCGTTTGAATCGTTCTGCAGTAATAAATGAAGACTGTGGAGCTACTAGTACCTCCGGAAAATTTAAAGATAGCGAAGCGAGTGATTCAATAGTTTCATTTTGTACCATTCCAGCATGCCCGGAAGCCCCAAAAAAGAGAACTTCTGATTGGCTACTCGGTACGAGAGACTAAACATTCCGTGCAGACAAGACTACTTGGCGGACGTTAAATGCGTACGCACAGACAAGATTTTCATTATATAATAGCTTTTGACTGCTGAGAACTCAGTTCTCTAAGAGCTAATGTAGTTGCCAGGATTTTGTGAGACAAATTGACCTGAAGTATGGCTGTCGGAGTGCAAAAGACACATTATTTTTACAAGAAAACATGCCTACTCCGGCCTTTGAAGATTTTGCTTTGCATCCGTCGAAATCGCCTCGTGAGTATGAAAATGACTGAGATGGTCTTGAAGGAGGCCCTACAGCACATGCTTTGGAAGTATGTTATCCCTTTTAAAAAAATGTCATCGAAAACCGACGTGGACGAGCATAAGGTTTCGGGAGTTAACTTATGAAGAGAAACGTGAAGGTTCAATAACAGACTCGATGAAAATGACTTGGGGTCTTTGATAAAGACGCCACGGTCACTGAAACAAAGAATTTGGAGATTTGATAAAAAATGTTCGAGAACGAGAGAGGGCGCGGCATAGATTTTCAAAAATGTTCATTCGGTAAGCTTACAAAATCTTTCATCGAGTGGGATGATTAGAGCTTTCAAAATAAAGCTAAAGTGGTTGCTTTGGCGTATTGGTACGACATCGTGAAAAGAGAAACAGCGCGAAAAAAAAGAGACCAGACGAAGACGGACACAGGCAGAAGAATCTGTCTGAGCCCTTCTTATTCTGGTCTCTGATTTCTCCTACTGTGGTTTTTTTCACGATTCCAAATAAAGCATGGTATAATTCGCAACACACCTGTAGCTCAAGACACAGCCACAGAGCTTGCCTTTGTA
>WOVY01003036.1:0-26650 GCA_013436015.1 Rhipicephalus annulatus
TGGCGTGGTTGACATAGAGAGCTTGATGTGAGTGTACCATGACGTTACATAACGCAGCCACAAGAGCTTCGTATAATATATACGAGAGCTCTCGTAATCACAACGTGTGAACATTCAAAAGATATGAAAACAGTTATTCCCGTCATGTTTTCTTCATGTTTATATTTGTTTGCCGCAATGAATCCGGAGGGCCTTCGGTTCTGCCCTGCATACAAAAGAGACGCTACTGTGTGTTACAAGACGACATCCTTTCTTATGCTTATCAATGACTCCCGCAGTTGCTGTTCATCGGAGACTCGACCAACCGGGGCATGATGCACTACGTCATGGAGCGCCTCAACGGCTCCCTGCAGCATTGGGACAAGACGCACGACCTGCGCGTGTACGCCAACCTGAACCGCGGCGAGACGGCGGTGGCGTTTGCGTACTACCCGCAATTCTGGCTACCGACTAGCCAAGACCCGTCTTCGACAAGGCACTCTACCAGCTTATCGAGAGGTATGTCTTCAAACGCTTCGTAGCTCGCTCGCTAAACGTTGCGACTGTACTTCGTGGATTAGTCTATGAAGCGTGCAAACCTGCTCAATTTGGTAAGACATAATTCAATAGTGTGAATAGAAACAGCGGAACAGACGACGATAAACAAAGGTGCCACGCAAAATGCTGCATCTGTTACCTTCGTTAGTCCTCGTCCGTTGCACTGTTATATTATATTGTGAATTAGTCTGCATTGAATTTTGCATACGCACTCATCGATATCACCTGCTCTATAGTCACAACATTTTGCCTTTTACCACAATCGCTCTCACATGTTCGTGATATTGAAGACAGTCAACACAGCGGTAGAAATGATGCGCTTTACGGGGCTAACACTTGGCTGATAAGAAAACTAACACTCAAAGTGAATCAATAGCGGTGAGCATAGAAATCTGTAGTCAGTGATCTGATCATCGCCGGAGCACGTCGTGCTTTATGTGAGAGTTATCGATTGATTGATATGTGGGGTTTAACGTCCCAAAACCCCCATATGATTATGAGAGACACTGTAGTGGAGGGCTCCAGAAATTTTGACCACCTGGGGTTCTTTAACGTGCACCCAAATCTGAGCACACGGGCCTACAACATTTCCGCCTCCATCAGAAATGCAGCTGCCGCAGCCGGGATTCAAACCCGCGACCTGCGGGTCAGCAGCCGAGTACCTTAGCTACTAGATCACCATGGCGGGGCTGCGATAGTTATCGAATGAGCTAACGCTACCGATGATGCTCTCGTGTGCTCCCGAAGTAACTTGACTACTCGACTCCTGCGCGTGATCTTAAAAGAAACATTCTTAAAAAATCGCGCAGCTTCCGAAACATGGAGGCCTGGGCCGAGCGGTTCTGACAGTTCTTGTGGCCCGAATATATGAAAATGAAGAAATAAGGAGCGCGTGGCAGTCCCTACACCCGTACTTGGAATGCTGGCACGCGCGTTAGCACTAACCCAATAGACCTATGCTGCAACCTAACCGGCACCACAATGACGAAGTTCTAAACGGTTTACCACTAATATTGTGCTCGATGCAACGTCGAGGGCAATGTCAAGGGGGGTGTGTCATGATACGAGCATGCCGCGATTTTCGCCCCCAAAAATCTTTTAAAGAATGTTACTACGACCGCGCTTTGCGACATTTCTCACATAGGGTAATAAAACGCGTTGCGAAACCGGTGTTTTGTTCTGGTTATTAATATATAGACACGATGTGTGCCTAAATACATTTTCGGAATGCTTGTCAGATTACCACGTTACTGGTACTTGCTGTGGAAAGTTGGTGGATCACACTAGATATGCATGGCGTCCTCAGGTTTGCTTAGCTTGTGAATTGACGTACTTTTCGTATCATATGGAATTTCTTTCCTGACAATAACGCTAAAACTATGTGAAACCCACAACAAAAGTTGAGCGATTGGCTATTAACTACAATTGCGTTGGTTAATCATGGTGTACTCTTTGCTGAGCCTCATGAGTTGGTGGCTGCTTCGCTTTAGAGCACTGAGCCCCTTCTAAGTGTTTCACTTATTCATGGCTCTTGTGTCCTAACTCAGGTCGAAGCCACTACAGAACAATTCAAACACAGTACTCATCGTGGGAGGCGTCCACTGGCTAGCGACTCAGCACCCTTACATGCTGGTCAAGGCACTGCGCGGGTAAGTAATGCTTTCATTCCCTAACAGTCTCCGAGGCTGGGCATATGTGCCAAGAAATTTGGCATGCTTTATCCAAGACTTCCAGCATAAAGTTTCATATATTAATAATAATATTATTAGTCACACTCTTCATTGTAGCCTCAAGTATGTATGACTCATCTATTATAACGCGTGTGTGCCACAGTATATGCCGCTTTCGCTTCATTTCTGAAATGTAAACTATTTTAACGCGACACCTTTAACAGCTCGTTTGACAGAAGTTCTAGCGTCGGCATCGGAGTGGGAGTCGTTGGTTGTGAGCAAAAAATATCATCCAGTTCATAGCCAAAAAGTTGAGAAAATGAACAAAATTCGGCAGATCCCACGTACCATGAGACTCGAGGTCTCGCGAGGCTGACTGTAGTGTTTTCTTTTCTTGTTGTTGTTGGGTGAAACGTTGCGAAATGACGCTAAGCACACGCACAAATAGTATACGTCCGGCTATGTATGTCGAATAGCAGCAGATGTTTCATATAGCCAATCGTTTAGAGCTGCGTCACGATGTGACGGGCGACATGAGCATTAACAATATCACAAGCGGTAAGCTGAAACGAAGCGCTCGCTTGCGAGGATGGTAACTTTATAGAGAGTGCTAGACATACGAACTTCAGTAGACGGCGCCTTCGGAATGTGATGGCTGATCGCGCTATCGTGACGCACTCTTGAAGGTGAAGCTGAAGCGTCCTCAAATTATCTAACGGCCTCAATGGCCGCTTTTGAGGAAATAGACCAATAGTATTAACGGGTCTGATAGAGCACCACTGTACGTTGCACTTTGTACATTACTATATTCGGTGCGTTTTTAGCACGTATGGTACGTATTCTGTGCAAGCGTATTTACAGTTACTTCGTCTTTGTCACTACATTGACTTCCCTTTCGTTCCCTCTTCTGTGTTATGTTCAGGGACCACCTTCAAGGTATCAAGCTTATCATCAAGACACTGGGAGCGGGGTTCCATCAGCCCGTCGAAGGAATACACTGCCTCAGTTTGGTAAGCATTGCACTGGTTACAATAACCACTGCTGCGTATTAGTGCTTGAGCAGTGACTACACGTTTCAGTTTTGCAAAGCAATATTGCCACGTTCCATTTCCCAAGTTTTTGTTATCGTCCGAAAACACCGCATGATTCTCAGCGCAAACCGCGCCTGCAGTTTTCTAGAAGGTTCCGGACTGTAGTAGATTATTTTGATAAGATCACGCCCACTGTGCGAACGGTACAGATTGTTCTGGAAGCTACGCCACCGCCAGCGATAACGCTAGAACATTCGACGGCAAGAGTATAAATGCCGACGCGCTTCGCCGCTTGTCAGTTGTTGATCGAAGGCCGACGCTCCGTTCGCCGCTATCAGTCCGAGACTGCTATCTGTGCGAGACTGCTGCTGTAATTGAACTTTCAGTTTACCGGGCGCAGGTTCGCCCAAATAAACAGTTAAATTCCAACACGAAGTCTCCTGTCTTCAGCCACGTCACGACCCCGTGACATCTGGTGGAGGTGCTGCTTCGTTCATGTACCGGACGCCCCCGTCAAGCCGTGAACCCAGCCCACGTCGCGGAGAAGACACCGACGCCAACCAGGAGCAGCGAACAAGCCGCCGACAGCAAGGGCTACCACCGGAGTACGGGCTTCTACCAGACAAGGCGCGGAAGACGAAGGCCATGACCGCGACTGCAGCGACCATGACAACCGCAGCGTCCCAGCCCACGATGGTCATGCATCAACCCAGGGAACCACCAATTTTCCATGGGTCATCGTTCGAAGACCCGGAGTCCTGGCTGGAGACATACGACCGTGTGGCCGCCCTCAACCACTGGGATCATGACGAAAAGCTGCGTCGTGTGTTCTTCTATTTGGAAGACACCGCAAGGACTTGGCTTGAAAATCGGGAGTCCACGCTCCGAACGTGGGATGTTTTCTGCGGCGCATTCCTGCAAACGTTCGCGAGCGTCGCTCGCAAAGAGAGGGCCGCTGCTTTATTAGAGACTCGGGTTCAACTACCAAATGAAAATGTCACCATTTTCGCAGAAGAAATGACCCGACTATTCCGTCACGCTGACCCAGACATGCCTGAGGAGAAAAAAGTTCGTTTCCTTATGCGAGGGATCAAACAGGAGCTCTTCGCGGGACTGATGAGAAACCCGCCGAAAACCGTCCAAGAATTTGTAGCCGAAGCGACCACGATCGAAACGACACTGGACATGCGCACTAGACAGTATAATCGTCGCCTGACTGCAGACTGCGCTGCTGCTCAAGCCAGTAACTCCGGAGACCTGCGTGAAACGATCCGAGCGATCGTGCGGGAAGAGCTGCGCAAGCTGTTGCCTTCGGCGCAGCCTCAACTGGATTCAATCGCCGACATTGTGCGAGAAGAAGTTCGGCAATCGCTTCAACTTCCCCACGCACCGCTGCCCGAGCCGGAAGCTATGAGCTACGCCGCTGCACTGCGCCACAACGCTCCTCCCCGTCCACGCCAAAACGCCGCCCCGTCGCACTTCCGTCGACAGACGCCACCCGCCGCCACCACCCCCACCGACGTCATACCGTTCGCCAGCAGCCCAGCGCAGTGCACCGAGGAAGACTGACGTCTGGCGCACCCCTGACCATCGCCCGCTCTGCTACCACTGCGGCGAGGCCGGACACACATACCGCCGTTGCCAGTACCGACAGATGGGACTGCGTGGCTTCGCCGTCAATGCACCGCGTCCACAGCCAGGAGAACGACCACGGGACATCGCCGACTACCTGACAGGAACTCGGTGGACACCACGAAGCCCTTCGCGTTCCCCGTCGCCCAGCCGCCGCACGTCACCGCACCACCGGCAGTACTCTGGCCCAACGCGGGGCCGGTCTCCTAGCCCGTATCCGGGAAACTAAGGGCAGCAACCGGTGGAGGTGCGGTTGCTGTGCGACGAACTACCGAAGATCCTCCGACGACGACGACGCCGCGACGGAGCTTTCCGAACACAACGCCAACCAGGCAAAGCTCTGACGGCGAAAGCTCAACCGAAGGTGGCCTGACGACGCAACATGGAAGCAG
This sequence comes from Rhipicephalus annulatus, assembly GCA_013436015.1. Lineage (NCBI taxonomy): Eukaryota > Metazoa > Arthropoda > Arachnida > Ixodida > Ixodidae > Rhipicephalus > Rhipicephalus annulatus. The sequence continues at coordinate 5,263 of WOVY01003036.1, forward strand.
CAGAGCAAGCCGATGCAGCCGTGACCCGACGCCACGCCCTAACTGTAATGCGAGACGGCGAACTAGCGACCTCGACGTTCTTATCGACGGCCACAGTGTGACCGCTCTCGTCGATACTGGAGCCGACTATTCTGTCATCAGTGGGTCGTTCGCCGCGAAGTTAAAGAAAGTTAGGACAGCTTGGAAAGGCCCTGAAATCCGCACAGCCGGAGGTCATCTCGTAACGCCCGCAGGGATCTGCACAGCGAGAGTCACCATTAACGGCCGTATTTATCCTACAGACTTCGTAATCCTACAGCGTTGCTCGAGAGATGTAATCCTTGGTATGGACTTCTTATGCCTCCATGGTGCTGTCATCAACCTAAAAACAAAGTCGATAACGTTATCCACAGAAGAAGCACTACCGCCGCGCACGCCGTCAGGACACCATGCCTTGAATGTGCTGGAAGAACAAGTCACCATTCCGCCTCGCTCAAGCGTCATTATTTCAGTCGGCGCTCCTAAATCACCTGACTTGGAAGGCGTCGTTGAAGGCAGTCAGCATCTGTTGGTCACCCGAAATATTTGCGTCGCAAGAGAAATTGCAGAGCTGCGGGGAGGCAGAGCAACGGTTTTGCTCACGAATTTCAGCAATGAGTACAAACATGTGAACAAAGGAACAACGGTCGCATACATCGAAGAAATTGTCGAAGCCACCAGTGCTTTCGCCCTCGCCGATTCTGCGGAACCTGCTCAGAGGAACCAAGCCCCTCCCATAGCTTTCGACGTCAATCCCAGACTTCCGAATGATAAGCAAGAACAGCTCAAGGCCCTGCTCCTGCAATACGAAGATTGCTTTTCGTCGTCATCAAAAATTCGGCAGACCCCAATCACGAAACATCGCATCATAACCGAAGAAAATGCCAGACCACTCCGTCAGAGTCCGTACAGGGTTTCGACGCGAGAACGTGAGGCCATGAAGAGACAAGTTGATGAAATGCTGCGGGATGACATTATCCAGCCGTCCAAGAGTCCATGGGCATCCCCCGTGGTGTTAGTGAAGAAAAAGGATGGGACCCTACGTTTCTGCGTCGATTATCGCCGCCTGAACAAAATCACAAGAAAGGACGTGTATCCCCTCCCACGAATAGACGACGCACTTGATCGGCTCCATAACGCCAAGTACTTTTCGGCAATGAACCTCAAGACTGGCTATTGGCAAATCGAAGTCGACGAAAGAGACCGAGAGAAGACGGCGTTTATAACACCGGACGGCCTCTTCGAGTTTAAGGTGATGCCCTTCGGCCTTTGCTCAGTGCCTGCAACGTTTCAACGCGTTATGGATACAGTACTGGCAGGATTGAAGTGGCAGACTTGCCTTGTGTACCTGGACGACGTCGTCGTGTTTTCCTCGAGTTTCGACGAGCATCTTCCGCGCCTTGAAGCTGTACTTCAAGCCATCAAGACTTCCGGACTCACACTGAAGCCAGAAAAGTGCAGATTTGCGTATGAGGAGCTCTTGTTTCTGGGGCACGTTATCAGCAAGTCTGGAGTTCGTCCCGATCCACGGAAAACAGCCGCCATCGCCGACTTCCCGCCGCCCACTGACAAGAAAGCCGTGCGCCGATTTCTGGGCCTGTGTGCCTATTATAGGCGGTTCGTGAAAAACTTCGCCCGCATCGCCGATCCTCTCACTAACCTTACCAAGGCCAACGTGGAGTTTAAGTGGGAAGCGCTACAGGAACACGCTTTCCAGGAGCTTAAACATCGCCTCCAGACGCCTCCGTTACTTGCCCATTTCGACGAATTCGCCGAGACAGAAATACATACTGACGCAAGCAGCGTAGGTCTTGGCGCCGTTCTTGTGCAGAGGGCTGACGGATATGAAAGGGTTATTAGTTACGCCAGCCGATCGCTATCCAAAGCAGAAGCAAATTATTCCACAACAGAAAAGGAGTGCCTCGCCATCATCTGGGCTACGTCGAAATTTCGCCCCTACCTCTACGGCAGGCCCTTCAAAGTTGTGAGCGACCACCACGCATTGTGTTGGCTAGCCACCTTGAAGGACCCCTCAGGTCGCCTCGCACGATGGAGCCTGAGACTTCAAGAATATGACATTACTGTCATTTACAAGTCCGGCAAAAAACACTCCGACGCCGACTGTCTCTCTCGTGCGCCTGTCGACCAACCGCTACCCGACGACCCGCATGACGACTACTTCTTAGGAACGATAACTACCAACGACTTCGCTGAACGACAGAGGGCCGACCCGGAACTTAAGGCCCTAATAGAATACCTCGAAGGCAGGACCGCCGAAGTCCCGAAGGTATTCAAGCGCGCACTTGCGTCGTTCTTTCTACGAAACGGTCTTCTACAAAAGAAAAACTTTTCACCGCTTCGAGCTAAGTACCTTCTTGTGGTGCCTTCAGCTCTGCGACCAGAACTCCTGCAGGCCCTTCACGACGATCCGACGGCAGGGCACCTCGGTGTTTCTCGCACGCTCACGAGGATACAAGAAAGATACTACTGGCCACGTCTTACCACCGACGTCACTCGTTATGTGAGAACATGCCGGGACTGTCAGCGACGCAAGACACCACCGACAAGGCCAGCGGGACTTCTGCAGCCAATTTATCTACCTTGCCGACCTTTCCAGCAGATTGGTATGGACCTACTGGGGCCGTTCCCGACGTCGGCTTTCGGAAACAAGTGGATCGTGGTAGCTACCGACTACCTCACCCGCTACGCCGAGACAAAAGCCCTGCCAAAAGGCAGTGCATCCGAGGTAGCTAAATTCTTCGTCGAAAATATCGTCCTACGTCATGGCGCCCCAGAGGTCCTTATCACCGACAGAGGAACGGCATTCACTGCCGACTTAACTCAAGCAATCTTGGCATACAGCCAAACAAACCACCGCCGGACGACAGCGTACCACCCACAGACCAACGGCCTCACCGAGCGGCTTAACAAGACGATCGCCGACATGCTGTCAATGTACGTCGATGTCGAACACAAGACGTGGGACGCCATTCTTCCGTATGTGACCTTCGCATACAACACGGCGGTGCAGGAGACGACGCAGATATCTCCATACAAACTGGTCTACGGAAGGAGCCCGGCAACGACGCTCGATGCCATGTTACCCAACGTCACCACGAAGAAAACCTCGATGTGAGCGAGTACCTTCAACGCGCCGAAGAAGCCCGACAACTTGCGCGTCTCCGTATCAAGAATCAACAGACGACCGACAGCCACCGTTACAACCTTCGACGACGCTTCGTGGAATACCAGCCCGGTGAACGTGTTTGGGTGTGGACGCCGATACGCCGACGTGGACTAAGTGAAAAGCTTCTGCGACGGTATTTCGGACCATACAGGGTGGTTCGACGGCTCGGCCCACTTGATTACGAGGTTCTTCCCGACGGCATCACGAACTCTCAACGACGCCGATCGCGACCTGAAGTCGTCCATGTCGCGCGCCTCAAGCCGTTTCATGCGCGTTAACAAACTGAACTAGTGTTTTTTTGTATTATTGTTGTATCGTAATTTATTCTATGTACTTTCTTGCATTATTATTGTACTTTCATATTTAGTTAAAGCATCGGGACGATGCCTTTTTTTCAGAGGGGGGCAATGCCACGTTCCATTTCCCAAGTTTTTGTTATCGTCCGAAAACACCACATGATTCTCAGCGCAAACCGCGCCTGCAGTTTTCTAGAAGGTTCCGGACTGTAGTAGATTATTTTGATAAGATCACGCCCACTGTGCGAACGGTACAGATTGTTCTGGAAGCTACGCCACCACCAGCGATAACGCTAGAACATTCGACGGCAAGAGTATAAATGCCGACGCGCTTCGCCGCTTGTCAGTTGTTGATCGAAGGCCGACGCTCCGTTCGCCGCTATCAGTCCGAGACTGCTATCTGTGCGAGACTGCTGCTGTAATTGAACTTTCAGTTTACCGGGCGCAGGTTCGCCCAAATAAACAGTTAAATTCCAACACGAAGTCTCCTGTCTTCAGCCACGTCACGACCCCGTGACAATATCAAGGGAGATGTTTGTTTTTATTAAGCGCAGACCTTAATTTAATAGCAATGGACGCCTCAGTGTTTTCTTTTACGTTTATCTAAAACAAACAACGCTAATTCCAAGATGCTGGTAGCATCTGCCACCTATTCAGCTATATAGAGCATGAATTGAATTGGAAGTTTCAATGCTGAAAATACTTATATCGCTTTAGGCTTTCAACGTGTTCATGGAAATGTCTTCGTGACAGTTAGCTAGGCTATGGCCGCTGTTTCGCAAGTCAAGCGAGGCATGCTAATCCTTTTGGCTGAAAAATACTATATATGTCGCGCTAAAGACAGTGCGTCGGCTTGCTGAACGCAGTTGTACAGATAAACATTATTAAAAAAAGGTACAGGGAGTCAAAAAGAAGAGACGACACAGGAGGGTCGTAGGTTGTCTTGTTTCTTCTTTTGGGACGGTCTTTTTTGCACTGTACAGATTTTTTATGATGCAGGATCAGCAGACTTAGATGGTCACAATTGTTGAGCGCATGTTCGGCTGGATAAAATGCCGGAATTGGCATCTGTGACGTCATAGTGCGTACCGAATTACGCATCCAAAGAAAGAAAAAAAAAAACTTAGCACAGGTTTTTCACCTCTCTCCTAACCCTTAGAACGAACAGAAGAAGCTGATGATGCAGAACCTGCGGTTAGCAGAGTTCGCACGCCACTACGACATCGACGTCATCGACACCTTCAACATAACGGTGGCACGCTACAAAGACTTCCTGCAAGGAAAATGTGCTTGCCACTTCCACAAGATACGATACAGAAGGTGGTAATTTTCCTTTAGGGTGTTTTATTTTTTTAATGGTTATCTGCTTACGCTTCTTCCGCGCTACACTCATGGCACGTGTAATAATGCGCTAGCAATGCAAACCCTTCATTAATATTACTGGTCTTACTCACTTGTTCACAAAAATCTCTATTTACGCGTGATGGCGATGGCCCACGGATTCCCGGAATGAAGTCATTCACTGTAAAATGTGTAATATGTAGTGTTTTACGCACAAAAACCAAGATTTGATTATGAGAGGCGCTGTCATAGAGGGCTCCTGAAATGAGGACTATCTCGTGTTGTATAACATGCACCGAAATCGCACAGTATACACGGGCCTCTACCATTCCTACTCCACCGAAAGGTGACCACCATGGCCGCGATCGATCCGCGACCATAGAGTCAGTAGCCAAGCACCGTGGCCACGGATCCACCGAGGCGGACAATAACGTCACTCACAAACGAGGCAATATAATATCAAGAAGCTCACATTGCTCATGCTTAGAATGCTCAACGTTTAGATGTATCTGGGGCTTGAGCACTGCTTATGACGCGGGATCATATATGAAACACAGAACTCAATTATACTTTAACTGTGTGCAACATGCTCCAGTCAATTTATAGAAACATAGCATGTAACAATAAGCTAGACGACGAAAGACAAGCGCCTTATCTACGCGCTTCGTCGTTCCGATTACTGCATCCCTCTGCAAACGCCATGTGTAATAAGACGGCATTACGAGCTCACATATTTCCCGGATATTACGTGGTATGCTTTCACCAGTTCATAAATAGATGTGCCCGTGGGGCCAAGGAGTTAAAACGGAGTTAAAGAAGTAAAGGCATAGAAATTATGGGAACGGAAATAGCCCATTCGTTCATCATCCTTACAAAGAAGAATGTTGAATGCGTATCCACCTAAACATTGCCTTCGAACTTCTTTCTGAAGAACTAGAGAGAAGGATCACAGCTGGTGCCGGTTTGCAGGTGGTCCCCGTGCAAGCGCCCAAGAACCGGCCTCCGGGGAAGCCGCCGCCACCGCCTTCGTACTACGTGGAAGGCGACATCAACGCCGTCTACAGTGAGATCCTGCTCAACCGCATATGCGCCAAGTACGCCGAGGACAGCTGATATGGCGCCTGTTCGAGTGAAGAACGTTGCTTTTGTGCTTACGGGATCGCTGGACGCTGCTGCATCCCGCGATTTGAAGAAACGGCGAGGATGCGTGGACTACTGTTTAAACACGTGTCGTACTCCGTCACTGACTCTCAGCCCCTCACTACAGTCGTCTTCAGTTATTACTCATCTGCTGCCAAAGTGTTCGCGACAACGCCACACCAGCAGAACAAAGCGAGGCTTTTGTAATATCAGGAGGGAACTCAGTTAGTCATTGACAAAACCCATTGCACTTTCATTCAATGTCCGCGAAGCGCAGGTCTTGAAAGTTGCGTAGTCGCACCACATGGCCATGGAAAAAGCGGTGGTTGTAGATTATTTAAAACTGTTCGCGATAAGCTAGCTGCTTTCACGAACAGATCGATCATTATCACCATTTGCAAGCCACCTATTCGTACAGATCACTCCTAATAGTGAATGTGTTCGATATATAGATATGTGGGGTTTAACGTCCCAAAACCACTATATGATTATGAGAGACGCCGTAGTGGAGGGCTCCGGAAATTTCGACCACCTGGGGTTCTTTAACGTGCACCCAGATCTGAGCACACGGGCCTACAACATTTCCGCCTCCATCGGAAATGCAGCCGCCGCAGCCGGGATTTGATCCCGCGACCTGCGGGTCAGCAGCCGAGTACCTTAGCCACTAGACCACCGCGGCGGGGCCTACAGACACTTGCAAAAACATCTGAACACTAAAAGAGAACCGGTCACCAATAAAATAATAATAAATAATAGTTAAATAATAAATCATAATAAATTAAATAATCAGTCAGTCAGCCACCAGATCAATCAATTAATCAATTAATGTATTATTCATAACTAAAATGGACTATAGTCTTTTATAATAATAAAGTATTTATGCAAGTAAACAAAACTTCTCCAATAGAGGAAAAATTTACCGAAGCCGCGATGTGTTCCGACAGCGGGAATTCACTTTCCAGGTAGATAGTTGATGATCACTGAAAATTATAACCTGCAACGGGACACTGTCCTGGCCCTTCTTCTAGCACCGCTTTTCTTTTACTGCTTCCAATATTCAATCGTCGCCGTTCTGTCCGAGTGAAATTTCGAAAGAGTGATACACTTTTGTGCGTCATACACCCAGACACCTCTTTTTGTTCCGGTGGTGTGGCGAAGCTCTGGCTGTAGTTATTCAGCCATGTCCAATACGTATACAAGCCAAAGTATCTGATTTTATAAAGATACTCGCCTTTTTTTCACTCTCTGCACTAATAGTGAGACCAAGGGCCAACAACAAAAACAATAAAAATTTTGCCTTGTGTCTCAAGCGCTGCACTTGACACATGGATAATAGTGGTGTAGCAAAATTTTGTAGGTACTGCGCATTCGCGAACAGTGCTTCATGACCTTAATCACGTTTCTTCACTGAAGTTCTCGGATCTGAAGTGATGCAAGGTTAGAGTTTCAAAAGCCACTATCGATAGTTCATTGGAATATCACTCGCCCCCACACGTAATCTATGTGGGCTATGTTCTACTTCAGTGTTCTTTTACGAGATGCTTTGCACGCGGCTAGCTCCTTAATGCTTGAGAATTCTGTCTCGGTGATGGTTGCGAAAATAAGTGTCTAACCATGCAGGCAATCCCTATGTTGACCCAAACTTCATGAAGGGCGGAGAACGCATTTGTCGCCAGGGATAGCATTCAACCTATCGCAAGAGAGCGCTTTTTATCATATGCCAGAACGATACTAAGTGAGGAATGACACTGCTTAGTGGTTGCTTAGCAATTTTTTTTCAGACAAATGACGTCTTCCTTTTCTTTTTCTTTTTTTTGACTTAGCTTGTGGACCAGAACGTGAGTGTCACACGAATAGCGGTGGCTTTCAGAACGAGTGTGAAGCTCGCAAAGCGAATGGGTTGAAACTGGGAGTAAGTGGCACTTTTGTAGAACTGGTAGCATTCTAAATTGCACCACACTGTTTTCGAACGTATACAAGAGGATTGTGTGCAGTGGTGTTAGGAATTTCAATTATGTTTTTACACGGTATCCAAGGTTACTCTGTGCTAACCTATGTTTTCGTCATACAATGTGAAGAATATTGAATAAGAATTCAGAGGAATTTCGCAGTACTAAGCAAGACTCACAACGTGGCAGAAAGTAGCCAGATACTGCCAAAGAGACCTTCACGTGCTTCTGAAAAAGCTTCGCAGTTAAGGAATAGCCCTCTGTGAGGAGATAGAAACTGGGACCATCAGCTGAAAGGGGTTGTCGCCCTATCATTTGAGTTAACTAAAAGGCTGGCAGAGTACTAGGCGAGACAGAATTACCAAAAAGCGCAGGAACGTTAATTATGGCTGATTGAGTTTTGCTCTATCACTGCGACAAATTATCATACGTGAAATCATTTCAATGATAAGCACGTGCCTGATCCTTTTGTGTGTAACTTCGCGCTACCAATGCACAAAATTGGTTTTATCAGTAACTTCGCGTGTAGTTGTGATGGGCGCTACAAGGCTTGTATTACAAGAAAGGAAGGTGAACTGTATTTATTGTCAAGGTCAAATTACAACCAAAGCTGAGGCTGAAAGTATTGGATATTAAACCAACTAAAGGTGACACTAACGAATTATAAACTGGCTTTGTGACGGCGGTCCTAGCCAGCGCTGAAAGAAATTGTGGTGATGCACAACAGCGTAAATAATAATAGCAACTGAAAAGCCTACATTGAACAATCTTGCAACTGATAATCATTAGTACTGTCTTTCCTATTTGACGAAAAAAACAATCATTTGGAGAGAGCAATTTTGGTGAAGAATATCTGTAAATTGAGATGATAAATACATTTAGCGTTGATCATATTTTTTTCTCATGACTTGTTCCCATCGGCTCGCCGCACGCAATGCATTTCAATAGAATTTACGCACATGGCAACGCAAGTGTAGGTATTTTATGCATGGTCACAGGTCTGGTCATTATCGTCAGCATCTTTACACAAGTAACCATTTTGTGTCATTGCAGCTCCGCAGACTTGCTCGCCGGCAAACCACATCGCAATGGAATCAGCCGCACTTCAAGCATGCCCGACTGTACTCGCTTGACCCTACGCTAAGTCTTCATGTCCCGTCGAGGCTTCGCCGAGCAGACCAGACCCTGTTATGTAGGCTGTGATTGGGCGTTGCATTTACCAACGCCTACGCTTTCCGCATTGGGATGGCCGACACCGCAGCCTGTGGCCACTGTGGCAAGGAGGAAACCATTCAACATGTTCTTTGTGAGGGCCTAGCGTATAGTAGGTGGCGACTATGCCTTCGCAGGGAACTCAACAAATTAGGTGATCAGCCTCTGTCGGAGCAGGAAATTCTGCAGTATCGTCAGGATGCGACTTCACAGAAGAGGGCCCTGAAAGCGCTGCTGAACTTTTTTGCGATTGACCGGCCTTGCTGAACGGTTGTAGCTGGGACGCCCTTCCAGTGTGTGTTTTCGTTTTTTTTTATGAGTGCGCGTGCGTTTTTTTCCCCTCTCTCTAACCCCTCTTTCTTGCCCCTACTTCCCCACCCCAGCGCTGGGTAGCAAACCAGATGCCAATATCTGGTTAACCTCCCGGCCTTTCCTTTCTCACTCACTCACTCACTTTGTGTCATTGTGCTAAACAATAAATGAAGTTTTAATGTAGTCACTTAGACCACTATTATTAGCCAGTTATTGATAACGGGAGTGTAGAATTGTGTATCTTTTTACGTCCTGAACCACATTCTTCAATCTAGCCGTCACGCTTCAACTCGACAAAGTTGTGTGAAGAAAGTAATCACGGAAGCTCACAGCTATGTAACGCTATATAAGAGTGATAACTAATCATATTCAATCATTGCGAGTACCAGAGTCACAGTTATCTACGTCTAACCAAAAGCTCTATATGCTACTAGTCCGTGTTCAGCAGCGTATTGTATCTGATGCCTTTGCGAAGACCATGAGCTGCGCATCTGCCAGAACGAAAGTAATATATATGGGATCGATTCGCTATCGCAACACATAGTATTGTATAGTTGAAAAGCATAGCTGGTCAAACGCTGATGTTTGGAAACAAACACCGTCCTGCAATATTAACCGGGGAAATGAAACACTTGGAAGCTCGTAGAGTTAGAGAACATGTATTTGTGAGTTTCTTTTTGTTACACCTTACACGATGGATATCTGATAAGCAGATGCTTCTCTGATGATCTTGGAACGTTTGAGGAATGGTGTGAAAGCTGCTGAGACGATGAGCAGCGACAACCTAGCCGAAAGGACATCTATTTTTCTCTACGAGACAGGAATCTGCTGTTAATAAAGAATGCTACTGAAAAAAAAGCGTGTTTTTTATTGTTCAGTCGCCAACATGTCCGGTCATGAAGTGCACATATATGAGCTCAAACGATCTCTGAAAAAAAAAAAAAACTTTTTGAAGCCAACCCCAGTCATTAATTTACGGCTATACTTTGTTGTTAAACTCCTTGCCTTCTGTTTCTATTTCCTTTTCTGGTTTACGCTTATGCAGCTTCCATTCCTTGTTATTAGTCAGCAACCATAGCACGTGATTTACTACTCCATTTACTCGGCGATCAATTCAATCGCTTAATTGCATTCTTGGCGCAAAGAAAACACTGCGCTGATGGTCTTCTAGGGAAACATGCTGCAAGAACATCGCTTGACGGAGGCGGGCGGTAGGGGTAGAGGGGGTGGCGATATAACTGGCTGTAGTGTCAATGTGTTAGCCAAAGTAGAAATTCCTGGTACATGAAATCACAGGACTGAATATCCATGCTATAAGATACACCTAACTTAAAAGTTGTGCGTATAGGGGCATACGAACTCATGTGACTAAGCCCTACCCACTACGGTAATACACACCAACGACGTACAAGAGCCGCTAAATGTAATATGCACAGATTAATGACGTCAACACACAATGATGCGCAGTGGTGTCGGGGACAATGTTAGTAGCGTTAAAAACTAGTTTGTCAATTCTGATATATATACAAAGAAATTAAATGGACTAATGGGCGACTGGAGGCTGGTATAGGATTTGAAGATGCAGCCATCGGATGCGTTCGTACGCGCTGCAATCTTCAGGTTACCCGTTATCACCTCAAATAGTTTAACAGGGCTACGAATGATAATCTGCCTACCTTCTTTGGCCGCTTTGTCAGTTGGTTCCATCAGGCTGAGTCGAACGAAGAAAACGAAACCTTGATTCATTCCCTTTCTTTCGCTAATTCGATTAACCTCTGTATGGCTACCAAGAATGCCTCCTGTATGAATCGAGATGGCGTCATTGCGCCCGAGAATTTTGAAAGCGCTGCAAGTGAGGCCCGCTGAAAGCAACTTGTGACCACACTGAGTCCGACGTCTAGCGCAGTTTTGATCATTAAATAACGAGCTGGTGGACGTTATAACGGCATCGACTGCCCAGTATACAGACGAGCAAGCCGCTTCCCAGCTCAAGCAAACTCTTTGGTGCACACCCGGCATTAAACAGAAAGCGAATAACGAACAGAATAACTTTGCCCGAAAACGTCTCGACGTTTTCTTTCTAGTACTAGCACTGTCTATAGCGTTACCGATATCGCAGTAGACTGGAAGGTAATGAGGAGGCCCCTTCCGACTGCATTGTGTGCCATGATTCATTACCCTTCTTATACGCGCAGTCGGTCAAATGTTTAGCTATTGTGCATGACAAGCAGTTTCTTCTGTGTATTTTACCGTACAACTGAATTAAGTTTCATAAAAGGTGTGGACAAGTGCATGCCCACAAAGCACATGTCCAAAAAGCAATTTTTTGTAACTACGTTCCATGAAGTCATGCTGAGAGACAACAAAGCGGCCACTGCGCATGATAGTTAAGGTTTTGGCCATACTTTACATTCATTCATTCATTCATCTATCCCAGTTGTTACGTGGTCACGCGCAGCGAGGGGCCCCCTTGTCGTATTATCGATCGCCTAAATCTGAAAAGAAACCCCCCCCCCCCCCAAGAAAAAAAAAGAACGGGTTCGTATATAAGCAAAGCTCGTATGAGGTCCACCGAGTGCTGGGCAAGTTGGTATGACTGATCTTAACAATCGTCTCATCTGTTGTGCGAGCGACAGACTGATGAGTCACGAATCTTCGCTAAAGAAACAACCGGGTTCTAACTTTTCTTAACGTTGAAGTGACTGCGGCTGCGCACCCGTGTTCGGTGATACGACAGGGAAATGTAGATTCAAGGATCGTGTAATTGATTGATATGTGGGGTTTAAGGGTCCCAAAACTACCATATGATTATGAGAGACGCCCTAGTGGAAGGCTCCGGAAATGTTGACCACCTGGGGTTGTTTAACGCGCACCCAAATCTGAGCACACGGGCATACAACATTTCCGCCTCCATCGAAAATGCAGCCGCTGCAGCCAGGATTCGATCCCGCGAACTGCGGGTCAGGAGCCGAGTACCTCAGCCACTAGACCACCGCGGCGGGGCAAGGATGGTGTTTCACGTCAAATCGAAGAAGCCTATTTTATCATAAAAGCAGGGGATGAATGTGCGGGATACCCTCGGTCAGAGAATTTCCCATTGAGGTAGCTACATTGATTAAGACAATGTTTGTCTGCTAGCGCAATCGCTTTATTTAGACGTGTTTATCTAACCTCTTATGTATATCTTTGTTGTTGTAATAAATTCTAAGCTTACAGTTCGCGCCGGAGGTGTTTTGCATCTCTCCCTTTGTGCTACCGTTTCTTGCACGCCAGCGCGCTAACCAGCACGACTAAACACCATGTACCTGAGGCACACAGCCACAAAAAAGGAAATCTTCATCAACCAGCAGACGCAAAGTCCGTAGGGCTCCATTAAATCAGTGAGCGAGAACTGCCACTTTCGCAGGACACGCCGAGAATGTTCAATGAAAAAAAGCCCGTCTTCAAAAAAAAAAGAAGAAGAAGGCAGTAGCAAGGCATACGTCTATTTTTTTTGTTTACGTCTGGCGTTCTTAGTTTTCCCGCTCCACTTTTCGTTTCCATTCCAAGCACTTTTTTTCAGTCTTTATTCTTTTTTTCTCTTTTCGTATGATGGGGTGAGCAAGGCGTGCCAGTCTGGCGGAGGCAATTCATGCCATTGCAGTTACGAGCCAGATTTGAACGGGACCCCTGGCTATAAAGGGTCCCGATTGAAGCCTTGGGTGCGGACATCAGTGCTCAACGAAGGCGTCTAGAATCACTCCCACATCTCCTGCGACGATGGCACTCGATGTTGCGAAAGTGTCACTCGTGGGCGAGAGCGATGGTGTCATTTGTCTTGTTCCACTAGAATTCGCGAGCGCCTTTTCGTATGCACGCGTCCGCAGGTGTTATCTTTTTTCTTTTTTTTACATTCGCATGTGGCCGGAACGTTCATAAGGGACTTTTTGTAAGGTTATGTTACATTGCTTGCTTTGCTTGATTTTAGTCAGCGTGTATTCGGCGCATGTGCTTACCCAGAACACTTTCATCTTATGTGGAAAATCTGAAATACAAAATTATAACGAGGTAGTTCGAGAGCAAGTAGAGCTGCGAAGTTGCGTTTCGCAGAATTTCAAACAAATTCGCAACTGCTTACTTCTGACAATATTTCGAAAACCCGCATTCAGTTTTTGTTTTATAACTGTTTTCTTACTAGCACAAAAGTAGCGTTTTAACGCACCATTGATTGCACTCAACAAGTGGGTCTGGGGATTCAAACAGTGACTAAATGAATGTATTGATCAACATTATTGTCATCAAAAACAATACATGAATGTTTAGAATTGAAGCAGTGCGCTCCATACTCAGAATCTTTCTGATTGACTAAGTTGCTGTTTCAAATTAGTGTAGCACAGCAAGTTTCAACATGGCCATAGAAAGTTTTTTCTGCTTGGCAGCCCCAACTTTCTTCCAACTGTTTTTTGCTACGTTTCATTTATCATCATGCTTGAGTTATCCACCTTTTTTCGTTTGTGTATTATCTCAAGCACTGAAGTTTTCAGACAACAAATTTGCACAGCTTTGGCGAAAAACGCCTTCATTTTTTCGGCAGCCTGGTTTTCCAGTTGCGTCAGTATGTGTAAAAACTGCACTAACTTATTCTTGGAATTATTAGATTGCTGTGAAATAAGATATGTTCAAGAGCTGGACGCTCCGGGTATCTAAGAGTCTTATCTAAGGGAGACAAGACGAAAATAATCAACAAAATAATGTTGAACAAGTTTTCGGAGGGTTAGTTCAGAAATAAAGACGTATGACAGTGTCTTCGATGCTTCAAAAAAAAGTAAAGGAAAGGAAGTGGTTTTAACGCCACGTATCGGCTCAACATCATTGCCGCAACCAGTGGGAGCATCCCTCAGACGAACGATTACAACTAAACACGCACGACACGTCAGCCGCAGCCGCGGCGGGTTGTTGTCTAGCTTCTGCAGCGTGATTCTCGACATGTCCGGTGCGCGTCTGTGAACTACTTGTTTTTTTTTTTTGCGACAAGGCGAGAAACATCAGGACGTGTTTTTCGGTTGAGACGTGCGGGCCAAACATCGGCGTAATCTTAAAATTCAAACGGCGAGCCTTCGGAAAAACATGCTTCGCTGATCGTGTCTTCAAAATATCACGGACCAACAATTCAGCGCTGCCTTTCTAGACTTGCTGAACTTGTAAAGCTGGCATTTGGATGCAAACAGAATGCAATAGGGAACGATACATTGGAAGGCAACAATAACATAATGGCAATGCAATGAAAGAAGTTTATTTCACTCTGCAAGTGAAGCGTGTACATAAGTGCTGAGTACAAGACAAAGAATGTGCAACGGCAGCTTGAGTGCTGCAAACCATCTTACAGCGTTTATGGCAGAGCGAGGGGACATTGTCATTTTACGCAATTTATACAGCCTAAAACACGTAATGAAAACAACGGAAATTCTCTTGTTCGGCGAGCAGAACGCACCAGGTCAGTAAAAACTTGAACAGCAAAAACAAAAAAGAATAACAAATGCAATAGACCTTATTATTCTTGGGCATTTGATGCGTAAAAATGTGTTAACTTCTCTTAAACGTGTGTGCTATAACAACAATATTTTTGTAACACACGTCATTTATCGCACCAAGCAACCGCGCTATGAAATTGAAACGGACTGCTTGTCGTCACTGGTTGAGCGCGCGCAGTGCTTGGGCGTTTAGTCGCACGTGGTGTGAACGTTACCGCGCCAGCGTCAACCGGCCTTGCATCCCATCAGCCTAGAGACACGTCTTAGAAGTGGGAAAATCAGGATTGCGCATTCTTCTCGCCCTCGTTGGCTGTCACACGCTACAGCAATCGCCTCTACGATGAACTCTACATCTTTTATTTTTATAATATTTATAATAGGCTTTCGCTCAAGCACGTAATTCGTTGTCTCTTATCTATGTAGACGATAAATGAATTACCATGGAAAATGTGGCTTTGTTGAAAATGCTTCCGCAGACGGGAGTGATCGCCGCTTAAGGAGCAGCCAAGAGAGAGAGCGTAATGCTTGCGTGACACTTCTCTCTTCTAGAAATGCTATTGTGGGACGTGGTGTTGTTTTAGTTCTTGGTCGCTGGTCACGCGATAACCTTCAAGCCGCGCTCGACTCTGCATCATTGAGCTAGCTGTTGGAAATTGTTTGAACCTCCCGCGCGAATAGCGCGCGCACCAAGAGACGGAGAACGACGAGGAAGAAGATGAGAGCAAGGAAATAGAACACGCTCTTTGACCATGGATGCTGGCGTCTGCGTCTCCTTCATTTAGTGCCTTTAATCGCCGAAGCGTGGTTTTCCCACATCGATTTTTTGGTGCCGAAACCCGGGAATCAAGCCTACAACGACCCGAGCCTTTCATTCCTGGTGTGGGTGAGCTGCGCTGCGAGCTAGACCGACATGGAGCGAGCGAAGAGCAAGCGGGCCTCGCGGCGATCGATGAACACGAGAATCATCAACGAGGTCAACCAGGTGCTCCAGTCCAATGAGTTCGAGCTTTCTGGACTTCGAATGCTGCACGGCCGCCTACGCGCCAGCAACGTGGAACTTAAAGCCTTGAACAACGAGGTTGAAACCCTGATCACTGACGACCTGGCGGCAGACGACTATGAGGTGGTCATGCAATACGATGACGCCGCTAACAGTACTCTGGCGTTGCTCGAGCACCACATTGAAGTTCTGAAGACTTCTGCTACGCCGGCGTCGTCTACAACTCCAGCCATGGGCGCAAGGACCTGTGAGGGTGCACCGAGCGAGCATGAACGACTTCCACAACGTGAGTTCGGCGCACGACTTCCCAAGCTGGAGCTTCTTCGTTTCGATGGAAACGTGATCAAGTGGCAACCCTTTTGGGATATGTTCCTGCACTCCGTGCACGAGAACCCAAGGCTGTCCAACACAGACCGGTTTCACTACTTGGCCTCACTTCTAGATGGACCTGCAGCTCAGGCCGTCGCCGGTATTCAGGTGACAGATTCTTGTTACGATGACGCGCTGGAAATTTTGAAACGTCGGTTTGGCAACAAGAAAGTCATTGAGCAGAAGTACTTAGGAAATTTGCGCACGCTCAAACCAGTGAAATTAGCGAGTGATGTCACTGCTCTGCGCAAGCTTTTCGACACAGTTCAACTAAACAGGAGGGGACTGCGTAGTCTTGGAATCACGGAGTCATCCTACGCGGCTATGCTGAATGAAGTTCTGCTCAAAGTCATACCAGCTGACATTGTCGTAGAATACTTCAAAAAAGAAAGTATGGAGAACACGACGGAAACGAGCCAGGCTTCATCTGATCAGGAACTTGAGCAGCTGATGAAATTTCTCCGCATCGAATTTGAATGTCGAGAAAAGAGTTCTTTAGTGAACAATTTGCCAACGACATCGAACAACAGCGTACCTGTATTAAATAGATCATTCAAGAAGCAGTCCGCGACTCCTACAGCATCCGTTCTTCAAAACAAGACACTATCTTCCCCCTCGTCCTGTTTTTTCTGCGCTGCTACCGATCACAAGACAGAGGACTGCACGAGTGACATGACTCTGGCCGAGAAGCGCAACAAACTTGTAACAGACGGTCGATGCTTCCGGTGCACGTCAAAAGGACATCTGGTCCGCAATTGCCGGCGGAGAGTGCACTGCCAAGCATGCAAGCGCAGACACGCCTCCTCGATGTGCAACGCTAGTAGCTCTGAAACACCATCAGTGACTAATGCTCAGAAGAAACCGAATGCTACGGTGCAAGTTTCCACTCAGAGAGCTTCAGTTCCCCGACTCATCAATGATGTTCTTCTCCAGACTTTTCGAGCTTGGGTAACGACTTCATCTCATTGTTGCTATATACGCGGTGTTCTCGACAATGGAAGCCAGCGAACGTTCGTCACTGAGAGCGTCGCTTCCAAGCTAAGTCTACCTGCTGTTGCCGAGACCGAACTCGCCATCAGTGCGTTTGGTAGAGCGAGCGACCCAACCCGACGATTCAAAATGGTCAAGATCACGCTCCGCAGTCAGCACGACGACCTAACCATTGACATTGAGGCCATAGTGGTGCCCTTTATTTGCGAGGAGATGATTGAAGCACCAAGGCAGAGTCGTCTTCTTCAAGCCATCGCAGCGGAGGGGAAACATCTGGCTGACGCAGTCGTTTACCCGAGTGTAGATTGTGAGCCAGGTGTGAGTGTCCTCATTGGATCGGACCAGCTTTGGAAGTTGATGCCCAACACGAGTGAAGTGAGGTGGGATGAAGAAAACCCTGCCTTACTCGCCATTAACACAAAGATGGGCTGGACTCTCCAAGGCCCCTTATCTGGTGGTGGAAGCACGAGTAACAAAGCAAGCACCCAAGTATGTGTTCTTCGAACAGGTTCCCACGAAGACGACCAGATCGCCTTCCCATTACAAAGATTTTGGGACCTCGATGCTATCGGAATTGCCGACACGCCGACGTCTCAGTGCAACGCAGATATTTTGGAAGAATTCAACAACACTACCAAGTTTCGGAAAGGACGCTATGAGGTTGCGTTGCCATGGAAATCACCTCTCGTCGACATGGCCAACAATCGCAAAGTAGCCCTTTCGAGGCTCCATGGACTCGTCAAGCGGCTGTCACCAAACGACGAAGCCATGAGAGCCTACGATAAGGCTATCAGGCAGTATGAGGTGGACGGTCATGCTGAAAAAGTTGAAGATGCCCCTTATTGTACACAGCACCTATACTACATGCCGCATCGAGAGGTAATCCGCGAAACATCTACGACGACGAGACTTCGCGTAGTCTTCGACGCATCATCGCATGCATCAGGAGCTTGTTCTCTCAACGAACAACTCGAAAAAGGTCCTAATCTGAATGCCGACCTTTTCAAGGTTTTGATTCGGTTTCGCCTTTTCGCCATCGGAATTACAGCAGACGTGCAGAAGGCGTTTCTACAAATCAGCATTCGAGAAGAAGACAGAGATGCTCTTCGTTTCTTGTGGTTTGAAGGGCTACCAATGTCAGGCAGACCACTGCCAAAAATACAAGAAATGCGAATGACCAGAGTTCCATTCGGCACCTCCGCAAGCCCTTTCCTATTATCTGCAACGTTGAAATACCATTTCGATCACGTTGAACAAATTTACCAAGTAACGGCCGCAAAACTGAAGGCAAGCTTCTACGTCGATGACCTAGTTTTCGGAGCTTCAACGACAAAAGAAGCGCTACAACTCTACGAAGAGACGAAGGCCATAATGGAGCTGGCCGGAATGAAAATGCAGAAGTGGTCAACAAACTGCGACCTGTTAAGAGAGAAGCTCAAGCAAGCAGGAGAGACGTCAGCTGAGCAGGTCACACAATCTAAGGTTCTTGGGCTATCCTGGAACTACACCGACGACACCATTTCGGTGAAATTTGACTCTGTGACGAAAGTCTTAAAAGCGGGACTTTGTACCAAGCGAACTGTGCTTCAGGCTTCATCACGAATTTTTGACCCCTTGGGACTGCTAGCACCGTTCACCATTCGAGTTAAAATACTTTTTCAGAAGATATGGATGCAAGGACTCGACTGGGAAAGCGTTCTCCCCGAGACATTGAAGATCGAGTGGGACAAGTGGACTGTCGAACTTCAAGACCTCAAAGACTTTAGAACCAAGAGGTATCAACTAGACAACATCAGCCCTGATAAAAGCACTCACCAGCTGCATATATTCACGGACGCTAGCCCGTGTGCCTACGGAGTGGTGGCATACATACGAGTGGAAGACAGTACTGGAGCGGTTCGACTCCAGCAGCTGCTCGCTAAGTCTCGGGTCGCTCCAATCAAGGGTCTCACTTTACCACGCCTGGAACTCGTCGCTGCAGTTCTTGGAGCTCGACTTCTTAAGCTACTCGTGGATACTTTGCCACACACAAATATAGAATACTTCTGCTGGACCGACTCCCAAGTTTGCTTGAGTTGGATCAAGTCTACAGCCACCAAGTGGAAGCCCTTCGTTTGTAACAGGGTAATTGAGATCCAAGGGCTCACAGACCCGAGTCGCTGGAGACATTGCTCTGGAAAGACAAACCCAGCCGATTTAGTTACAAGAGGGATATCAGCGCATCACCTTTGTACTAGCGATTTATGGTGGCATGGGCCTGACTGGCTATCTGGTACCCAAGAAACGTGGCCGGCAAGTGAAGCTGGTCCTCATGAGTCAACGGATGAAATATGTAGATCAAACGACGAAGACACAACAATTTTGGCTTGTCAATGCTCGCAAGCAGAGCCACTTTTCGAGCTCGACAAGTACAGCAGCTGGATACGAGTTGTTAGAATCACAGCTTGGATTCGAAGATTTATTCACAATTGTCGAGTGCACACCAGTCGTCGTCTGATGGGCCCACTCACTGCCCCTGAGATAAAAGAAGGCGAGTTTACATGGATGAAGAATGCGCAAGCGGAAGCCTTTAGTATAGAACTCGCCTCATTGTTAAAAAACCAACCCACTATCTAAGGCATCCCGAATTCGTGATCTGCATCCATTCCTGGACAATGATGGGATTTTAAGAATCAAGACCCGGCTTGACAACGTAAAAACATCAGAATACGTGAGGTGCCCGATTCTACTACCAGCTGACCACCGCTGCACATACCTCATCATCGACCGCACGCACCGGCGCCTGCTGCACAGTGGTGTAAACGATACCCTTTCAGAGCTACGCGAGTGTTTTTGGGTGATTAAGGGCCGCCAGTGTGTGAAAAAAGTGCTCTCTAGGTGCAAAGTGTGTGCTAGATACAAGCTCCAACCTGCAAACAGCCCCTACCGCACCACTGCCGACCGACAGGGTTAAGAGATCACACCCTTTTCAAGTTGTGGGTGTTGACTTTGCTGGTCCAGTTTTTGTGAAAGGAACCAGTCCCGTGAAGGCCTATATCGTTATTTTTACGTGTGCCGTCGTTCGGGCGATCCATTTGGAGTTGTGCTCCGATATGACGGCGGGGTCATTTTTAATGGCTTTCCGTCGGTTTGTGTCGCGACGCGGCTTGCCTAGTGTTATTTATTTCCGACAATGCTCTAGCTTTTCATGCTGCCAGTCGCGACTTAAAAGTGATGTACAGAGCTTTGAGGGACTTCCAAGTACAGGACTTTTGCTCTACTAACCACATTACCTGGAAATTCATTGCAGAACGTGGTCCTTGGTGGGGTGGATTTTGGGAGAGGATGATTCGCACTGTTAAAAGCTGCCTACGGAAAATTCTAGGGAAAGGTTTGCTTTGATTTCGAGCAGCTTGTGACCATTCTTGCCGAAGTAGAAAATGTAGTGAATTCTAGGCCATTAACGTACCTCTCCGCTGACGCTACCGATCCAGCTGTACTTACACCTTCGCACTTTCTAACCGGTAGGAGGTCTACTACACTGCCTAGTGATAATACTGCTGAAAACGTCGGGAACTCGCTCCGATACTTTAAAGCATTGGAAGTACAGGCAGCAAATAGTGGCTGATTTTTGGAAGCGTTGGGTATAAAGACTACCTCTTGTGCTTGAGGAGTGCACACATTAGGCGAGTACAGCCTTGCAACCAGCTTAAGGTTAACGATGTAGTCGTCATTAAGGAAGACAAGGTGCCCATAACTTTTTGGAAAGTTGGTAGAGTTACGGACGTGTACTTATCAAGTGATAATCACGTTAGAGCCTGCAAGATTGTCTTGGCAGGAGGTACGGAAGTTACGAGGCCAGTACAACTTTTATGCCCGTTGGAGCTGGGCGATTGAACTTTCGGGCGCGGAGGATGTTGGAAATGTTTGAACCTCCCGCGCGAATAGCGCGCGCACCAAGAGACGGAGAACGACGAGAAGAAGATGAGAGCAAGGAAATAGAACACGCTCTTTGACCATGGATGCTGGCGTCTGCGTCTCCTTCATTTAGTGCCTTTAATCGCCGAAGCGTGGTTTTCCCACAC
>WOVY01003037.1:0-134584 GCA_013436015.1 Rhipicephalus annulatus
AACAACTTTCTGCAGAAGCTAAATGGCGTACGGTCATCAGTGCTCATCGAACAACATGACACACAACGCGTCATTGCTCCTCGTTCAATTTGCCCAAATTCTGCTCTTTCAGAGGACGTAAGATAAGCTGCCTCGATTTGTCAGACAGGCTGCTGTAGGAACGCACGCCAGAGGTAAACTGTTCTTTGCACGCCATCTAAGTCAATTTTTCAAAGCTTTCAGATGTTGGCTTGTTGATTTCAGTAGTGACGAAGTGGCTCTAGGCGTAACTAATCAAGAAGCTGTGGACGATCGATAACCTGGATTGTCTATGCCAATGCCTGCAATGGTTTTAACTTGAGCAAGGGTGATTGCCTGTTTTACACGCTGGAGGTATTTTAGAGCTCAACTCTTGGGCGACCGTTCTACTTCGAAGGGCATTGCCGTTGACTTCGGCGTAAACAGTCGAATCACCAGGGCGAAAAAACAAAGCAAATGCGTGGAATTATCAGCGCTGGAAATTGTTGGGCCAATATGTATCGAATGTTTCACTGTGCAAAACCTAAACTACAAGCAAGTTAGCGTTGCCTCAACACGACGCGGCCTTCGGGGCTTGCATAAGGCCGTGTCAATATTCTCGGTTAATTTTTTCTATCTCTTTTGGATTTTATTTTCGCTTTTGCGTGCTTCTTTTCGTATATTTCTGACAAGAACTTAGCAAAGCAGCCATCATTGTTTGAACTACGTGTGACTTTTAAAAGGTGATCACTAGAGTTGGGCCCCACACTCGAGTGAATGCCTTGCTCAGCGAAGTTCAGCAAATAATGAAGCACGCTTTAAGGGCAGATAGAACGTATTCTTTGTATATGAGAATCATAAATGAGAGTACTTCAAACACAGATTGCGGGGTTTACAGCGGAGCTGTTAGAGTTTTGTAATGACGTTGCTTGTTGACAAAAAAAAAATATCAACATCATGAAACAGCACACACTTTATTCCTCTTCTTTTCAGCTTCCGCTTCACCACCACAACATACATGCCTATTTCTGTGGCGTGGGATGCAGTAAATACAATGGCTTGAGAACGAATTTCGCTTATCGACTTGTTTACTAGCAACAAGAATGATTAAACAGGTCACGTATAATTTGGTGTGTCATGTCCTAGACCGGACATGACACTTCCGGTCTATCGACTTCCAATCTATCGCGTCACACGATAGATCGGAAGTCTATCGTATGACGCGTGTCGTGCATTTGTAAGAAAAGAACCATCTGCCGCGAGAAAGAATAGCGACGAGAGTTAGCGTCCAAAACACCGTTTCGATCTCTCCGCGAAAAAAAGAACGGCAAAATCGCGACCCGCTTGTTCTGCATTTACAGCGCACAATACTCGAATGCGTGTGCATATATTGTAGGCAACGGCGTCCAAGCATCGATACAACGAAAGAAAAAGTAATGACGCGTCAAAACCCAAAGACGACGCCTCATCCGAACGCTTTTCACGCTTACAAGCGACACTTTTGCGCGTAAATGAGCGTCATGGCGCAGCTGTCGTGGTCACATCCTTACCTATGCACTTGCTCGCACGGTTACTGCCTTGCCACAGCACCATGCACGCAAGTGCGCTACGTGAGGCGCTAATGGAGTTGTCGCCTTTTGCATGGTCACGAGGCGTGTAGAGCTATGAAGGGGGTATACTGGCGGAGGGTAGATGTGCGACGATGACTGGGCAAAACGTCACACGCGAACCGTGATCGTTCCGCAACCACGCATTCGATGCATCTGTGGAGTTCCGTGAAAAGAAGAGCTCTTGCGCGAATGAACGGAGAGGAAAGGAAGCTCTTATTTATCGCCCAATGTGTTTCGTCTATCATCGTGTTCACTGGTGACACGATGGCGCTATTGTCACATATGCTCCACTAAGCAGCTTGTATTAACACTTTTTCTTTCCTTCTTTCCTTCTTTCGTTCTTTCTTTATATCGTTTTTCGTCCCTTCTTTCTTTCACCCCTTTCCTCCTTTCTTCTTTCTTAATTTCCTTCCTTTTCTTTATCTTTCTCGCTTTCTTTTTTTCTTTTCGTTCTTTCTATTCTTCGTTCCTTCTTTCTCCCTTTCGTTCTTTTTCTTTTTCTTTCCTTCCTTTCTTTTCTTCTATTTTCCTTCTCTTGTTCTTTTTTCTCTTTCTTTCTATCTTCCTTGCCATCTTTTTTATTTTTCTCGAATTAACAGCTAGTCATGCGCTTGATCTGGACGGATGGTTGTCTGCCACACAGTGTACGATTTATGCACGAACCGAACATGCACACTGAGTTAGGAAGGAGGGGGGGATAACAAGACCGGCAAGGTATTCTAGGAAATTCAAGCAGAAGCGCGTACTATTTGCTGCCCTACACAAGGGTTAATGAATAAAGGGACGAAAATAAAAGTAGATAGAAAGAAGTAACTATAATTAAAATTTTCTTGAGCATAACACTGGCTGCACGTTCACATTTTGACGACAGCACATGACGCAAAATTTTATGCGTATGACGTTACACTGGAGATATCAGTACATGATTTGCCTAGCTCGGTTACTACATCAGCACACAAAAAAAAGACACGGAAAAAGGGGACTGTACGGAACAAGTGCTGTCTAACGAATGAAAGTTTATTTGCAAAAAAAAACGTTGCGGATATAAGCATAAAAGAAGGTATTAAAGATCTTATCAGCCCCGGCCAAACATATAGATATGAAACTTCATATTTTTGAGAACGATTGAAGGCTGGCTTGCACACTTGTTTTTTATGCTTTATATATGTTCTTTATGCTTATTTATGCCATGCTTTGTTTTTAGAGGCGAAGCTTCTTATGGCGTGACTTGTGAGTCACCCGTTGTCTTTCTGCGAACCGCAAATACCTGAGAGGACGGGTATGTGCCGCAGGGGATAGACGGGTATGGGCTACAGGAGAAGGAGCGAGACGATCGCGCGGCTACAAGTGCGATGAAAAGATACGAGATGGTGGTACTTGGAGTGTTCACTAGATGAACGGACGGACGGGCGCACGGATGAACAGACAGACTAGCAGAGGGACGGATGGATAGACGCGCAGACGAATGAACGGACGCAAAACCAGACACACGGATGGACGGGCGCACGGACGAACGCAGGAATGGACACACCAACGGATGAATGAATACACAGACGGATGGATGGACGCACAGATGGACACACGGACAGACGCACGGACGGACAGAAGCAAGAACGAATGGACGGACGGAAGCGTGAGCGTACTGACGTACGCTTCACCACACTCACCATCATTCACTCGGTGTATATGCTATGATTTTTTTTCATTAAACTGTCGCTTCTTGACAACGCTTGTGTCGTGCACTTGCTTGTATTTTGAGTCCTTTTTGCGCCGATTGTGATGAGTATGTTCCAACTAGCAGAGTTTTTAGTATACTTCGGATACTACATTTTTCTTAATTATGCACCATGTTTTTGACTAGTACTGCACTGGTTTATAATTTTATGACATACATGAGGTCATAATATATACATTACTGAATGACGTTTTCAATCTCGAAACAGTGATATATCTTGTGAGGGACGATGTAGTGTGGATAGTAATCCGGCTTATATTTAACCTGTTGGTGGCTTTTTAACGTGCCCCTAAACTTCAGCGAATAAATGATGTCTGCGTGTCACCCTCATCAAAATGCGCTCATTTACTGAGGCTGCCAATCAAACCCATGTCTTCGAGCACATCAGAGAGCACTCGATACCACCTCGAGTAAACTTGAGGTATGTGGTGTGTATGAATTTACTAGGGCATACTTTTTAGATATTTTGCAAAATGATAAGTCAACGGGTAATTGTGTGCGTGACTTTTACTTGACGTTCAACTATGCTGACTTGAGTTTGCGCATGCAATAGTAATGTGAGCCTGAAAGGGTATCAACGTATATATTGAAATTGTTCATTAGCAGTGAGACACTGTGTAATTGAACGTGAAGAGTTTCTGACGTCTCCGCTGATTAAAGTTTTTGTTGCACCCGTAGTGGTCTTATAAACTTCCATGCAACAGAAGCACTTGGAGTTTGCACTGATGCACTTCATAATTTCGCATTCATGATCTTGACGTGCAAAATGTCAAGTTGGCCTGTGCCACAGATGTGAGAATCTTTTCAACTTATCGCATGCAGTGTTGTTAGCAGTTTCTAACCTCTCAGCGATGAATCTAAGCCTCGTTTTGGACAGATCTGATTATGTATTCACCCATCTACAAAAAAACTTAGCTGACATGAAGTTATGATGAATATTTCAGGCTCATTGCCCTTACACTTTCAGGACCAACAATATACAAGCACGAGGACCATAAATATGAGTCAACGCAATTTCGGGCTTCTGTCGCCCACAACGCTAAATCACTTTTTCTGCGCAGTGTTCGTATACGTAAGAGTGCTCTACAATAATCGAAAAAAGCGCCACGAAAGAGGCATACATACTCTCAAAATATAATTTATTCACAACGAAACGACTTGTCCGGCTGTTTATATATTACAGCTTACGTGGACGTATCACGCTTGCAGACTATAGGTTTGTTCTTTAGGTATGCTCAGAGCCCGATGCTAAATTGTGAACAAACATCGCACAACAGTGGTTCGCTGTCATGGCGTCTAAATCTCATGCTTTCTCGTTCACTGAATTAAAGCCGCAAAGTGAATCCATTGAAAGCCTGCCAGGCCTGCGCGGAATGCGCCGCACAGTCACAGCATAAGCTGTAAGAGGAGCCCTTCTACAGAACATTTTTCAGGGGCTATGCTTTTTACGGTATAAGTACGAAATGCATCGTACAGCATATCTAGACGTCGTCTACTGCACAAGACTGTGGTTTTTTGTGGTCATCATCATCATCAGCTTCAAGATCATCGTCATGGCATATAGTGCGTACCTTGCATTGGCTGTTCCGTGATGTCAGAAATGGAATGTGCGATCTGGAACACACTTGTTTCTTTATCGTCATCAGCATCATCGTCATCACCATCATCATCAGCGGCGGCTGCGGCGCACAACGCCAACGGACAAGCTTTGACCATAGGGAGCTTCACCCCTAAAATACCGAGAAGAGTGAAACAAAGAAATAAACAAACAAGAAAAGTCATCCCCCGGCGCTCCCCCTTACTACTTCTTCACAGTGGTGGGAAGCAACTATAGCTTTTTTTTATTTTTTACAATGTGAACCATTGGGTGTTCGCGAAGGGTCATAATCTGTATAATTATCTTCTTGTGCGCTGATCAAACTATTGTCGCCGACGTCAAGGCATTGACTTTTTTTTTTGGTTTGGTCAGCCTGATACGTCCCTAGAAAATTTTCAGTACTTGTGCTTGCCGCGCTTAAAATTATGGTTCCGAAGTGTATGCGACGTACGAAATGCCGGCAATGCCATTGTATGATACTTGAAAGGCATACTGATGTCCATTATAGACTTGTTACCGCTTTCCTATGATTGACGAGACGCTATGCTGTGCAGATTATGGTTGGGCGTCGCATTTACCAATGCGTACGTGTTCCGCATAGGAATGGCTGACACTGCTGCGTGCGACCACTGCGGCAGTGACTAAACAACTTGGCACGTTCTGTGTGAATGCCCACAATGCTGATCGCAGAGACAGTCACTCCGCAATGCACTAGATGAACTGGACAACCAGACTCTTTCGGAAGAAAGAATCCTGCGCTACCGATAGGACTTTATCTCGCGAAAGAAGGCTGTGAAAGCGCTCCTGCGCTTCTTGCGTTGAACCAGCCTGTCCAAACGACCGTGATCGGAACTCCCTGAATGTGTGCACATGTGAGTTTTTCTAATTTATTTTATATCTCTCTATCTCTACCTCTTTCCGACCATTTCCTCTACCCCTGTGCAGAGTAGCAAACTATTTCTTCTATGTTAACCTCCCTGTCTCTTCGTTTTATTTCTCTTTCTCTCTCTCTCTTGGCGATAACACAGAGCTAAGCAAATGACTCCAATTGGAACCAACTGCACGCTCTCACTCGTAAAAATTTCGCTCACCTCAGCAGTTTTACAGTGGCTTGCGCATTAAACCTAGCTTCGACTCAAGCGTGACACGAGCAACCGGGCAGGCTGTTTAAAATCCCCGATCTTC
The DNA here is from genome assembly GCA_013436015.1 of Rhipicephalus annulatus. NCBI lineage: Eukaryota > Metazoa > Arthropoda > Arachnida > Ixodida > Ixodidae > Rhipicephalus > Rhipicephalus annulatus. The sequence goes on from WOVY01003037.1 coordinate 6,125, forward strand.
GCTCTGAGGTAACGAGCGTCACGAATGCCCCTGTCCGATCAGTGACATCCGAGAGCGGGTCACCGTCGACTGACCGAGAGAGAATTCTTCATTCTCGGAAGAGTCACTTATCCACACAACATCCGCTAGTAAGGTCCGCTATGACTGGTAATTTCATCTCGTCTCGCTCACCGCAGAAGTACTACATAATAAATCCTTGAATCGGAAGAAAACGCATTTAGGTTCTACAATTGAGCGTTTTAGGACACAAGGATGACACCTCAAACCTGAAATATACCCCTGTTCTGCAATCAAATTGAGCAGGTCGCCCACCGCGCGACTGGAACGCTCTTCAACGAATTCGACACGAGAACAGCCCGAGTCACGTCACTCCCCAATTCTCTTGCGCAGAGCGACGTTAGCGCATTCACTTTCACGTAAAACTCCACCTGGCGGTAACACTCGCGGATAGGCTCAACCTGGGACTCAAGTCCAATCCGGCAGCGTGTTTGGACCACTACCTCCCGTCGTAGACGAACATGCTTAGTCTGCCATCATTGTTCTGGCACAGAGAGCACTGTATTGACCTCATATAAATCTAATTCGGCATAATAAGAACACATTGCCGGGTGTCTTGGTGACATCTTAAAGTTATCGTGTAAAAAAGTTGACATCTTACGGTACATGATTAGATAGATTTTTCAGCTGAGAAGGAAGAAACACAAAAGAAAAAATATACAGATACAGCGTGGTGTATGTGTATTCCTTCATTTGTGTTTCGTATTTTTCGCTGGTTGGTGTATCCTAATAATGAACCTACTCGGCCAAGCAGCAATTTTAGCAAAGATAACAGTATTGCATAAAGTAATTCTGAGTACAGCTTCGTGTTGCGGCAACGCCGAGTGTGTTTGAAGTTTTGGCGATTCACAGTCGAAGCATTTTAGCATTCGTTACAAATCGCCAATGAAACTGACAGCGCCCAAGTTGCACACCCTTCTGTTGCTTTGGAGGCGTCGACTACCAAGCCGAGGATGCCCTTAACAAAAAATGCTTATAACCAGAATATACACAAAATTGAGCTTGATTTTCCTTAAATGCGATGCACATACAGACGAGTTTGATTGAAGGGTCGCCACTATTGATAGGCTTTTGTGGGGATTCACCCAAATTATTGACTACGGCGTGGCGTGTTGTTGCTTAGCACTGAAGTTAACTTCACTAAGTTTGTCTCGGAGTACACTTTTTCTTGTTTTCTGATTACGAGTAAAAAAGCTACGTTTCTATGCTTCCAACGAGGCGTGTCTCGTTTGGAGGTTTGACGGAACGCCCCACAACGTCAGAACGCTGTCATTCCGTGATGTAAGCGGGTAGCTTTCGATGTTTGAGTAGCAAACGAGAGGTGGAGCCAAGAGTGGTCGCACTGATGAAAGACGAATATCTAGCTGGCGCAGGGCTGAGGCTTTGGAAAGTTAACGAGAGCGAAAGTGGCTTACATGCCACCAGGGGACGTCGGGTGCGTTTCCTCTTAGTGAGTGATCCATCATTCACTACAGCCCACTCCCGCTGGTGGCCCACTTTATCTGAACTCTCTCTCCTCTCCAAAAAGTATCGTCTACTTCGCGCACACAGAACGAAAAGCGCTTTGACAGTCGGAGCTTCCACAAGGACAAAAACTGAAACCAGTAATAAAGGCATGTCAGACACACGCAAGCAATTTCGAAGTTCCTGGGGTACTGTTTCAGCAATAACTGTCAGCTAGTTGACTGCACTTAAAAGTACGTTTCTTGCGCGGTAAAAAATGCGCATGTCAGCGTGCGCCTTCCCCCCCCCCCCTTTGCTATTCGAGATCGGTAAGGGACGACAAGTGGTGGATTCTGGTCTACCGCATTCCCTCTCTTACAAGCAGCTCTGGTTAGCGCTGTTTGCTAAAGGGCAAATTGAGAACTCGCCTAGCATTTGCTTTCTTCCGTTCTTGCAGCTTGATCGTGTTTATTCGATCAAAAGCCACTTGCGTTCTTGTGTACTTTTCACATGCGCTCCCCTGTTTTATTGATCGTGCACGTACGCTGCCGAACAATTTCCCGAACAAGTCACTGTGTACACGAAGTACAGCCAGTGAACGTGGAATGCTTACTGGCTTTGAGTACGCCTAGGTTTCTTTGAGCTTCACTGATACCAAACGAGAGAGAGAGAGACAGAATCTATGGAACTCTTCTGTGGAGCTTTAAAAAGAGAGTGACTGTATTTGTTTTTCAATTAAATTTTTCTACGCAAATGTTCTCTCTGTCTCCATTCAGAACGGCAGCTCTTCAGACTACTCAGTTATGCAAATTGTTCCACCGAGACTGCAGCGAACAAGAGCCCCATTCTGCGTGAATAGAAGATTGCGGTCTTAACATTGATTCACCTACGTTCGCAGAATCAACATTCGTTCAATGATAGTGACAGCGTACCAATACGGAAGAGTGATCCTGAGTGTATAAGAGTTTTTTTGTTTAGATTGCTTTGTAGGGCTTGAGGAGGATTTGTTTGGTGTACTGCCTCGTAGGTTTTATCTGTCCTTTTTTTTCTTATCCAGTGTTTCAAATAATATATATGCAAATATGTGCCAACGGTTGGTACAGATTGCTTAGAAAAATTTTAATAGGAAACATTTTTCATCAGGCAACTTCAGGAGGTCTAGGCCTTCTGAGCACTCTGCACTAAGTATTGACAAAAAAAAGAACAGAACTACATGTAGTGAAAATTAGGCAGTGAGACGGAAAGAAATGTAAGTTTTATTTTGTGGAGAAAAAAAATATTGCAACAATCTTTACCGAAAGAACAACGGACTGTATTAGTGAACTCAATGCTTTACTTGAGACACGAATGATACAAAAAATTAGCTTTCTTATGTATGTTAGCTGCGGGTCTCTACTTGCGGGGCCTTAATTCAGTCCCGGTCTCCCCGTTCTGCCTATTTTTCCCCTTTCAGCTGATGATCAAAACCGTCACCAACATCATACCTCGCAAGAGAGCATTCAAGGAGCAAGGAGGCAACTAACGTTTTTGAAGGAGCGTAATGCGTTCGACAGTTAAGTAGCTATCAAGCAATGCAATTCTATGGAATAAAATTATTATTGTTAATATTATATTATTATTATTATTATTAATCCTATTATTATTATTATTATTATTATTATTATTATTATTATTATTATTATTATTATTATTATTATTATTATTATTATTATTATTATTATTATTATTATTATTTTTAAGTACATAGAAAACACGAAGACGAAGGAAAAGGAGAGGAAACAGGCTGATCACTGCCACTTATGGGGACACAACGCCCGCATGCTCCTAGGTAAGGCACAGAAGAAATTAGGGAAGAAAAAATGAGTGAGAAGAAGAAATTTAAAAAAAAAGAAAAGAAACACACAAACTGAAAAAATACGCATCCACATGAAAAATGCCTATAAACATGACGCCAAGCTATTGCGGGGCAGTAAAAAGCCAGGAAATGCAGGTCAATGCATTACAGAGCGGTGCATTGAAATGCACCTAAATACAGGGGTTTCCTTTAGTTTAAGAGAAGGAACAGGTGCGTAACAATAGCTGGTCAATATGTACTCATATCACGCTTCTATACTCTCAAATTACCAAGCACACGCAATCCCCGTAACGAGAGTTAGACCAACGCTGTTATTGGTCATTGTTTGCGCTGATGTAAGATGATCATGCGGGCGTTCAAAGCAAACAGTGGCAGAATGGAGGACAAGAGAGAGACCCATGGTTCTGGCTGCGTTCGACGCTAATTCGCGTTGTCGGTTTGTTCTTGACAAACAGCGTGTGCTCTCATGTCATTAACTCGCGTGATTCGATCGATTAGAAGAGATGGTAGTCTATTTGAAAGAAGCTACCCTCGGACTCACATTACAGGGACGTTTCACTTCGATGCTAAGTGATCAGTGGTTGTCAGTGCTGATCGAACAGCGCCGCACGCTTAGGTACGGGTGGCTTTCCTTGTGTCTGCGTTGTCCAGGGTATGGTTGGCTCAAGGACATCACAGCAAGTGACACAATTTGTCAGAGAGCCCTCTACTAGAAACACGTCCGACGTGAACGCTTTAGTTGCGCCATTGAAAGTCTCCCGCCAAATACTTTAACATTTAAAATATTGATTTTCAGCGATGGTCAAATGGCACGCAGCGCAATAACTTGTGGTGAATAAATAATCGTAAACATGCCATTCCTGACGAACTGTGAATTCTGAACTCTGAACTCTCAATTTATTGTTCAGGAGTAGTACGTGTCCTGTACATTTTAATAGTTCACCCCTATGTCTCGCTTGTTTTTGGCAAACATTTTTCTCAAAAGCTTAAGAAACGAATAGTCGTTGTCTTAATTATGTGTGACCTTAAATGCTGTCACTCAACTTAGACTCAACATTCAAGTGAATGCTCTGTCCCCCACACTGAAGCGAATAAGAAAGCACGCTTTACAGGCAGAAAGATTGCGTTTTGATATGACGACAAGGACAAAGAATTGTCACAACACATAGGCTGAGTGTTTTAGAGAAGCAGAACACTTCTCTTCAGGAACAGCTGACTATTTAATTGAGGTTTTTAATGCTTCCACTTAAAAAGCAGTACATATTAGCATAGTGACCAAACCGAAGTACATGAAATCGTATGGATGCGAAGAAAGTTTGATCGGATTTATCGGTCAGGTTTATAGGTGCCTCTATACCGTTGGCCTGCCCATCGAAAAAATTGTCATTAAAGGTAGTGTGACATGTAAAACCAGATTAAAAACAAAAACGACACATTGTATGTAAAAAGACAATTACTTTTTGCAAGCCTACTCCTGGCCGAAAAGGCCAAGGCTGCCAGTTCAACGCTTTCTCTTTGCAGCCAAACTTTTGTTACATTTCCTTTTCCGTTCATTTCACCACCTAATCACAAATAAGAGGGAGCGAGCTCAATTTCTTGCCATTTCGTGACAGTCTTTACAAGCGAAAACAAGAGGGAATACGTGTCAACGAAGGAAACTTGAAGTGCGAAGATTGGCTGGCACACTAAATACTTCAGATACTTAGCTACACGATTGGGAAAGTATGAAGAAAGACGAATTGCTGATGTATATGCGCGAAATTTATTCCAACTCTACTAAACAAGATTTCCGCTCCCTTATTTTCAATATGCAGTTGAAAGTGAGTGCAGCTCATGCAGAATACTGGTTGTTCCCATGGTTGACCGATCTCGAGCATTAATGACAGTGACGTGTTACCATTTTGTTGCGTGCATTAAAACCATCATCTTACAGCAGGAACAACTAAAAGTAGAATATCAACATTTTTGCCGCCATAGTTCACTACCACATGATGCTCAAGTCAGCTATTTCTCGGGTGCTCGCTTAAGCGGTCCTTCACCTCTAATCAGAGTGATTCACTGCGAAGGAACATGTCCGTCTTCTCAGAGGAAACCCCGCCTTGTAATGCGATTTAGAGAGCGACCGTGAAAGCGGGGAAAAGGCTGATCACTAAGGGATGAAAGATATTACCGAGTCATCCCACTATGGGCACCAAAAGTACCAGCGGTGTTGGCCAGGTTTCGCTTTTGCTGCTGAAGGAAGGAATAAAGGAAGAGGATGGCGAAGGAAAGGCAGGAAGTTTAACCCTGCAGACGCACGTCCAGTATGCTATCCTAGCGATTCCCTTCCGCCCTGCTAACGAGATCAGACGTATCCTTGAGACGTGCCACTAATAGCAAAAAAGCGCGCGCGCGCGCGCGCGCGCGTGCGTGTGTGTGTGTGTGTGTGTGTGTGTGTGTGTGTGTGTGTGTGTGTGTGTGTGTGTGTATGTGTTTAGGAGAAAAGGGTGGGGTCGTTTGGCGTTATGCTGAAGTATTGCTTTCAATCGAACGGTTCCAAAACTTGCTTTCAGCAGCATCGCAGTGGTGTGATGAGGTGTATGACTCACCCTTACTTTACTTTGTTAGTTGTCTTCAGCGATCCATTTCCGATTGATTCAGTGAGTGAAAAACACCAAAAAATTAGAGAAGAACAAGGCTGGGTTCAGTGACGCTGTAGAGTACGTTTGTGGGAAGTTTGGCTAACTGACTTTTTTCTTGGTACAGCATTAAAAATTCAACATTAAACATTTGTAGAGTTTCCCTCGTGGTAATAAAATATATCTGTCATGCTGAGTACAGCTTTCTTGTATGACTGTTTAGTATGCAAAGTAGAACTCATATCGTACAATAAGCATTATTTCACTTACATACATGGCGTGTGGGAAAATTCAGATGGCAAAAACAACTCGGACTTTTTTTTCTGTTCAATGTAATGATCAAATGAATAATAACAACTCACAAAGAAGTTGACTCTCCGCAAGCCGCTTGCTTCCCAGCACGAACTGTACAATTTACCAGCTTACAGTGCATGAAACATTAAAAGAAACACGCGAATACTTACCATCCTACCTCCTTCGTACGTTTCTAATCTAAGTTCCGTAAAGCGAGTGCATTCAATGACGACCGGAAATTTCAGTAGACTCAAAAAGTCAGAGCGATGATTACTGTTCGAAAATCCGTCTTCCGGTTTGGAGGAGATTAACTTCCGGATGCCTACAGAAGAAACATCACAAACTCTAATCAGACGTACGTTTGTGTCGTTCTATGCGTGCCAGCTGGTAGAGGACCTTTCATTGAAAAACGTGGTACTCCTATACGCTGCACTTTTTTTGGCAAGCTCATTATTGTTGGTCTCCTATTTTTAAGTCGTCTTCACAACTTCACGGAGCCACTTTCAAGTGTTGAGTACTCTTGAAGCTTAACGCTGATGTTGTTCGATTTGTTAACTTGATCTCAAAAACAACCGTGACAATGGTTGTGCAAAGCAAGAACGTTGATAAAAGAAGTACATGAAGGTAATGTGCTCATTAAGGTAATGGTCACGTATCATTGACACCGAGATAGATGAATGCAATCAGGCTATGTAAAAAAATGAAAAGAACCTACGTAGCTTTCGACTAAAATTTCTCGCTCCTGATTGTGATGGCAAGTGTTTTACTCTAAGGGAGAAGTGTAATCTCAGGAACTTCTGTTTAATGAGTTAGTATATTGAAAACTGCCGTGCTCTACGTCGAATGATTCAAATCAGATTAACATTTTCGAATTTCAAACTGAGCATTGGGCTTTGCAAATTTGAATCAGCAGATGTCTTATTCAAGCAAACGGAAGATCTAAAATGTCATTCGATATGGTCAGACTTATGTACATTCCGCGTGATATTGTCCCCGATACTAAATAAGGAAGGAAGGAAGGAAGGAAGGAACGAAAGAAGGAAGGAAGGAAGGAAGGAAGGAGGAAGGAAGGAAGGAAGGAAGGAAGGAAGGAGGAAGGAAGGAAGGAAGGAAGGAAGGAAGGAAGGAAGGAACTCCCCTTCTCTACACTGGAGTAGAGAAGGGGAATAGGAAGATTAAAAATAGGGAGGAAGGAAGAGAAGAAAAGCTCTTGCTGAACAATATGTGTTCTTTATTAATTGATGAGCCGCAAGCGGACAATGGCTCAATGAATGCCAGCGCTGGACACTTCGCGCAGGACACTTCAAGATTTTGTTCACGAAGGTAGCATGACGTCGTTGTGACTGCATTCTAAAGGCGGGTGGGCTACTAAAATGGCGTTCCAAGCAATTCCACACTTCCGCGGACTAATCCTTGTGAGGAAAGTACACGAACAAAAAACCTGGATGTGGTATAAATTGCTCTTAAACGGATCTATAATTTGCGAAGAGAACGTTTGTGAGAAGTGCCATAAGCAGTGCAGAAGTTTGAAATACGCTGTCGATTGTTATGCATCCAATGTTTTCGCTTCAAAATGTTCATACCTCACAAACTTTGCAAGCTTGTGTCACGATGTGTTTGTGTCACGATGAAAACATTGTCGCTGTTTGAGCACTCGACGCAACTTATGCGCTCACATATACGATTTGTCCAATTACATTACCTCTAACAAATCAGAGTTTCAAGGAACCCTTCTGACTTATTTTTATTATAATATATATGACATCTTAACGCTTTTGAAAAGCACCGGGATGTCACTAACATCTGTCAGAAACAAAATAAAGGTCATTTACCACACTGATTGATTGATATGTGGGGTTTAACGTCCCAAAACCACCATATGATTATGAGAGACGCCGTAGTGGAGGGCTCCGGAAATTTTGACCACCTAGGGTTCTTTAACGTGCACCCAAATCTGAGCACATGGGCCTACAACATTTCCGCCTCCATCGGAAATGCAGCCACCGCAGCCGGAATTTGAACCCGCGACCTGCGGGTCAGCAGCCGAGTACCTTAGCCACGACCACCGCGGCGGGGCTCATTTACCGCACTTCGATTCAACTTACTTTTGATTAACTTTCTGGACTCTTGTCAAGCTGTCGTTCGTCCTTGATGTCTAAATCGCATTTCGACTCAAACAAACCTTTCTCCGTCGAACGAAAAGAAAAGTTATAAGCGATTGCCATATATGCGAATTGTGAGATAAGCTCACAACTCGTTCCCTGCGTCGCAGGTTATGAAGAAACGCGCGTGTTTCAGTTTAGCAGCAGCCAACGTCTGTCCTCTACTCCCGCAGTACTCCTGGGGAACAATCGCAGCAGACGCCACTTGTCTCTCTCTCTCTCTCAGAGAAACGACTAAGATGGTTATCTTTACAGATTGCTTGTGATACATTTCAGGAAGCACGCATGGGGTTGACTTTGTGCAGAATGCACTGTAGGCCGTGTTCTTGAGCCTTCTAAAGTAAAGCATCAAAAAACCGAGATATAATGCAAATTGAGAACCAGCGTGGGGAAAATCGAATACTGAAAACAGGGGAGAGTGGTTCATCCGTACCGGAGCTTCATGTACATCAAACTGAGCGTGCGCGTACGGCATCTTCCTCCCCGCCTAATTTGAATATATCGGCGTTCGGTTCAAGCTTCCGCTACACGAGGAGTGCACGAGGTGTGGATGGTTTTGAACGCACATGAAGGGGCTCCGTTTTCTGAATACGTTTCCAGCGTCTGGTTTTTATATTGCCTTGATTACAGCTGACACCCTCCCCTGAAACCTTCCGGTCACTACATTGCACGACTGTTTCTGTTTTCTTTCGGCACTTCTTTTTTTCCTCATTTACAGTTCAGTTTTGAGAGTATACGATAAGAGGGGATAGTCACAGTAGTATTGAAAACTGAACAAGTTGTTAACAATTCATTGTTCGAAGTAAACTGCGCGAAAAAACGAAGACAAGACGAGCGCTGACTTTTAACGGGCAAAGCCAGATCCCCTGCGGTTATTGGAGCAGGTAACTTAAATAATTGTTGCCTCTGGAGACCACACAGGTTGCTTTCCCTATATTCTCCTCTTCAAGCTAAGTTTCTTTTTTTAACTCGCAGATTTCTGTCCGCCTCGGTGGATAATTGTCTATGATGCTTGACCACAGTTGTATCCTACACTGTGTGCTGGGCTGCTGATCCGAAGGCCTGGCCTCGATCCCGGCCGTGAAGTTCGCATTTAGAAGGAGGTCTAATGGTAGAGGCCTTTGTACTGTCCAATGTTATGGCACGTTAAAGGACACCTGTATGTCAAAACTTCCTCAGAGCGGCACTGCGGCGTCTCCGAAAACCGTATCTTGGTTTTGGAGCGTAAAACCCAACTAATTATTATTATTAACTTATTCATTGCAGTGGTGGAATCGCATGCGAAAAACCGGGGCTAGTGAGCGCAGAGAAACGTGGCCGTCCAAGGTGTGTCGATCAAGTGAGTATTTCTATGTGCCCTTTTCCAATAATCAATGTTTTCTTCATTGTGGGCTTGCTTGTGGTCAGCGGTTTTAAGGAAGCAGCTCTCAGGTAGAGCGAACCATAATAATCGTTATCATCATCAGTCGGCACACACTTGCTTCATCTTCTTCAACTTCTATTTCACTCGAGCAACACGTGTACCGATTTGTTCGTCGTAGAATATAGAAAACGACGAAGGGAGAGCCTGTTACGTGACCAAAAATGATGTAACTTCTCGTAGTCAAGAGTTCAACGAAAGTTCATATGGTCAGGCATTGAATATTATGAAACACGGTCCCTGACCAAGTGTGATGATGATCTGACGTTTATTGAAAACGACGTTTAATGCAGCTTTGTGAACGAGGAACCAGTACGCTATTCCGACACATCAAATACTCATCAGACTTGGTCAGCGACCCCGTTTAATCTCATATAACTTCACGTATGCGTGATTTTGTGAGTAGTTGCTCCAGCAACTTATCACGATGCTTGTCATGCATGAATGAAATAGCGTAACGTTTAGAGCGACAGAGGGCTGCGTTTTAAAATACGGGAATTTGTAACTGACAACTTTTACGATGAGACGACTGACTGCAAAAAGGCATCACTTGTGCGGTGCAACGCATGGTCATTACTTTGTGTACGCCACCAAGAAGAGCGAATGTAACTGATTAACTATGCAAGCACCGTAAGTAAAGTAAGTTTATAGAGGTGAGAAAAGCAAGTTACATCAAAGAAAAAGAAAAATAATGCATGATAGAGAAAGCTTAGCATGTTTACGAATGGAAACCAAGGATTTACGACACGAAACGTTCTGTCTATGCCTTATTATGAACTGTTACGCCTATCATAACGTAAGTCACGACTCGATCTTAGTTTATTATCGCCATGATATTTTAGGGTGTCATGGGCTGGAGGACTTTCTTGGCAAATACTGCTTACTGAAACTTCAGACTCCTTAATGAAGTACGAACAGCGTGATATTCTGCATGGGGACACAAAAATGGAGGCACAGACAAAGGCTTCTTTTATGTCGGCGAGCAAAATTTCGCACTGTTCCTACTTCATTGCACAAAATCAACTAGCCCAAAGCTTCACTCTACTCAGACTACTCCGTGGTCTGCCTTGAGATGTTGATATCAGTTATGTGCTTTATGTGGCCAACATAATGCCTAAATGTTCATTGACTGACTTCTAGCTTACTTCCAGGCATATATGGAAGGGTATGGCAAACATAAATTGTGACAACGCTAGCGATAGATTCCACAAAGTGATTCATGAAAAATCCTGCAATTGTAGCTTTGCTAGGTAGACTCACAATCTTCGCGCCTTGTAAAGGAGTTGTCCCATTAGAAAATCGAATTCACGGAGTGTGAAAGCACGCTTCGGATGATGGCAGTATACTAAGTTGCCATTAGGGACAAGACAGCCTCCCCAACACACAACACCCTTGCCGTCACATCTACGACCATGTTACCTCTACAACCCCCTTGCCATCGCATCGCAGTTCGGCTAGTATGCAAGTGTGCAAGTTCGATTCTACTCACTACACCTGCTTCGGAAACTTTTCAAGTGGACGCGGTCGCGCGCAGTTCTGGCCGACGAGATTCATCTTCACGAGAATGCTTTTTCCAGAGAGCCCTGAAGCGTGAGTCATTCGTGGGCTTAGACCCGAAAGACCGGCTTGGCCGGTTAACTCGAAGCAAGGAGGATGAACGATGTAGCGGATGCGTTCACGGCGTCGCCTGAAAACATGGTCGCCACTAAAAGCCTCCCCTTCCTTCCACCCTTCGTCTAATTGGATTTATGGAACGCAGAGACAACCGCATTTGAAGAGCGTGACTCTTCCGATGTCACAAACTAGAAGCTGAATCCCACTTTCATCCAAGCCTGCGCAGCACGATGTCTATAGGTGCATGCTAACGCGCTGAGAACCTAGATGACCGAGTTCGAAGTTTGGTCGAGACGGGGGGAATACGCGTCGGTTAACGCTGAAAGGGGTGATGTCTCGCCTTCTAGGTTAGCTGCCGTTGGCTGTTGATCTCCGTGGGCCTCGGGACAAATTGGGACTGATGTTATTGCAGTTTATGATAATGAAGAGCTCGTAAAATCACCTGCACTGGGTCGGGCGTTCGGGTCTTCTGTCCTACTGAGGTATGATCAGTGAGCTTGTTTGTTGTACACGCTAACTTATAATGCAGCTTGTTTGTATGCGCAAGCCCGTCGCTGATGACTCTAAACAGTCTTGCGCGAATGGTCAGTAAGCTGGATATGTGAATCCTATGCCTAGCTGGCGGAATGGGGATGCAAAGGTGCGTATTAACCCTGGTGAATTAAAGAGCACGAGGCTTAGTGTCTATTGCCCCAGCATGCATTTGCTCAATGAAGTCAGTGTGAGAGTGCGTACTTGCTGTATAACTTTGCAGATGATGTATTGGTGCACAGTTATCGTAATACATTTTATCTCTTCCAAAGTAAAGTTCACTGAATTTAACCTACTTGGTTTTTTGAGGACGTGTGAAAAATGTGCAACGTGTGCGAAAGTTTCGAACTCAACGGATGAGTCAGATGAAGGCTGTTTACTGTTTGCTGCTCGAACTCGAAAACACAGTATTGAAGAAATTCTCCCACAATTCTCCTTTATTTTTTGTTCTTCTTTTATTTATTTAGCACGATGGAAAGTTGAGAGCCTCTCCCCCACCAGCCCAGTAAAAACTTTCATTTTTTCGCCCATAACATTTTTTTCACCCTTTCCTATAGTAACTTCTGTGGCTCCGTACTGGCACGAAGCCAGAAAATGACGCCCCTTTTGAAGTAACACCACATTCTGCAGCTAGAGGCTCAGGCCGTCTTTTTTTTTGCCAACATAAGATTCAATACAGTCGCGACTTAAATGCTGTTTGACGCACCACTGTGAAGTTACGTGCACCGCTTTCTTTTTTATTTAATCGCATCACTCTGAATGTGCGCTCTATAGACATCTTGTTTAGATAGTAGCTCTTCCGCATACCTCTTACCACTCGTTGGCACTTAAAACAGAATGACTCAGTTTTTTTTTTCACACTTTTGCTCTTGGGTGATTAGCATCCGCAGTGCGTATATAGGTGACTTTAGGTAACGCGGCAAAAACGAAGTGATTTCGTCAATAGAAAGCACCGTAATTTTTTTTTCTAAGTGCACTGTCCTCATTTATAAATTTCCTGTGTTTTAATATTTCTTCAAATATCCACAATGTATTCCATAGAGAGATAGGCCCGATTTTTCACTTACTCTCGACCTCTCATTTTTCCCATTCAATTCTTATAAGGACCTTGACGCTGTGGCATCCGAACGGAGCCTGTTGATTGATTGAATGTGAGGTTTAACGTCCGAAAACTACCATATGATTCTGGGAGATGCCGTAGTGAAGGGCTCCGGAAATTTTGATCACCTGGAGTTCTTTAACGTGCACCCAAATCTGAGCACACGGGCCTCGAACGGAGCTTGTTCCGCTCCCATTTCATTCAAGAGATGAAGTCTGCTTGTACAGTAAAAGTAACGCATATGTACCCCTGTCCATGCTGTGCCAAAGGAATGCGCTTTCCTGATCTGATCATTCATTAAATGTTCGGTACATGCCCCCACTGACACCTGAAGAAGAAGCACTTGCTTCTTGCTCAGCCTAACGATCTGATACTCGGAGCTGCACGATTGTCACTTATTCGTTGCATTTTAAATGTGAAGCATTTCTTAGCGAACTTCGGTGACTTTGAGCGTATCTATCTATCTATCTATCTATCTATCTATCTATCTATATATCTATCTATCTATCTATCTATCTATCTATCTATCTATCTATCTATCTATCTATCTATCTATCTATCTAACTGCTTACGTTCGGGTGCTCTCGGGGTCACCCCCTTAACTTGGCATTACCCAAAATTAGCATAAGAGGGTATAATGGTTTGGCGAATATGGCGCACTGCTCAAGACCTCAATAATGTCACAATCCCGTCACGTACGTCGTCAAACACGTCCCGCCAGACAGTGGCACATACCCAGGTGCGGGTATGCGGGTATGTGCCACAGGTGACTGACACTTGGTATCTACCCAGGAACGACGAAAACACACATGGGCAATTTTAACGTGTGAGCGTTAAGAAATAAACGAAATCGGTAGCGTCAAACCAACGAATGCACAGAATAAATGTCAGGGTCCTAGGTAGAATTGAACCCAAGCATTCTGCGTGGCAATGAAGAATTTTGCCACAGATCTGCGCCAGGTCTCGGAAATACTGTTCAAAAAGATGTTAATCTTCGTGAAACGTCAGCAGTGGTTGCAGTGCTGCCTACCCAATTTTATAAACATTACACATGCGCTCCTTTCATACATCCGTCACGTTGGGTTAACGTCAATTGTGGTTAGTTGCCATGCGCTGAACTTAACTTACGTGGCAGTGTTCAGTGTCAGCATCCTCACGAGCATCAGCGCTTCATATCAGCTTCTGGTGTTGCTAATACGTAGGTTCCAGTCGGCATCGCTGCGCAAGAGCAAATAGCTGATTATATAAAGATCTGGTACTCTCCAACTTATGTCTGTGCGTGCAGCATTTGTACATATAATAATCATCAATTCATTTTGGGCACAGGATCAAAAATTGCAACACGGTAACCTTCCTTCCGCATGCTTCGCATAACGTCGATTCCCAGGTGCGTGGGATCTGCCGAATTTTTTCGTTGCAAACACGTTCTTTCGTGGTCCACTTCAAACAAACTATTGTAGGCCGAAACAACAAAAAAAGTCAAGTTCACTTAGTGGAACGAGGGTTAGAATGAAAGGAGCTTGACTGACCGTTTTTCTGAAAGAGGGGTGATTTTATTCTCACTTGCTCTGCCTCTGTTCAGTAAATCGGCCCCAAGTGATTTAAAAATGGGTCCTTGTTGTTCCCGTTGCTGTCAATCGTTCCACTCAGTGCAGTTCTGAGTGGTAAGGGAGAGCTCAATTATATTTGTCAAACTTCACCACTTTCGTTCATCGTGTTTCACGCATCACTTTCGCGGGTTTCCAGCAATTATTTAGCTATAGTTACCGAACAAAGACGTGAAGTACTTTTTTTGATCTCTCTTTTATTTGAATCATTTTTTTAAAGACGATAGTCCTTCTTGAGGACCTTCGACGGAGAAATTTTGGTCTGTCTGTTTGCCTGTCTGTCTGTCTGTCTGTCTGTCTGTCTGTCTGTCTGTCTGTCTGTCTGTCTGTTTGTCTACCCTAACGATATCTCAAACGGCACCAAACGGCGAACCACATCCGCAGCGTCAACCAATATTGCTCAAGGTTTAGCATTCATCATTGTGCGATTGTCAGTTAGAAAAAGCAAATATTGCGTATATCTGCGGCGCCATAACAACATGTCTATGTTTTGTATATCTGCCTTTATACTAGAAGAACACACACACAAAACACTCAAAGAACTGTAGCGTTTCACGCGCTGCGCTGACAGTGCAACGCGATGCTCAAGAAGGTGTTTTCAACGCCTTGCTACGACGTCACGGTGGTGGCACCTGCCCGTCGCTCTCCATTCTACACCTTATCACTTCCGTGACTGGCACGCATCTTTCTCCGTGGTCGCGCATGCCTTCGCTTTCAAGATAACTGCCAGATGGCGCTCGTGTTTAACGTGCCTAGATGCGCTTGTTAGCCTTCGCTACACGCTCGAGGCACTCTAACGCAGCGCCTTCAGAATACCATTCACCGATTTTCTTGCGAACATCAAATAAACGTTTCGTTCACTCTCTCCAGACGCAAGACTATCATCTTTCGACGGCATTTACAGTGTAACATGTATTTAAAAAAGGAAAGCTCTCAAACGTTTTTGGTTCCTTTTCACGCTGCATATGCAGCCAGAAGTCACAGCTGGGGTTTCTATTATGATATAGCACAGGCAAGCTCGTTTTGGTGTCGTGTAAAACACTTGTATTCAATGCTTAGACTATTATGTCAATATGCTATTGATAGTATAAAAACGACTGTTTATTGAATCGCATTATGGCTCAAAAGAACCCGACAGTTTTTTTATGTTTTTTTGTGTCTTCCCAAAATGCAACAGTTGCAAAAAAATTTTAAACAGCGTATCACGACCTAAATTGCCTTCCTTTAAAAGCTGCGTGCCAAAATGTTTTTGAGGTTTCCTACATGTACTGTACTTCGGACCCCATTACGATGTTTTGTGCACAAACACATACACGCACAACAAAAGAGAGATAAGGCTTTAGGCGTCTGAAAGAAAAATTATATTTACGTTGAATACTAGAGTTCACTGTCTGCCCATCGATGGCATGCGTTGCAATACACATGCCAGTGCCACAGCGGTCACCTCTTTTACAACGCTATGAAAAAAGGATACGTCTTTCAGTACGACCTAATTGTCTAATTTACAAAACGTTTACGTTATGCAGAAACGATATCTACGAAACGTTTATAACGTTGAATATAATGCAACAACTATCATTTTCTTTAATAAAGTGGGTAATAAAACAGCTCACAAATTATACTATTATCGGCTGAGTTCTAGATATAAGTATGAAGTAAAACAGAACACACATAATTTAGACACTCTAGCTCATTTGGAAACAAATGACTACTACAATAAAATGAGATACCGAGAGGATTGGAAAGTTTGTCACACCCCGTTTGAATACTGGTATATAGAGCGTTTTGTTATTCTTTACCATCATTGGTAAACCAACATTAGGCCAATCAATTTTGATTTGTTTTGTTGCTCCTCAGCTGCACTTATATCTATGTTTGTACAAGAAGGATCATTTTATTGATCCTGGCGCTGTATTCGTGTATAGGTTTTTGGAGGCTATTGTATATTGCTTTTATTCTGCACTAACCACGTGTTTTCATGGTCTGGTTTTGTGAACTGTTTTTTTTTTATTTTGCTGTTGCCCACGTGGCATAGATTATTTTGGGCTATATACTAGTCAAGCCACCTCTCGGCAGCTTTTTTTTTCGTCCTCCTTCATCTGCGAGATTGCACAAGTAGGAAATAAATTCTGAATTTGAATTTGAATTCACATTTGGATAAGCATGCGCGTAAATTGACTTGAAGCCAAAAGCCATTCTTTCTTTCTTTTTCGTTCTCGGTCGATTGTGTTGGCCGTCTATGTTGGTTGTATTCTTAATAATCCTAACATTGTATTGTTCTCTGTCGACAGTCGTGCTTCATGAAATATTTTTTGTGACTGACGATATCCTTCTACTTCACCTTCGCAGTTACTTATTATGATGATGATATTTCTCTTTACTCGACATCCCTTATGTACTCCCAGACGTAGTTCTCGCTTGAGTGACTCAGAAAAAATAAAATACTGTGAGAAACTGACCACATGTTGTGCAACAGGAAGCCGAGGCAACGACCGGGGAGTCATAGCTTTTGTCGGTGTGCTTCAGTTGCCACTAAAACGTGGGAGGGTCCTTCGTCTTCGTAAAGTTTAAAGTTCGAAAAAAAATTTGAATTTTATGCTGATACGCTCTACACAAGACTTCCTCAACTATCCGTTTCAGTCGTCTTTTTTATTACTGTTTTCATACTGGGTCGCATCATCACTGGCTATCGGGTAACTGCCCCACGTCTTGCACCGTGTTCGAAGCGTCTTCCACGTAAAATCTGCACCTAGGAAAAAAAAACGACTGAGGGGACGCAATCACCTTGCTTTGATGAACCTTGTCAGTTTAGGATTGCTTATTTTTGTTATACTGAAATGATTGATCACGTCCAACGGCGTGGATATCACAGTTCCTGTCTCGCTAGAACGGCAGGGCTCGTGGGAACAAATTATTGGTTTTGATTACACACGTGCGTGCGTTAATAGCTTGTAACTCAAGAACGAGACACATGACCCAAACTATGCAAAATGAAGTGTAGTGGTTCGCCATATTGCTTTTCGCATCGCCGTTATTATTTATCTGGCACTTCTATTACTAGAATACACCGCGAAGTAGGTTTGATTTATCTATAGGCTTTTATGGCTGCAATCTTGGTATTTTGAAATAGGTTTAATCTCCTTGAGCACAAAACGTATGTCAGGTGCATTTCACATTTCGTTAGAACGTTGATTAAGGAGCGCGCCAATTCTTGTCTGTTTTTTTCTATTCCAGTTGCTCACTCATTGTACTCGTGTCAAATACATGGCCAAAATATTTGCTCGCAACGCTTCGCGATGCATTTTACAGTTTCCGGCACCCAGCCCGATGAATTTCTTTCTATGTACCAGTTAATACCTCTGTATGGCTCTAGGAAAATCTTGTTTGCCTATTTCGGAGTAATCAACTTCTTCAACAGCAACAGCAATCGTTGCTTAACACAGTAAAGTAGCGTGGTTTTTCAAATCTCGGTACCATGGCAGTGGTTTCAGGCCACTACAAGTGCGTCACATGGCGTGTGCCTGGCGATTCGACACCAAAGGGCCACCTGCTGCGAGAATCGTTAGTGACGAACCTAAGCGCCGCAACACCCTCACGGTCTCCCTTCAAAGGAAACAGCCGAATCGCTACATGCCCATTGTTCATGTACCGCGCACAATGCGCTCGTGTAGGCGTATATAGCATAGGCGACGAGCGACCTCACATCAATATAACGAATGAAGGAGGGAAGAGCAAGAGCCTAAACTGAACCATGTGGTTAACGCCTCACCTGAGTGTGTTTCACGCTTTATAAGCGACACACGCGTGCGCAAGTGAGCATCGCCGTGCAGCTGTCGCGATCACATTTCACATATATACCAGCTCGTACTCTGATTTACCCGGCCGCAGGTCCGTGCATGCGATTGATCTAAGTAAGGCACTACTAATGGAGTGTGCACGCTTTGCATGACCATGAAGCCTGAAGAACTGCAAAGGGGAGGAGAAGGAGATGTGACGATGACTGGCAGGAACGTCACACTGCAGCCGTGATTGTTCCAACCACGCGTTCAAGCCCCACTGCATCCGAAGAGTAACACGGAAAGAAAAGCTATTGCGCGCATGAATGCGGAGGGGGGGGGGGCGGGGGGGGCTCTTTTTTTTTTGTCGCCTAATGTGTTTTGTCACATGTCCATCCCCTCAAGCAGTGGGGATACGTTGGCACTGTTGTGTCCTATACGCTCCACCAGTCACCACGTGCTGAGGCTTGCTTTCTTTCTTACAAAATGTAAGGATTTTTTTGCCCGAATTCATGGCGAGTGTTGCACACGTTCTAGACAAATGATTGTCACTCACGAGATATCCATGAACCACGCAGGTGCACTGAATTAGGAAGAGCAAAAAAAAGGAAAGACGAGGTGGTCAACCAGACGCGCGTCCAGTTCACTATAGGCCGCGCTCGCTGAAGAAAATGAAGGGATCTAGAAAAGCAAGATAGAAATGAATGAGTATATAAAAAAATCCTTCAGTGATCTTAAACAACACTGGCACGTTGTACGCAGGTTCGTGTTTTGAGAACTTGAGGGTACTGGATCCCAAGCGTATGATGCTCCACTGTAAATATTGACACATATTTGGACTCATTTCTGGTGCCGGATGTTCTTTCACTAGACCGCGACTCTCACCTGTACTTGACTTATTTATACTTTTTCGTTAGAAAAATGATGGGATAATCACGATTACCGACGTTTTACTTGCCCAAAACGACACTATGAAAAATAGGAACGATGTCATTATGGGGGGGGGGGGGACTTTAGCTTACGGTAAAGTACAAGGGTAATTTACCGTGGCCCTAATTGTGAACATACGGATGTTCTTTGCATCTCCGCTTAATATAAATGCGACGCACGGGAATCTAACTTAGGTCCTCAGGATTTGAAGCACGAAAACGTGTGTTAAAATACCATGGTGGTTATACTTGAGGTATGTGGCACGTTTGAACTTAAAAGGCATATTTTTCTTCCCTACTTCATACTGCATGCCGCATACATTTCGTGTAAAGTTGTTTTGGAAAATTAGAGGTCAGTATGTAAGTATGTGCACTTCTCTAATTTGATATACTATCATGCTCTCACATGTGTGTGCATGCAACCTCAAGAACGAAAGCTTCAAAAGCTATCTTTTGAAAACGCAAGTTTTCGTAAGCGACGTCAATCACCATTTAAATGAACTTGAAGAGTGCCTGACGTCTCCATTTAATAAAATTTTCGTTTCACCCGTGGTGGTGTTCCCTTCAACTTGCACGCAACACACGCGCTTCAGTTTTGCAGCAAGGCACCAACTCAATTTCGCATTCATGATATTTTAATACAATATTTAAGTTGGCCTGTACCACAGACTTGAAAACCCCTTTAACGTATCGCATGGGGTGTTCGCTGTTTTGGGCGTCGAGTGTAAGCCATGTTATGTTGAGACCTGATTAAGCGTACACCTGTCAACAAAGCAGTATGGCTCACTTGAAGAGGCAATGAATATTTCAGGCACATTTTCCGAATGCTTGCAGGACCAGCCGGAAGATAGAAGCCATGAACCATGAGTATGAGTCGACGCAACTTTGCGCATCTGTCATTCATAAAGCCTATTTAGGTTGTCTTACCTCGCATTCGTGTAGCGAGCGCTCATTCACGAAGAACCGAAACGGTGCCACAAACAAACGTACTAACTCAGAAACCATCACTTATTAGTGAGGGAAACACCCATCGTGTTGTGGACCTACTACAGTATACGCGGGTGACACGAACTTCCAGATCAGGTTTGTCCTTTCGCTACGCTCTAACCCTGGTGCTCACTTATGAGCAAACCTCGCACGACAGACACTGCGAAATGTAAAACTTACGCTTTCTGGTTCTGCGAATGAAAGGCGTGGAACGAATACACAAAGAAGCCATCGGGAAACAGCTGTTACATGAGTGAGAGCATCTGAAACTGCGTCTCGTTGCTTTTACCTTCTCTGTATCCTTTATTTGGGCTAAGTTGCTCTATGAAAGCTGAATGTTTGGAGTTGAGTGACGCCTCGGAGTTGTAATACGTTATCGCACTCAAGCTCCGTTATAAAGCAGTAAAAAAGGCACCTGTTTTCTTTTTGTCTTTTTTCTGCAATATTACCAGCATATTCCCTTCAGAGATAGCATGCACAATTGGACACATCAACTATGGAGGAGCGTCATACGCCACGAGTTTCTTCAAATGGCTTGCAACGCTGCATGCACATGTGTTCAGGTTTTCTTGATGGACAAGTTGCGGGCGCTCAACTTCATTGAGCGGCGTATTGCTGTATAAGGTCACTTTACTGGAGACACTACCGACGTTTTGCGATCCGTTTTAATTTGTTTCAATGCGAAGCAGCTTTTTGACTAGCCTGTGTAACGCTGTCCCTCCGAAAATGCGCAGCGGGCCGCAGGTGTTGGCGAGGTGCCAAGTAGGTCACACCGCTGCTGCGCGTTGACGTCACGCTCCCCTCACAGAGCACGCTGACGTCACTCCCTTCCTCGCCTGCCACTCAACTTCAAACCGAACAGGCTGGGAGGCTTCACTGATCAGTCATGTCCCCGGGGACCAACTGTAGACCATCCAGCGAACCGAGGCAGTCGCCACAGCTCAGGAGCTCGTGACCGATACTTAGGCTGAGATAATTTCCCCGATCCCTGAATAATTCCCCGGACACTTTTTCCTTTTTTTAAATAAAGTTGTGTCTCCCTGTCCCCCTCTTCATTTTCAGGTTTATCCGATCACCCATTCAAAAATACTTTGAACCGTAAATGTGACAGTGGTTATAAGGAGTGTTTGTACTTGAACCGCCATGCTAAGCAGTGCCCGTGTTTTCAACTTTCAACTAAGAGAATGTATTATAATGTTTTAACAAACACTGAGATGTGAAATGAGATACGGTTGTTTTGTAACGTCAACCGAATTGAGTTGTTCACAATCAAGGAGACTAACTAAATTCATTTTGAGTGTGGCAGAGTCAAATTTTTATTTGACATCTTGATTCTAAACCTGATTGAAATCTTCGCTTCAGGAAATTAAAAATAAATAAATATATATATATATATATATATATATATATATATATATATATATATATATATATATATATATATATTGGAGCGATGCTGAGGCAGACAGGCTAAAAAACAAGCAACTTTATTACTTTATTAGGGCGAACTTGTGCCCACAAGCCTAATGACTATCGTCGTCGAGTCCGACTAGACGAGAGGCACAGATTCAACTAACTTCCTCTTCCTCGTTGTTGGAGCGCCCGAACGCGTGACGCATGCCAGCCGGGTCTTTCTGGTGCTCTTGCCATGATGATTGCGGCGGCTACTTGGATGTGGCTAACCTGTCGCGGCATTATCCCCCTCCTCAGACGCATCGTCCCGATGCTTGAGAGAGTAAAATGATACATGCGCCCTCTCACTCGTTTTCCGACGATCTGTCATGATAGGGCTTCATGCGGACTACGTGTACCACTTCCGTGGTATTGCGGCGTCTTGAGCTCACGTGTCCCGCGGATCTGACTTCATAAGTGACGTCGCTGATACGGTTGAGTACTTCATAAGGGCCGAAGTATCGACAAAGAAGCTTTTCAGAGAGTCCGCGGCGGCGCACTGGGATCCATATCCACACTTTGTCACCGGGATGATAAAGTGCGTCACTGCGTCGCTTATTGTACCGACTAGAGTCGACGCGCTGTTGACGGCGTATTCGGTATCTTGCCATTTGTCGTGCTTCTTCGGCTCGTTGCAAGAAGTCATCTAAGTCAGGTGGATAGCTCTTTTCGTCCTGTAGGGGTAACATGGCATCCAGTGGGGTGGTCACTCTTCGGCCGAATACTAGTTCGAAAGGGGCAACGTGGGTTGTTTCTTGAACGGCGGTATTATATGCGAATGTTACGCAGGGTAATATTTCATCCCACTGTTTATGTTCAACATCGACATACATTGATAGCATGTCGGTCAGAGTTCTGTTGAGGCGTTCGGTTAAACCATTCGACTGAGGGTGATACGCCGTTGTTCTTCTGTGATCGGTATTTGTCATGCGCATCAGACATTGCATAAGGTCTGCAGTAAATGCTGTGCCCCGATCCGTAATAACAACGATGGGCGCACCATGTCTGAGCACTATGTTGTTCACAAAGAACTTGGCGACTTCGGCAGCTGTCGCACTGTACAGAGAGTCAGTCTCAGCATAACGGGTCAGATAGTCCGTAGCTACCACAATCCATTTCTTGCCTGCACATGATGTCGGGAAAGGTCCTAGGAAGTCCATGCCAACTTGTTGGAACGGGGCATCCGGAAGGTCTATTGGATGGAGAAGGCCGGCTGGTTTTACGGCTGGAGTTTTGCGCCGTTGACATTGACGACAAGTTTTCACGTAGTGCTGCACTGATGCGAGCAACTTAGGCCAACAGTACTTCAGGCGAATCCTGGCGAATGTTCGGCTCACACCCATGTGGCCGGATGTTGGCTCGTCGTGGCATGCATGCAGAATTTCCTGTCGCATGGCTGTGGGCACGACTAGTAAAAACGTTTCGCCATTAGGTTCAAAGTTCCTCCTGTAAAGGACACTTCTTCGAAGGCAGAACGTGGAGAGCCCTCTGGAGAATATGCGAGGTACTTGAACGTCGAGACCCTGCAGGTGTTGTATAAGCGCCAGCAAATCCGGGTCGTCTCGTTGTTGTTGAGCGATTTCGGATGCGTCGACAACGCCTAGAAACGGGAAGTCTTCCGCTTCTGGTACACTTGGATCGACGGGAGAGCGTGACAGGCAGTCGGCATCACTGTGTTTCCTTCCAGATTTGTATACGACCGTAATGTCATACTCCTGCAGCCTAAGGCTCCATCTGGCTAGTCGACCTGACGAATCCTTGAGATTTGCTAGCCAGCATAGAGCATGGTGGTCACTGACAGCTCTGAACGGTCTACCATAAAGGTAGGGTCGAAACTTATTTATTGCCCAGATGACTGCGAGGCACTCTTTTTCAGTAGCAGAGTAGTTTGCCTCAGCTTTTGAGAGTTTGCGGCTGGCATAGGCTAACACTTTCTCTTGACCATTTTGCCACTGGACCAGGATGGCGCCGAGGCCGACATTGCTGGCATCGGTATGGACTTCAGTGTCAGCCGTCTCATCAAAATGGGCAAGTATTGGTGAACCCTGTAGCCGTTTTCTTAATTCATCAAAAGCTTTCTGTTGTTCGCTTTCCCATGTGAAGGGCACGTCGTTTTTCGTTAGTTTTGTAAGAGGTTCCGCAATCTTTGAAAAGTTTTCCACAAATCGCCTATAGTAGGCACATAAACCCAAAAATCGACGCACTGACTTTTTGTCTTTGGGTGTAGGGAACCTCTGAACAGCGGCTGTCTTTTCTGGATCAGGACGAACACCGTCAGAACTAATGACATGTCCAAGGAATCTCAGCTCTTCGAAGCAGAAGTGGCATTTTTCGGGTTTGATTGTCAAGTTTGCTGACCGGATGGCTTGTAATACAGTGCGCAGTCGCTCTAGATGTTTGTCGAACGTTGCAGAGAATACCACCACGTCATCCAAATACACCAGGCATGACTGCCATTTCAATCCCGCGAGGACAGTGTCCATCATTCGCTGGAACGTCGCTGGCGCGGAACAGAGGCCGAATGGAAGCGCTTTGAATTCGTAGAGGCCATCTGGTGTTACGAATGCCGTTTTTTCACGGTCCCGCTCGTCTACCTCTATTTGCCAATATCCGCTTTTCAGATCCAAGGAGGAGAAAAACCTTGCGGATCGCAGCCGATCTAGTGTATCGTCAATACGTGGCAAGGGGTAGACATCTCGTTTAGTTACACTGTTGAGTTTTCGGTAGTCGACACAGAATCTAAGCGTGTTGTCTTTCTTCTTAACGAGCACTACGGGGGACGCCCATGGACTATTCGAAGGCTGGATGACATCATCCGAAAGCATTTCCTCCACTTGCTTCTTAATGATTTCCCGTTCTTTCTGTGACACTCGATATGGATGCTGGCATATAGGCCTCGTGTCGTCTTGCGTTATAATTCTGTGTTTCGTAATTGACGTGCGCTGGACCTTCGAGGCAATTGAAAAGCAATCAGAGAATTTTTTTACTAAGGCGTAAATCTGTTTCTTTTGACTGTCCGGAAGGCTCTGGTTGACGGTCACGGATGTGTCGATGTTGCAGGCCACTGGTCGAGTGGTTGACGTGGTTAAGCTGCATAGTTCTGTCGCCATACAGAAGTCGTGTAAATAGGCAATAGCCGTGCCTTGAGCGATGTGTTGAAGTTCATTGGAGAAATTCGTAAGTAGGACATCTGCACGGCCATTCGTCAAGTGAACAAGACCCCGAGCTACGCAGACACCTTTCTTCAAAAACAGCCCTACATTTGTATCCGCTATGCCTTCGCGGTTGTAAGATGCGTCATTCTCTACGAGCACCATTATGCTGCGGCGTGGTGGCACAGTTACGTCATCATGAACAACGCGTAGAGCAGTTAGGCGTCCCTCAGATTCATCTACAGGTATAGCTCGTTCAGTCGAAAACGACACGCTGGACCTACGCAGGTTAATTACGGCGCCATTAGCTCGCAAAAAATCCATTCCTATAATGAGGTCTCTTGAACATTCTGGTAGCACAATGAAATCGGCAACGTAAATAAAGCCCCGTATTTCAAGTCTTGCGGTGCATCTGCCAAGGGGCGTAATAATGTGACCACCTGCCGTGCGTATCTGCGATCCACTCCACTGTGTCACAACTTTGTTTAGCTTCTTCACCATCTTGTGACTTATGACTGAATAATCAGCACCGGTGTCGACTAAGGCATTCAGCTCCCATCCTTCTATTCTCAACCGCAAATCTGAAGTAACGCTTTCGTGGTTGCACCGATTTACCGGAAATACACCGTCGTCGCCCTCAAGCCATATTGGAGGATCTTCGTAATTGGTGTTATCAGCGGCCTCACCTCCACAGGTCGCTTTCTTCAGTTTTCCGGGAGTGGACTTGGAGAGCGATGACCAGGCTGCCTTGAAGGTGCACGTGGGCTGGATGACCGGTAGCGCATAGGCGATGGTGACCGTGAGCGACGTTGGCGTAGAGGTGGCGAGTTCTGGCGCGTGGCCAAGTACTCCTCAATCTCCGCTGGTCGCTCGCCGTTTCGGGGGCACGGTGCATACGACGGGAAGCCTCTTAATCCAGCCTGTCGGTAAGGGCAGAATCTGTACAAATGACCTGCTTCGCCACAATGGAAACAAAGAGGCCTGCGCTCGCGATCACGCCAGACGTCACTTTTCCTGTGCCTAGGATCCGCATAGCGATGCGTGCTACGTGCTCCTGGGGGCAGATAGGTAGCCGTTGGTTCCCGTGGACGAAGTGCGCTGCGTGCTGTAGATGGGAGAGGAGTCGCCGCCATCGCAACTGCTGCATTGTTGTGTACTGTGGGTTGTCGGAGAACTTCAGAGTACGTTCGGATAGGTCGAACTGGCTGCAGCTCACGCTCTGGTTCTCGTATGACCTGCCTCAGTTCGTCACGAACAACGTCTGTAACAGATAGTGCAGTTGAAGTCTGGGGCATTTGCAGTCTGCTCAGTTCTTCCCGAATAACTGATCTAATGAGCTCTCGCAAGGCTTCGACGTCGTTTCGCACGCCTCCAGAGAATAGCTGTGCAGATGCGCAGTTAACATTCCGGTTGTACTGCCGAGCGCGCTGTTCTAGTGTTCTTTCGATGGCCGTCGCTTCGGAATAAAACTCAGCAACAGTGCTTGGAGGGTTGCGGACGAGAACGGCGAACAGCTCTTGCTTTACTCCGCGCATTAGATGGCGCACCTTCTTATCTTCAGCCATGTTGTAATCCGCACGCTTGAACAGACGGACCATGTCCTCAATGTACATGGCAGCACTCTCGTTTGTGAGCTGGTTCCTGGATTGAAGAGCAGCTTCCGCTTTTTCTTTTTGGTCTACGTTCGCGAACGTAGCCACCGCTTGTCGTCGAAATACCTCCCAGGTAGACAACGAGGTTTCATGGTTTTCAAACCATGTCTTTGCGAAGTCTTCCAGGGCGAAGTATACGCGACGGAGCTTCTCTCTTTCGTCCCATCTATTCAAGCGCGCCACTCTCTCGAACAGGTCCAGCCAATCTTCAACATCCTCGTACGAGTCGCCGTGGAATACTGGCGGCTGGTGCGGTTGGCTAATGAACACTTGTGCTGGTGTTACCTGGGTAGTCATTGTGGTGGCATCCATTGTTTGAATTCCCCTTGGTGAGAAGTGAAGAGTACCGAACTCAGGTGAGTCACCTCGAAGACGGCGACTTGCCCTCTGGTGTACAGGAGTCACTTCCACGGGGTTGATAGGCTGGTCGTCGGGGCTACGCTGTCTTGAGCTCGCGGGGCTTCGATTCATAACCCAGCAACTCCACCAGAAATGTAGCGATGCTGAGGCAGACAGGCTAAAAAACAAGCAACTTTATTAGGGCGAACTTGTGCCCACAAGCCTTATGACTATCGTCGTCGAGTCCGACTAGACGAGAGGCACAGATTCAACTAACTTCCTCTTCCTCGTTGTTGGAGCGCCCGAACGCGTGACGCATGCCAGCCGAGTCTTTCTGGTGCTCTTGCCATGATGATTGCGGCGGCTACTTGGACGTGGCTAACCTGTCGCGGCAATATATATATATATATATATATATATATATATATATATATATATATATATATATATATATATTCTTTTTAATCGATGTCGTCTTTCAATTGATTAACCGTATTGAATTCTAGCTCCTATCTTCGCCGTCTCATTCCAATAGGCTTGCTCTGCTCCAAACTTCCGAACCTACCGCGCAAAACGTGCAGGATACGCGCCTAGGTCAGATTCGAAAATTTTAAGACGCGCAGAAGCGTGATAGTCAGTAGCAGTGGGAAAGCACTGGTTCGATAGGAAGCCCCGACTGCTTGTCGTAGTCTGCTACGGTATGCACGAACAATTCAAGCATGCGGCGTTGTCTTTCCCTCTCTCTCAGTCACTATACAGCCGAGCTTGTTATCACAGACGCTCCCGCGACGCTTTGCGTAGAGTCATAAGTTATATTCTCCGTGCACAATGTACTACACAGTAAGCTTGTGCTGTTCAAAGTACAAAGCTATGAGCAATGCCATCATTAGGACAACGTACAGAAGGCCAATGCTCGAAGGGGGTGAGTTGTTGCTCACTGCATGGGAGGTTGACTCACGTCGCAAGACTGAATCGTGTGCATTTGCTCCCCAGGCTAATTTAAATATATCGACACTCGAGTCAATCGTGCGCTACGCGGAAAAAATGGTTGGCTGAAGCGTTACTTCAAAGGCAGAGGGTGCCTCTCGTTTCGAAGATTGTTTCAAGCTCCAGATTCCGGGATGGCCATGAAGGATGCACGACCGATGTCCCTACAAGAATGGCTCTTTCGCGATCCTGCCTTGAGTTCTTGTTATTCGAAATTGGAGTTCGCGTCTATGTAAGGCTGTAACAAAAAACATGCGCACCACGCACGCCTAATAAAGCACGGTGCGAACGGGGATTCGCCTGGGAACACTGAGATAGCCTCTGATGCACTAAAAGGAAAGAGGAACGCTCGAAAACGAACGATGGAGTACGTGGCGTTGGGAAGAAAACAGCAAGCAATTGCTTTCTTCCGTTTTCTACATTTGCTTTTTATGAATGCTTTTGCTTCAGTGGCGCGATGTCAGTGAACCTGATTTCGGTGGCTTGGCATTGCAGTGAAATCACGTTCCAACCTTTCGATTCATAAACTTTAAAACCAAAATATATGGCTCTTGGGAGATTTTCACGCACAGTGGGTTTTGCCCCGTGCACACAAAGAATGACAGATAATGAAAGGGCCATCGAGCTTGACCCTACGTATTTAATTTTTCCTGGCGGGAGACGGTGATTCGCTTATGCGTGCATTGAACAACAAAATCGCGCATATGGCCTTTCAGCGAAAGAAAATGTGGGTAACTTGAGTTTGACTGAAAATTAATTCCTAATTGATTAATTTAATGAGTGAGTGAGTGGTTGAGTGGTTGAGTGAGTGAGAGATTGAGTGAGTGGCTGAGTAAGTGAGTGAGTGGCTGAGTGAGTGAGTGAGTGAGTGAGTTGGTGAGTTAGTATGTAGATGAGCAAGTGAACTAATGGGAGGGTAAGTGGGTGGGAGGGAGAATGAGTGACTGATTGAGTGAGTCAGTGGGCGGGTTGTAGGTTGAGTGATTGGTTGATATATGGGGTTTAATGTCCCGAAACCGCCATATGATTATGAGAGACGCCGTAGTGGAGTACTCCGAAAATTTCGACCACCTGGGTTTCTTTAACGTGCACCCAAATCTGAGCACACGGGCCTACAACATTTCCGTCTTCACCAGAAAGGCAGCTGCCGCAGCTGGGATTCGATACCGCGAACTGCGGGTCAGCAGCCGAGTACCTTAGCCACTAGACTACCGCGGCGGGGCTAGGGTGAGTGAGTGAGTGAGTGAGTGAGTGAATGAGTGAGCTAATGGAAGGGTGAGTGGGTGGTAGGGTGAATAGTGACTAATTAAGGGAGTCAGTGGGAGATTGTAGGTTGAGTGAGTGAGTGAATTTATGGGTGGATGGTAGACTGAGTGGGTGAGTGAGTGAGTGAGTGAGTGAGTAACGAGTGAAGCCTGCCTGTGCAGCTTTCATCCCTTCAAGTTCCCTGAGCAAGCATCTTAAAGGATCGCTGCTCTTCCATCATGACTACGTTTCAACACGTGAAAGCTACGTTGAAGTCTCGGAACGCTCTATGGCAGGGTGCAGTACCACCTGCAGTCTGCAGTAGTTTACGTAATTCAACAGCTACGTGCGACAAGTGTCTACTCTTTGCGTCCAGGTACATTTCGGCTGCATTGGCCGGCAATGCAATCCGCTTCCGCTACGTTAGTAGCACAAAGTCTTAGTCGCTAAAATACCATCAACGATGAAAGGCAATTTCCCTCTCAACAGGAAACAACGTAAAACAAATTGTTAAGCAAAATCTGCAGCATAAGTCGAAGAAAGGTTGTCGCTGAAAGGTAGTCAAGTACATTTAGTACTGAATTTTATTGAACAATTTTCTTGCACTATCCTCTAAAAGCGGAAAGTTGGATGGATTCTACGCAGGATGTACAAACCAGACGTCATCTATCACAAGCCAGTGTGGTCAGCTAGAAAAACTTTTTATGCATATACTCATCCTAATTAAGTGCAAAAACTTTACTTCAGTTCCTGCATCATCCAAACTCGTAATCAAATCTTTTATATGGGCCAATTGTATTGTAATTTTTTTACTTTTCTCTGATTTCTCTTACTGACAATAAGTAGTGCCCTACCTTGAAGGTAAGTGCGCAGAAGCAGCTTTATCAAACTGAGCTTGTGGTGTCTATAACCATCTGTGCGTAAAACGAAGTAACTGGCTTAGACAGACAAAATTTTCATTTATTCGGACCACTTTTTTAACAAGTCAACCAGCAGCTCCAGCTTTTTACTCAGCTGCCTTCTATACGTACACCCGGCGTTCTGCGCAAGTTGACTGGAACAGACAGCAAGCAATGCAGCCCGTCAAAGACTCTTCCGAAGAATTTAATCGTGAATCCGACGTCGCTGAAAGGAGGCGAAGCCGTGACAATATATGTATACAAAGAAGTCACTTGCCTTTCTTTTGAACCACATACCATAAGGAGCGTTTAATTTGCCTATTTCTGTTTACTATAAGCGAAAGATGGGCTAGCTGGTGGTTGACGCTTGGGAAGTAAAAACAGCGCAAAACTTAAAACGCTATAGCTAGGCGAAAGGCAATAGGTATTTATGTATTGTTATTTATGCGTGAGAAAAATGCACTGCGGTATCACCATTTATCGTGTACACCTGCTATGACGGCTTAGTGAGTCTTCGTGTAATGTTACTGTAATGAAATTCGTGAGTACGTGAGAACACTTTATTACTTATACTGTCCATTCCTAGCACATAGAACTTCACACCCGTTCCTGCGCGCTGGCATCAGCATCTCATTGTCAATAACCACAATAAACTAACTCATTGTGCTGGCTTTGATAGAGCAGTGTAAACACGATACCTTAAACGTAATATAGGTACTAACCAGTCAGTTACCTCGCGAACGAGTCCTCTTCAGCACCAATTCTAAACGTTTGCTCAAATGTCCCCAGTTTCTCAAGTATGCATCATCGCACGTAGGGAAAGAATTCGCGCTTTAGGGGACAGATTAAGGAAAACGATATTCAACTTCGATTCAAACGAAGAATGTGCATTAGCGGCCACCATGACGTTCAGCCCGTTGCGACGATGAATGACCCCTCGGGGTACAACTACTCTATCATCTGAACTACGCCGCATGCTTTCAACTGTAGTACAAGTTTTAAATAACTCTGGAAGCTTCCGCCCACAATTCGGTTTGCCGATAAGACATTTTAATGCCCTCCCCGTAGACCCGTGAAACGTAAGTTGGCTCGTTCCACACTGAAGAACCCAATGGCCTTAAGGGGGAAAAAAAGCTATCTAATGCGCCGCGTGCAGCGGCATTCGGAAACACCGGCGCCGCCCACCCCTCGCCTTCATTCTCGGCCCAGCTAATTGGACTTATGTCACTCCTGGGCGGTTAGGCATTGCACACAGCTCCTTTCATCGCGATATCTCCGAATAGAGTCCGAATAGGTTGACGCCTGTAGGATTGAGGTGTAAACCTGAAAAGTAGAGATGACCGAGTGAAAGTTTAAACTCAGCATGATGTCTCCGCAGTCGATGCTCGTGAGAGTTTTTGCGACTAAAGTAATTTTGTAAACTAAATGACTAGTGTGTCCTTAGTGGGTTATAACTTGAAACTTTGTTTTCGAGTATCTTTTGTGTGTGATAAATAGAGAGAAAGAAAAAGGCAGGGTATGCCAGGCTTTTATCTTTTTTTTTTCCAACTTCTGTCGGTACAGCGTTATGACACTAGCCCGGCGAGTTTTCTGTACAGTCCAGCTACGCGTGTTCTGAAGCACTTGATACTTTGCAGGTGGGTATGGATCAGCACGTGCGACCAATTGTATGCGCTAGAATATCGTTCATAGGCGGCGTCCACACTTTCACCTCACTGCCACTAGCGTACCAATAGCCAGGAAGACTTCGCTGATGGTCTCAGTGATGAAGTGCGGTAATCTTGAGGCGTCTTTAGAGCGAACAATTTACTGCTTAGAATTTATAGGTACTTTCACAGACAGCGATTATTTGGGAAGAGTTATTTCACTAGTTTTTAGCTAAAACACGTTTGAAAAAATAATAAATTGACAGTACGTCCGAAACACCTGACCAGCTCGAAGAAACAGTGCTGTCAACCCTTGTTTGCGCCGTCTGTACCCCTTATCATCTATCACTGGGGAAAGTCCGATGCTGTCCACTTTCCATGCGGTGATGCTTCCGATACCGTGTCTTATAGGGGACTCAGCTCACCGGTTGTTCACCGGCTGATCAGCCCGGATATTTGCCAAAGCTCCCGATAAGCATCCCTTGCTGCGTTGTGCTAACAGTCTTTCAATGCCATCCGGACCTGGTTGTTCCTCTCGTTCCGTTTTCTGGCACGTATGGTACACACTCATTTTTCACCAGCGTTGGCGTGACCGTCGCATCTGGGATGTCAGTGAGCCTCCAGTGTGGCCGTCCTTCACCTTCTTCAACGTTCCCTACATAGTTCTCTATAACCATGGGTAGGCATAGGACTGGGTCAACACAGTCGTCGATCGTGCGATGGTCTAAACACACACAAAAAAACATAATAAAGGTCAATGCTACATCGTAGGCATGCTTTCGAGGATGAATGGTTTCGTCAAAGAGACGGTTTGCTTCATTCCCGTATACTATGGCACTGTGACAGCACGTCACTGTTTCCAAACTGTTTGTTTACTTTTCGTCTGCTTTTGTGCCCTCTCCCACAACCCCGCCAATCTTCGCAGAACAGAGCCGGCGATAGTTCCCGCCGGAGTGCATCACGATAAATAGAATCCGGATTAAAGCGCACTTTCTGCGCTTTATGTCAAAGATTGCTGCTTCTTGCCCGGGACGTCATAGTTTTATGCACCCCATTTCAAATCACCCTTCGTAGGCCTCCCCATAAAACCGGTGTGAGCGGATCGCTCGTTGTTCTTTCCATGGCAGAACCGACGCCTCGGTGTGTATCCCTATATGCATGCAGCCATCGCTTCCGGAACGGTCCCTGTGGGAATAAATTGTCGCTACGTTGAAGCACCTATACATCTTTGAAGTCTTGCTTTGATCCGCGCCCTCAGATATGTTGGATTCTGCAACAAAACTGTCAACGATGTCATTCGTTTATCTCTTTATTGCTTCCTGGATCAGTGGAGGGGAAACGCAAAGGCTTTGCTTTCAGGCTAAGAGAAAATAACATAAACGATATCACCCTCAACATTCACGTGCTGAAATGCCAGTCACCATCGCGCTTTCATCAAATATTACTGCCAGCCTGGAGGTCTTCATGCAAGTTGTGTCTTTTGAATATTTCTTTGCCTGTGTCTCTCGCCGCCCAACGTCGTCGATTGGTTCTGAGAAGCTGCGTATTCCAGTCTTGTCGAAATAGTGGTCATTGAGTGCAAACCAAAAATATATAAGTGTTGGTAAAGGAGACGCGACCAAAAACTGTTTTGTTCACGGAGCACTTGTCAGGTGATGAGAAAGCCCTTCGAGCAGTGTAGCAGTGACAGGCTGTTTTTATTAGTGTGTTTTTCATAGGCCTCAAGAGGCAATCATAATTTGGTTGTTTAAGGTGACGTTCCTTGCTCTGAACTCAAGAAATCGTTCTGGAGCACGTGGCCTGATACCCTATTACGGCCACGTGCTATTACGGCGAATCTAAACATGTATAGTACATGAGTCGAATAATCACTTAAGTAGTTTTTGTTTTGCTATTACTTGACCTAAAGCTTCGTATAATATCAGTTTAATTCTGCGTCTACTTTAGGATAATCGCTTTTCACATTAGCATCTCATTCCTACGGTCTTGGCTCAGTCGGCTTCATGCTGTCTGCAAAATTCTAACTCGGTGATATCCAATATTCTCTGTTCTCTGATGTGGCTTTGCTTCACCTTTTATTCATTTTGAGAATCTAATGTATAACCGATAACCTGCCTTGCGGCTCAGGAGTAGTTTGTAGATTTGCCTTTCTGTACCTTTGCAGTGTCTGCTTCACAAACAATCTATAGTGTTACCTGTACCCTCAATTTCTTAGCAGATAATGATTTTTCCTCAACATCTAGGGTGTTGATTACGTCACAGAAGGTTGCCGTATGGGTCCTACATGGCGAGTGGTCTTGCTTTGAGAACAACGGGAAGAGCTCGGTAGTGATCAATTCAAGCTCTAAGATACGATAAGTAATACAAAATAAATGTAAAAAATTGTTTGGCTTACTGGACGATGGGGTACTGCTAACCAAAATGAGTGCTATTTACCAACGAATTCTCGTGCAAGCGATCTTTGCGGTACTTTGGCAGTTTACGAGGAGAAAACAGTTGTTCTGATGTGTCGTGCGATACCCGCTGAGTATCGGATGTTGCGGGGTCGGGAAAGCCTTCTAACAACAGTATTTTGTACACAGTTACGACTTCCGGAACTGGAGCGGAAGTGTAGGGCTAAGAGGCGCCGCGTGATAGCGATTGGGCCTTCTGTAGTTGACAGAAAGTATTGTCGAACACAGCTTTGTGGGCGTGCGTGGAAAGCACCACTCAACCAACACCGCAGTCTCATGAGTGTACACATGCATTCGTTATACACTTTCATTCACAAGTTTCCAGGTATGCGACTTGTGCGGATCTAGTCACTCTGTTGCAGTTAGTTACCTAAGCACCGATCAGCGATGGGTGTCGTGCGAAGTACCGTACTCGGAAAACTACGTTTCGCGTGTGGTGTGTGTGCTTGTTGAAACCGTTCAAGGAAATCTTTCATATTTTTGCTCCGTCTAGGCTCTTAAATTGTAAAATAAACGTTACCTTTTAATGTTACTCTGTCTCAAACACAGCGCTGACAATTATAATAGATTAAAAAAAGGTACTTCCGACGAGTGTTGTGCCTCACAGACCTTGGCGTACGGGAATGTCGAGGCGTTGTTGCCATATTTTCTCACCTTCCGTATCCTTTCACAAAGCATCTCGATACGTTATGATAGACGTATGTTTTTATGAAAGTGGGAAGAACAGCTCTGCTCGTTTGACGTTTCTGAAGCACACTGATGGGGGAAACAGCAGCAAAAGGAAAACAATACTCAGTGCATCAAATAGACGCCACGAGGATTACGCGTCGTGGATGCGAGCTGTACACTACGCGGGGACTGTGCCCATCCTGCACGCGTGCACGAGCAAGAAGAAAAAAAGAAAAAGAAAAGAAAAGGAGAACGTGATGCGTTTACAAGAAGTTCCAGGTTGTCCGACATCACCAGATCTACTCCCTCAATGGCCCTTTCGTCCCAAACACCCTTCATACTTCACTAATTCTAAAAGCATCTCACTTCCTTACGCCGGGGTGCGATGCTGGCCACCCGTTGTCCCGGCGCAACCACAGCATGCCTAATTCCACTAAAGGTTTATTTCCCTTCCTCAATCCAACACAATCGATGATTGGTGACTGAGGGTCCCAAGAAAGAGGGAGGGGGGACTGGCTACAGGAGCTGTGTTATAATAATAATAATAATAATAATAATAATAATAATAATAATAATAATAATAATAATAATAATAATAATAATAATAATAATAATGCTCTAAGAGCTGAATGGTTCTTGTGTAAGCTCCGACAGCGATTGGTGACCCAACAAAGAACACACAGCCTTAATCTGTGGCTTAGCCAGAAGATGACACTCAGGACCCGAAGTGTCACCCCTCATCATCAATTTTTTTTTCGCCATGCATACATAACTCAAAATGACCATTTACTCGTCCGGTCCACACTTTACATCAAGAAAGTGCACGTTTCCCGAAAAAAAAATGTTTCTGCATACAACTCTGGGCCAGACCATGCCGCATAGATCCCGCCTGCTCTTCCACTCTCCCTACCGGTCCTGACTCTCAAGACGCGGGACCTAGCCGTGCCGCGATGACGCAAGCTGTAACTGCTTCTCGGGAGTTGGGCTTGTCGGCTGTGCTTCCCCCTGGTGCTCTGTAGGTGATTGAAAAAGTTCTTATTTAAGCGGAGCACAAATTTATTAGGAAACCCACACGATACAATAAATGAAGAAATGTGAAGAGGGAAGGCTGATACGTGCACCGGGAGCTAAATATCTCGTTCGCTACCCTGCATTGGAGAAGGTCTAAGGGAGACATAAAAATGAGAAATGAGCAACAGAGTCCCAATAGTATCAGGATTTGCCGAAACCAAAGAGAGGAGAGAATGGGCGTTTAGGCTAATGTTCAGGAATAAGAGACAAAAAGGAGGATTCTGCGTCAACAGCTTAAAAAGAAAAGGCACAAGAAAGAAACGAAACGACTCATTTGCCTTGTCTTGTTGCTGAAATTGTCTGTTTCATTGTCTATATCCGTTCTTTCTGATTGTCAATTTGTCAAGTTTTTTCCCCTTGATCTGCCTCATTCTTTTAAAAGACGTGAGCTAACAAATGAACAGAATTTCGTCAGAATTACCCGGTTCTTGGTTAATCCTCTAGCGTGGGTGCGTGCCACAGATGCCAGGCTCCTTCTCTTTCTCTTCTTTCACGGAGACACTTATCGTGCATGCATCGACACATGAACACGAGCGCTCACTTTTCCTGCTGGTGCCAGAAAAAAAAATGGGAGAAAAACAACCTTGATGGCAGAAAAAAAATAAAGAACCTACGCTACACCAAGGGGCAGTTGTCAGAGTGCTTTTATTGTGTGTTCTAACAACGGCGAGACGGGCTTGCAAGTTTGATTGATTTGATTGATATGTGGTGTTTAACGTCCCAAAACCACCATACGATTATGAGAGACGCCGAAGTGGAGGGCTCAGGAAATTTTGACCACCTGGGGTTCTTTAAGCGTGCACCCAAATCTGAGCATACGGGCCTACAACATTTCCGCCTCCATCGGAAAATGCAGCAGCCGCAGCCGGGATCCGAACCCGCGACCTGCGGGTCA
This sequence comes from Rhipicephalus annulatus, assembly GCA_013436015.1. Lineage (NCBI taxonomy): Eukaryota > Metazoa > Arthropoda > Arachnida > Ixodida > Ixodidae > Rhipicephalus > Rhipicephalus annulatus. The sequence continues at coordinate 42,977 of WOVY01003037.1, forward strand.
GCAGCCGAGTACCTTAGCCACTAGACCACCGCGGCGGGGCGGGCTTGCGAGTTTGAGAGTACACTTTCAAAACATGGTACGCTCACGTTACTCGCAGGGGCCGGCCAGAGGATTCTCGGCATTCACGTCCGTGTCGCTGCTTCTGGGCCTAACGACCGTTGAGTGGTCGGGATGACAAACAGAAGAGCGTTACGTACAGGGGTGCTCGACAGGTCGCGTGCGACGGACGTAAAGGATCACGATCCGAATGAGATTATGTCGTGACCCTAAACGAAATGTGCTGCAGTGAGGATTTGTTTACGAAACAACCCGCAGAGTTTTCGATACCCGCCTGTCGAATTGCACCAAGTTGCAGACCGGACACTCCATATGTTCTTCGCGTGGGCTGTATATTGTACGTGAAACGCTTGTATGTACACACTGATAACAGGAGTGGTGTACTTCCCGGCTGTATCGGACGTAGTGCCGGAATCGAAAGAATATAGCAAGAAGAATTGTTAGGAATACCTATATCTTTTTTTGTTTTTCTTTCCCTCTTCTTTCTTTCTTTCTTTTTTTCTTTCTTTCCTTCTTTTTTTCTTTGTTTGTTTGATTCTTCTTTGTTTTCTTCTTTTTTATTCTGTAAAGGCACCACCTGATTGCTTCCTGCCTGCACACCGAGAATCGGTCCCTCATACACACTTTTAAGGGCGCCTGCAAGACTCTTTGAACATGGTCACAAAACGCTGCAAATCGGTAGTCGAGTCTCCCGAGAAAACGCGAGCCAAGTACTATAGCTCAGCACGCGGCTTGGAATTCACAATAAATTAAATTATCAATGACAGCTAAAAATTGCTTTCTCTTATCACGACAAATGACGCTACAAGCTCAAAGACCACTCGCCGCAGCCATTGCAACAGCCACTGCTTGATTTGAGCATGGAGCGCTTGGTTGTTGCTGGGGCCGCCAGAGGAGGCCGTGAATTGTCCACGCGGGCAAGTGTGATCACACTAAAAAACCGAGTTTTTTATGAAAAAAGTAATAAAAATTGCCCAAGGTCACGAAGCAAGCGTCCAGTATTTTTTTTCCCCGCGACATCCCTCCCTGTTTAGCTTCCAGCACGCTAGTCGGAACGAGAGAAGAAAGAATACGATTGCAGCGTGTGACAAATATTCGTAACTCTGCTCGTGCTGAACGGATTCTAAATGTTTTATACGGCGGAAAATTTGTGAGCCAATAAACTACTTGTATGCATCCATTTTAAGACTCCTATTTAAAAAATATAGCAGGGCCTCTTTAACAGCAAGCACACTTTAGTGCTTCATACCCCCCACAGTGGTCAAATGATTATGGTTCTTGACTACTGGCCCGAAGGTCGCAGGATCGAATCCTGGCCATGGTGACCCGAATTTTTTTTATGCAGGCAAGAATGATCCTGTACCGTGTAGTTAGATTTATGGGTGCGTTAAGGAACCGCACGTGGTGGAACTGTTCGGGGCCCTCCACTATGGCATCTCTCCTAATAATAATGTGGTTTTGAGACTTTAAAACCGTATACATTTGTTATTGCTGCAATTGCCACATGCAGCAACGATGGTCATGAGTTCACATGCAGGTAATAATGAGGTAGAACAATTTCGATATCTTCGATGAGAGACAAGATTGCCGTATAAGAAAGGGTTTATCACTTATACTCTCCCAATTTTCGGAAAACTGCGCATACAAACACGTATGAGACCAGCGTATACCTTCTAGTGCCTAATTTGTGCGTACTCTCATTGAGGCACTTTCGCGGGCGCAGAAACTTTTAATTTTCTTAGATTCTTTTTATGCAGTCACACCTACAAAGCAGAATTTTGAAGGCGTTAAAGCTTCGCTTCAATATTTTGCCACGTGTATATTTTTTTTTCTTTTTTGAGACTTTAATTTATTCTGAAGTGGTTTCCTTTTATTGAAGTTGGCTAACAATTTCCTGAAGTGTAGTGTAATAAAAAAATGTATCGGTCTAAGCAGTTGGGTAGCAAAAGCGTTAGCCACCTAACATAAACTTCGTGAGCAATACATCACGCTTCGCTGAGCACCCGTGAAGCGCTGCGTATGCTGATCCCTTGACACGAAAGGTCTTTTTCTCGCTTTTCGTTAATTCGGTATGTGTTTACGCCAGTCATTGTACTTAAATTTGCTGTACCAGGCAAATCGATATTCTTCGCTTGGCGCGCAACTACTCTTTCCGTGTACTTTGTACAAGCCACGTCAGCGTTGATGGACTCTGAGACCGCAACTCGGTGGGATCAGATACGGTGTAATGAAGCACTCGTGTCACTGCCATCTATTCGTTAAGCATGACACATCCATAAATGTCGTCTGACTAGTTTCTCATATAGCCTATCTTGCTAAGCGTCGTGCGAGTAATTTATTCTATACGCTCTTTCAATGTCTTAAGATCTTATAGTGCAACTGATTACTTGAGTGGCGTATTAGTTCTTTAATTATTATCTGACACCGACAGCATCTATGTCTAAGAATGAATGAAGCGCCCACGCACGCTCTGGCTGGCATTAGTATGGAAATATATGAGAAAAAAGCTTAATTGATCGCATCGTTCGCGACACGCACTTAGTGCAGTTCCTGTAGCGTGTCTCTAGGGTTTCAGGAATGACTGTGCTACGCCAGCACTGATCACGTGGGAAGGCTGCTCAACAATTTGTTTATTTAAGTAGTACAGGTGCCCACACATATAAAAACTTACAGCGTCTCTTTTGCATTCGCGTACGACGTCTTGTAGGCGAAATTAATCTCCCCTTTTTTTTCGTCTCAGTTGAATTACTTGTTCTCCGAAGTAATATCGTGGCTCTGCATACGTGAAAAAAACGAGATAATTGTGGTGGAGAGTGTTTAATCGACACAGAAAGCTCACGAGGGGTTGGTGCTTTGCATTGACGCACATGTTTGGCTAAGCATGTTTTTGTCTGCAATGACAGAGCGGTCAGTTGATACAGGCCTACCGAATTAAAAGTTGCCGTAGAGCTTACAATCTCTCGGAAGGCAGAGCACTATTCTACAAATGCAGGGTCTTTGTTTGCAACGACAGAGAAAGAAAATGGGCTTGCCGTGCATATGCTTTGCTTTCGACGAAGATAACACAGTCGATTCATTGCGTCTCAGGAGATACCGGATAATATGTTCTGTACCAATATCTGTGTCGTTTTCGGCGTAAGGGTTGTGACACAAGGTTCATAAGACACTGTAACGGGAGACCCGGGACTAGGCCACAAAAAAAGTAGCCTCATCAATCTCAGTCGGCGATGCTTTCTGTATAGCTGCATTGTGAGGTGATCCGTTGATTGTCTCCTGCAATGGGAACCATATCCGGAGCATTCGCGACATGAAGGTTTCCCCGAAAGCAAACAGTCTATAACAAACGACACCCGGGTTGTGTTAGGCCCGTTTTTTTTCTTTTAGCTCTACGCGAACTATATAGAACAGTCACACAGTGAGATGGAGCCCCGAAACGTGTTAGGGAAAGCGAAGTACGTTGGTGATAGCTCCAGGGTTGGGTTGCAACCAATGAGTCGCGAGGTTATCAGCCCAGCATTATAGCGTGGTAAACAGACTAAGAATTCACTTAGAAGGACATCATAACATTAACATGGAAAGTTTTGGCTCTTATCTTTTCGTTCGCAGCCAGTGGACGTCAAGAAGCCCATTTACGCCTCTTTTTGTGTTATATCTGGTGGGCATTTCATCACCGGGAGAGTTCTTTCGTTTCATTTTTCTTGGCTACCGACCATAGTATTACGCGTGTAGCGAATTTATTTCGAATTCTGCAGTATTTTTAACAACAAAAGCAAAAAGGAAAGAAATGAAAGCAGATGGCTTAGCCAGTTCACACTAACCAGTGGGCCACCCTACACCGGAGAAAAAGGGGAGCTGGAAAGTCAGAGATGTGAAGAAAAACAGATATCTACATTTTAAAAAAGTTTTTATGCACATTGTAGTGCATCCAAAAAGTTTTCAAGAGAAATTCAAAATAAGAGACATTATGCGTGTCTACTCAGTATAATATTTTTCATAGGATAAGTGACAGGTACTCGAGGAAACATGGTGCAATAATTGCGATATTAAAATCAATGTAGCTTATTTGTCATGGATGTGATTGTATCTTGTTTCGACCAATAGAAATATGTAATGTGTTTAAAAGGACCACGAAGCAATGTAGAAAAGAACTAAAAAATTTAAGAGTTCGGTTTTATTATAAAAATGAATAAAAAAACATGCCCTTTGTCTAACAAAAAAAAACGAAGTCTTAAGTTTCCACTTCATAAATAGCGAAGGTCTTGTTCTGGCAGACTTGATGCCTTGAGGTAGTGTGCGATGGTTCAGCTCCAAGCTCGCAATAACCTGGCGTGCCGCGGGACGCCAGCAGGCATGACTGCTACTGACTCTGGTTAACATTCCCATGTTTGCATGCACATAAACACCCGATAAACTCGACGAGATAATGACCGCTGCCGTAGCTCGGTTAGGGAGAGCATCGGGCGCGTTAGTATAGAAAGCTTGTTGCTTCGGTCTTTGTTTGCGGCAAGTGACCTTTTCGTCCGCTTCTGTTTCTTCACATTGGGATTAAATTCTAAAACCATCCCTTAAAATTCCCTTGGCATAATCATCTGTTATTTCTCATTATTATTCCACCTAAAAATAGAAAAACAAACCGTTAAACTTACACTCCGTCTCTCCTTATTTTTGTGTGCTACTTTGCCCCCTCTTCTTCAGTTAATATGTTTCAACACTAATTCGACCAACTTTCCATTTCACTATAGGATAGCTCATTGAAACACAAGCTCTGGCGATGCCCTGCCTTGCAGCTCTCTAAAGGCTTGGTGGACCAGTGTGGTCAATCACCCCACTTACAGAGAGAGAGAGAGAGGAAGCTTTATTAGAACTTGGCCGGCAGCTTGGTCTTGGTGGCCTCAGATGGCGGCGCTGAGTCCCAGAACTCGGGCGGCATCTTCGGCCTGCCGGACAGCCCAGAGCTGGTCGTTGAGCTCCGAGCTTCTGAGCGCCGCCTCCCAGCGGCGGCGTCGCCGACAGAGAAGGTCCCCCGCGGCTCCCGCAGACGGGACGGCGGCGGGAACGAGTGAGCTCGAGGCTTCCTGTTGCCTGGTATTGGCAGCCGCCATAGGCGCATCGCGAACGGCGGCCGTTTCTCGACCATTGTTATCGGCGCATTCCCAGAGCATGTGGCGCAGCGTTGCTCTGTGCCCGCATGCTTTACATAGATCGGTAATGTGTAAGTGCGGGTAGCAGTGGCGTAAGACGACCGGGCTGGGGTAAGAGTGGGTTTGTAGTAAGCGATAGCTTACGGCATCGTGTCTGTTTAATTTGTCATGCGGTGGCGGGAACTTTCGCCTTTCCAGTCTGTAGTGTTGCGTAATATCTCGGAACGTGATGAGACGATCACCCCACGACCATTGTGGTCTGTGTTGTCGCTGCGTGTCTGTCAAAGTGTCTCGATCCGGCAGATCAGAAGCCCCGTTCTCGGGAGCGGAGGCGGCGGCCACGGAATGTGCCGCGGCTCGGCGAGTGAGACCTCGAGCCGCGGCGTGGGCCGCCTCGTTGCCCGGAAGCGGGACATCGGTGTGTGCCGGGGTCCAAAGGAGGAAGACTGTTAAATTTTGTTGTGGCGATCGCGACGCTGAGTCACCATCACCGCACATCTTAAGGATGCGGGCCGCTTCCCGCGAGACGCGGCCGCGCGCGAAGCCGCGGATTGCTGCCTGCGAGTCGCTGATTACGATCGTAGCGTTCGGCACCGTGGCTATTGCTAGGGCTATCGCGGCTTCTTCGGCCGCCTCCGTATGTCCCGTGGTCACCGTGGCGCTCGCAAGGCATTTGCCCGCACGGTCAACGACCGCAGCGGCGTGTGCTTGTCTCCCGTCCCCATATCTCGCGGCATCCACGTACACAACTTCGTCGCTAGTGCCGTACTTCTTTTGAAGGTCACTAGCTCTCTGGTTACGGCGCCCGACGTGGTGCGTCGGGTGCATATTCTTAGGAAGCGGCGGAACAATTAGGCGGTCGCGAACCGAGGCAGGAACATCCGCTTTTTCTCCCTGCTGAGTGTGGTACCGGATGCCAATTGACTCGAGGATGTGTCGACCCGTCTTAGACCCCGACAAGCGTTCGTTTTGCGAAACGACATGGGCCTCAATTAACTCGTCGAGTGAGTTGTGCAGTCCAAGTTCTAGTAACTTTTCAGTGCTCGCATTCAGTGGAACTCCAATTGCTCTCTTGAAAGCCTTTCGTATTATACACTCGATCTTGTTTTTTTCTGAGCCTAGCAATTTGAGGTAGGGGGCAACGTATGTTATACGGCTTATTGCGTACGCCTGCACTAGACGGATCGCGCAGTGTTCGCGCATACCAGTACGTCTGTTCGTGATACGACGTAGCACCCCACTTACAGCCTACAGCTTCTGGCTGTTTGGAAGGCCTGTGCGAAGGCTCAGAGGTTCAGCCTCCCCGTCACGTTATCATTCTAGTCAGTAGTTGGATGTATGAGCATGGTGGCGCCTCACACTCGTCCCTCCGGACAAGGTAAATGTCTTCTCTCTTTCTATGTGTGTGCGGGCGGAATTTAGGACTTACACGCTCGCATGTACAGCTTGAGAATAGTGGGCTCACTGAGCGGCAGTGGCAACAGGTATAATGCACTTGTGGAATGCGTAGTCGCGACACCTGGTGCTCAGCTATGCTAGAGGGGAGGTGGGACGCTTAGAAATGAATCGTGCTTTCACTACTGCGTCAAAAGTGTCTAGTCATTAGAGCAGTGGCGTAATCAGAAATTGCACAAAGGGCCTGCCCCCCCCCCCCCCAAATGGTTTTTTGCCGTGGCATACAGAGTTAAAAATAACGCCTTAAGGGGGTCCCCCCAACCCCGGTTGTGAGGAGGCACCCAAACCTCTCAGAAAAGTTTCTGTCTAAGCCATTTCTTTCGTGGTCACTTGAAGCGTAGGCCAAGATCAAGTAGTTTCTAAAAAACAACCAAAGTGGAAATCGCTGCTGAAGAGTAAAGCAATACCCATCAAAATATACCGGCAGGAGAGGCACGATAAACCATCGTTCATTGAATGAAATGATGCGCTTTCCTCGCTTGACCGTCGAGTTTAGCATGGGAACTTTTTCTGGTCAGAAACTCCTCAATGTGTGTGTCTGTGCTACAAGTTTTCCTTAGTAAGCCTCCAAGTATTGAGATATTAGAGATCAAGGGACAAATACTCAATTCAATTTGCGACTAGGGCTAGGGAATGTTCTTATTTTATAAATCATCAGAAGCGCATCAAAGCATTTACCTTCAGTAGGCACCATCAGGAAACAGCATCTTTCTGAGATCGTTGGGGGCAAACATAGTGTTTCTTACAATATGTGAGAGACAAAGTCGTATTCGCTTTTCAGCTGAAGCCTCGTTCAACACCAGCCCACATTAGTATCGCATACACATATACACCGTCATTCCCAGTGCTCTAACATCGCCCCTTAAGAAATTCGCATAAATGGTGGTGCCACACTTCCCTCTAGGTATTTGTGAGTAACTCTATGGGGGCAAACACTCCCTTCACTTATGCTGGCTGGGCATTGTGCGCAGGCTTCGACTCCAGAAATTTTCTTAACCTCCTTGTTCAAGACAGGTGTAGCGTCTGTGAACAATGCTTGCTCGAGAACAGACATCGAGGACGTCACGCGTTTGACAGAGAGCCCATGGCCACTACTTTTCCTCTTAATAAAGGTAAAGCTAGGGAGGCGCTTTTGCGCTTTCAGTCCAGCACGAAGCAGTCCCACATGGCACGCGTCCCGTACCGCTGCGGAAATCGATGGCTGCGAGCAATGAGCGTTGTATTTGGATGCGAACGCCGCTATGCGTATGGGGTGCGGGAGAGAAATAGAGAAAGAACACAACTTTATAATTGTTAGACTTAAGGAGGCAGGTGATTAGCCAGGCTGAAGCTGAACCTGGTGGCCGCCTCCTCTGCCCTTTGTAGGACCTGCAGCTGAACAACCAGGCTGGCGTAGGTCAGAATGCCTCCCAACCCTGTGGCGATGGAGTGGCTAGGAGATCGAGAAAGGGGGTATCTTCCCTGCAGGCCCAGAGAATGTGAATAAATGTGGCTGTTGAGCCACAATGCGAGCAATGCAGATCAATTGTGTAGGGGTATGTACGCGTGCATAAATTATAGGCACGGTAATTATTGTGTTTGCAAGCGGCACCAGATAACCTTCCGGCGCTTAGTTAGCTTATGGTGCGGGGGTGCTTTTGACTAACTCGAATGACGGTAATACTGTGCGATGCCATGGTAGGATCGCAAGGCTTCACCGGAGTGTCCCGAATCAGAGGCAGGTACCACCGCTCCGCTTAAGAAACTTCGATCACATAGGTCCCGGTCCGTGAGGTACGGGAAAATCGGGTGTGATTCTCACATGGGCAAAAAAAAAAAGGCAGCTCCCACGTAAAGTGGGAATCGATCATATGCGAAGCCCGAATAAGAAAGGTTGATATGACACTTTAAAATCCACACAACGTTACGAGATCGAGGTAAACGATGCCGTACATGACTTCCCTATCATGAGTATCATGTTTGGATGTGTCGTTTGCCTTCATCATCTATTCACGTCACGTGAAACCAAATTTAGTATATGTGGAGCTAGTGAAATGGCCGTGAGCCCGCTGTGAGCGTAGTGTGCTGTCATGTTTTTACATGACACGCGTGTCAGGATTATCATGCTTGCACTAGTCATATATTTTGTCATTCATTCACGTCACGTAACACGAAATTTGGTATACGTGGAGCTAGCAAAACGGCTGCGAGTGCATCATGAAGGGCCCAATACACTCCATGGTAGCATTGACGCGTGCGCACGCTTGGCACAGCGACGCGACGTTAGCAAACCGCGAGCACTCTACAGTCTGACGCCAGCCGCCACTGGCGCAACCAGCGTCAATCGGCACGGCCAAACGGCAACCAGCGCGAAATGCGACATGTTGCATTTTGCACCCATACGCTGCACAGACAACGCTACGTCTCCCTATTTTCGTGACGGAGGGACGCCGTACCCGCCGAAACGTAGCAGCGGCCCACGCCTGCGAGTATATGGCAGAACCAGCACCTGGCGTGGCAACGCCAGTGTGACGCCACGAAATGAACGCCAGCGAGCACGCGCACCACGTCACGTCGAAGTGTATTGGCGCCTTGACTATGGCATTTAGTCATGTTGTCACATGACACGCGTCTCATGATTATCATGTTTGCACCTATCACATACCTTCGTCATGAATTGACGTCAGGTAATGCCGAATTCGGCATATGTGACGCTAACGAAACCGCCGCGAGCGCATCACTAGTGTGGAATGTAGTCATGTTGCTACATGATACGCGTCTCATGATTATTATGTTTGCAACAGTCACATACCCTCGTCATCCATTCGCATTGCGTAATACTGAGCTTGGTACCTGTGTAGCTAGCGAAAAGGCCGCAAGCGCATCATGAGCGTAGCATGTAGTCATGTTGTAACATGACACGCATCTCATGTTTATCATATTTGCAGCAGTATCATACCTTCATCTTCCATTCATGTCCCGTAGTACTAAGTTTGCTATATATGACGCTAGCGTAACAAACGAGAGCACATCATGACCATGCCATTTAGTCATGGCCTTACATGACACGCATATCATGATTTTCATTTTAGGATCTGTCGCTTGTGTTCGCCGTGCAATCATGTCATACCATACCAGTTTTAAAACATGTTATGTGAACGAAACCACCGCAAGAGCTACCGGACCACGAAATGTGAATCATAACATTCATGACATACATGTCATGATTTTCAAGTTATGACTAGTCAAATATGTTCTTCCTACAGTCATGTTATGCCACACCGATTTTGGTATCGATACCATAATCGAAACGACCAGGAGAGTTAAAAGTCGTAGGCGGATAGATAGATAGATAGATAGATAGATAGATAGATAGATAGATAGATAGATAGATAGATAGATAGGATAGATAGATAGATAGATAGATAGATAGATAGATAGATAGATAGATAGATAGATAGATAGATAGATAGATAGATAGATACGCTCATAGTCGCCGAAGTTCGCTAAGAAATGTTTCGCATTTAACAACAGCGATTACGAGGCATGTCGTGGGCCACCTGTGGTTTCTCTAACATGCACCTGAATTCAAGTGCATAGTCCTCCAGCATTTACCCTTAAGCCCACAGCAACGGTTTTTTTTATGCATACGGTTGAATTTAAAAGAACACGAACGCAATACGGCTAAATTAACACAATGCTCGCAAGATTCGGGCATCGCACTCGCATCTCCGCCATGTGACACCGCATTATCCGCACAAGTGGTGCTTCTATTGCCCACTCGTATTAACCTTAGTGCAATATCACAGAAAATAACTTCCGCAACGCCAAACTAACCGCAAGAACTCCGTTCAACACTGTGCATAGAATCCATTGCATCGCGGCGACCGGTCGGATGGATGGATGGATGAATGTGGCTGTACCCTTTAGATCGGGTGGTGGCTAACGCCACCTAGCCGTAATACTTAGTGAACTAACCACCAGATTAATCTTTTTTTTTCCTTTATATGGTGAAGTTGAGGACTGGTACTTTGCAGTGAACGGTTTAATTTTCACTCGTGCCTTGACTTTAGCATTCAATCAGATAAGCTTCTTCTAGGTGATTCTACCCGCTTAAAGTCTATTTTGCCCTCCCTGCACCTAAACCCCAGTGCTTTAAAAAACTCTACCCCATCATCCTGAACTATAGGGTGAAGCCCTTTACAGAACATTATCAAGTGTTCGGCAGTTTCCTTCTCCTCTCCATATGCACTGCATACCGTGTCTACCCCTTCGTATTTGGCCCAATATGTCTTGGTCAAATGGTATCGGAAGCGCCACCTAGGGAGCGGGAAACAAAAGGGACCACGTTGTGCCACCTCGTCTCAGCGGAGTTTGCTAACTGAAGAAGAATTTAGTAACGTTGGCTCTTATAGCGGCGAACTAAGGATAGGGCGTCGATCAACTGACAAGCGGAGAAGCGCGTCGGAATTTAAACGTGTGCCGTAGAATATTCCAGCTCAATCTCTGGTCATCGCGCAAGCTCCGGAATACGCTCGCGTGTTCGCGCAATCTTAACAGAACAATACGCAATCATCGCGAACCTAGTCCTTGCCTTCATTTTCAGTGGACCAGTGTTGAGTAGCGGCATATATTCAATGCCAGTGGCGCCACACCCGTTAGTGATTTTGACAAGCGTTGCTACGGAGTTCTGATATGAAAGGTTCGGCCGAACAGCTTCGGTGTTAAAAAAAAAGCTAATCTCAGATTTGCTTACGAAGCTTAGCGTGGAGACTGCTGGTCTATCCTATTTCAGTAATTAATTAAGCGCCTAGCGCAATAAGCCGTAGAATAATGCACGCAGATCCCTTTATTGAGCTTTCGCGGTGAAAGCATTTTGTTACGAAAGCAAAAATCAGCGAATAGAAGACACTTTTGTTTGACGTTTCGGTTACATAGACAGGGCGCTTTCGGTGAACGCTTATATGGCGTATCAGCACCATGCAAACTTAATACGTGCTCGGAACACCTTTGATCTCGCAATTTAATGAGGCACAGATACTTAGTTCATGAAGGGCAGGGAAGTCTCCTGTTTCTTTTCTTGGCACGAAAGCAGATTCCCTGTAGGGTCATAGACTTCACTTAAGGAAAAATTGCTTTGGTATCTAACAAACAAAAAATAGAGCCCTCAATATTCTCCTTCTTTCATTTATTCATATCGAGGGCCTCGTTCCGACTGACTGAATGCCTTCCGGTAGTTCGTGAAGGATTGTCGGTCAGCTGTCAGCTCGTAAATACATCACGTGCTTCGTGACGTGAGCAGGCAGAAAACGAGAGTTCACACATTCACATTCTCGCTCATGGCTACTCGCGGCACTGACAAATGCCGACGCGTTTAAATGTTGATATTGTTACGAGTAACTTTTTAATGATTATTTACAGCGCACAGAACTCGACGAGCAAGATGTCGCCAGACCAGCATCAAACGAAAACTCACTTCGTCCTCCTGTTTCATGCAGCCGTGTTTAGCGGCTGTTATGTATCATAACCCCCAGCGGTAGAAGCACCGTCCCGGTGCTAAATTTACCCAGATGATGTCGAAGGGGGGTAATAGGGCTTTAGCCGAGCCATGTGAACGGTGTCGCTCGGAGCTGACGATGGCTTTGTTGGATCGGTTGGGACAATCTCGTACGTAACGTCTGTCACTTGGCGAACGATACGGAATGCGAGCAGTTCCGCAGTTCCGCAGTTCGTATACGGAATGGTCCAGTGTAGGGCGACAACTGTTTTTCAGACATTCCCACGCCGAGTAGGTGACCAGAGGAGCAAGAGAGAGCCCGGAGCAAAGTGCACGTCCCTATGGTGAAAATCGTAGAGCTGTTGTTGGCGCGCCTGTGAAGCCTGTTGATGATTACGGGTGACTTGGCGCGCGTGGTCGGCGCGGGCAATGGCTTCCCCAGCATATTCAGTGGCCGCAGGTAGTAAAGTGTCTAAGGGTAGAGTTGGGTCCTGGCCATATAGTAGATAGAAGGGCGAATAGTCGGCAGTGTCGTGACGAGATGAATTGTAGGCGAACGTCACATACGGCAAATGAATGTCCCAATCATGCTGGTCTGGCTTAACGTATTTGGCAAGCAGATCGGTTAGGGTCCTGTTAAGGCGCTCCGTGAGGCCATTTGACTGGGGATGGTGCGAAGTAGTAAATTTGTGCTTGGTATGGCAAGACCTCAGGATTTCATGAATGACAGCTGATAAGAACGTGCAGCCACGGTCGGTGAGAAGTTGACGGGGAGCACCGTGCACTAATATTATGTCGTACAGCAAAAAGTCCGCAACGTCGGTAGCGCAGCTGGTCGGGGGTGCGCGTGTGATTGCGTGCCGCGTCGCGTAGTCCGTGGCAACAGCAATCCATTTATTTCCGGCTGTGGGGATTGGAAAAGGGCCCAACAGGTCGAGACCAACTCGTAAGAAAGATTCGTAGGGAACGTCGATCGGCTGAAGGTAGCCGGCTGGGAGGGCAGACGGCGTTTTGCGACGCTGACAGGGCTCACAAGCGGCGACATAGCGTCGAACAGAGCGGGCAAGTCCAGGCCAAAAAAACCGATGTCGTACCCGATTATATGTGCGAGAAACGCTCAAATGGCCCGTCATGGGAGCGTCATGAAGTTGATGCAGGACAGTGGAACGCAGGTGCGCTGGGATGGCAGGAAGTAAGTCTGATTCGAATGAATCGAGGTTACGGCGATATAGAATTCCGTCTTTCACCAAAAACATTCGTACGGACGGGTCGCGAGGCGTTGACTCCAGTTGGTCAATGATGGCTCATAAAGAAGCATCCCGACGTTGCTCTTCGCCAATGTTCAGCAGCTGCGACACGGAAAAAAACGTCCGTGATAGCGTCAGTATCGGTTGCTTCGTCAACAGGGTAGCGGGATAAACAATCCGCATCCTGATGTAATCGCCCTGTTTTGTACATTACAGAGAACGTGTACTCTTGAAGGCGTAGAGCCCAACGAGCGAGACGTCCCGTGCGGTCCTTCAGGGAGGCTAGCCAGCAGAGTGCGTGATGATCCGTGACAACACGGAATGAGCGCCCGTACAGGTATGGACGAAACTTGGCGACTGCCCATACAAGGGCGAGGCACTCGCGCTCCGTGACAGAATAGTTTCGCTCGGCTAGAAATAGCAGTCGACTTGCGTAGGCTATAACACGGTCGTGTCCCCGTTGTTGCTGCAATAGCACAGCTCCTATGCCGTGTCCACTGGCGTCCGTGTGAACATCGGTTGGGCTAGTGGATCAAAGTGAGCCAAAATTGGTGGCGTGGTAAGCAGTGTCGTAAGTTGCGAAAACGATGACGCTTGGTCATGGCCCCAGATAAACGAGGCGCCTTTCTTCAAGAGGTCTGTGAGGGGGCGTGCAATGGTCGCAAAGTCCTTACCAAGCGTCTGAAATAAGAGCAAAACCCCACAAAACTGAGGACATCCTTTGTGGTTTTCGGAACGGGAAAGTTCGTGACTGCGCGAATTTGCTCTGGGTCTGGATGCACGCCTTGGGCATCGACAAGGTGACCGAGCACAGAAATTTGACGACGAGCGAAATGGCACTTGGAGGCGTTAAGCTGGAGTCCGGCTCGACGAGAAACGTCCAGAATAGCTGACAAACGATCAAGATGAGAGTCGAATGTGGGCGAAAAGACAATAAAATCGTCAAGGTAACACAAGCAGGTGGACCATTTCAACCCTTAGAGCAATGAGTCCATCATTCTTTCAAATGTGGCTGGTGCATTGCAGAGACCAAAGCGCATCACCTTAAACTGATAAAGACCATCAGGAGTGATGAATTCGGTCTTCTCGCGGTACATCTCGTCGACGGCTATCTGCCGGTACCCTGAGCGAAGGTCAATAGTTGAAAAATAAGTGGCACCGTACAGGCAGTCGACGGCGTCATCGATGCGAGGGAAAGGGTAAACGTCTTTTTTGGTAATTTTGTTAAGGTGACGGTAACCGACACAAAAGCGCTATGTTCCATCTTTCTTTTTCACAAGGACGACTGGAGAAGCCCAGGGGCTGCATGAAGGCTCGATAATGTTTTTCGCAAGCATTTTGCCGACTTCATGTTGTAAAATTGCACGCTCTGACGCAGACACATGGTAGGGGCGTCGGTGAATGGGAGTTGCATGGCCAGTATTTATGCGATGGGTGACAATGGTCGTTTGGCCTAAAGAGTTGCTGGCAAAGTCGAAAATGCTCCGATAGTCCTAAAAAACGTGGCAAAGCGCTGCAGCTTGCTCAGACGTGAGGTCCGATGACACCATTCGCTCGATGTCGGCGCCCCAAGAACGTGATGGAGTGGAACCACTGACTGAGCTGCAGCAATCTTCAACTCTGAAAGGCTCGACATGGTCATCTTGGAGAGCGGCAATTTTGGCGAGGAAGATACCTTGTGGCAGAGCTTGGGTGGTGAGTGAAAAGTTGATCACTGGAAGGAAGGTGCGGTTTCTCGTAATCGTCAGAATCATATGCGGCACAGCAACGCCATGCGTAAGCATCACGGCAGGAATCGGGGCCACCATGTGATCACCATCAGGTACTGGCGGCGTGGAGGATAAGCCGACATGTGTGACAGAGTTAAGAGGGAGGCGCGTGAAATCAATGCAGCAGAGGCTGGTTTGCGGTGGGCTGGTCGGGGCGGAAAAGAGGGGTAAATCGAGATGGAGAGAGCCAACTGAACAGTCTATGAGGGCAGAGTGCATGGCTAGAAAATCCATACCGAGAATGAGTTCATAAGGGCAATGTTCGATAACGGCGAAAAGAACGACAGTGCTTCTCTCCCCAATAGACACTCGCGCAGAGCAAATGCCGAGAATTGCGGCAGTTCCTCCATCGGCGACTCGTACGGTTCGGTTGAGGGCGGGCGTGACAACTTTTCTAAGTCGGCGGCGAAGGTTAGCACTCATAATGGACATATGCGCGCCAGTATCTATCAATGCACTGACACGGACATTGTCGACAGTAACGTCCAAAAGGTTCCGGTTCGTTGTTAACGTTAATCGAGGATTTCTTCCGAAGGTCGTCAACGCAGCTCCACCTCCAGAAGCTGCATGGCCTAGTTTTCCGGTCGGAGATGCTGCGAATAGGTCGGGGAGGCAGCACGGCGTTGTGGGGGCGACCGGGACTGACGACGAGCAGGGGACGGTGACCGGTCGTAGCGAGGTCTGCTCAGAGGTGGTGCTGGAGCGGAAAATGTAGTCGGCATTGATTGAAAAAGTGATGGGGACGACTTTGAAGAGAAGTGGCGTCATACTGAGGTGCATAGTGGGATGGTGGAGCCTAGCGGCTGCGGCAGTGACGAGTGATATGACCAACGCGTCGACAGTTAAAACATACGGGCCTGTCATCAAGGATACGCCATTCGGACGGATTGCGTTGTATGCCAGGAGCAGAAGGAGTACGGTAAGAAGGCTCAGCAGAGTATACGGTAGGAACAGAATGTAGGTCGACATTCGATAGCTCTTGGCGAACGACCGCTTGTAATAAAGAGATCGAGGTCGGGGAAGGCGCAGGCGTCTGTAATGGCGTGGCTACCGGTTGTGCTGCCTCGACCTCTCGACGAATGATGCGTGTGAGGTTGTCCCATCGAGGGTCTCGTGGAAGGCGTCGTCACACTAAGAAGTGGCCGCTGTGTTCGGAAAGCGCAGGATGCTTTGGGCTACGTGGCGGGCTTTAGCTCGTTCGATATGTCAACATTCTTTAAGGATTGTGTCGATGCTCGAGACGTTGTTAAAAACCAGCAGGTTGAAAGCATCGTCAGCAATGCCTTTCAAGACGAGGTTAACCTTTTCGTCTTCCGACATGCACTGGTCGACCTTGGAAAAAAGGGCCAAGACGTCAAGAATAAAGGAGACGTAAGATTCGGTAGAAAACTGGGCCCGTGTGGCAAGAGTCTTCTTCGCAACGAGCTGACGACCAGATAAATCGCCAAACAGGTCACGTATCTTTTCTTTGAAGAGATTCCAGCTCGTTATGTCGGCTTCATGGCTTTCAAATTATGTTCGGGGAGTGCCGTCCAGGTAGAAAAGCACGTTGGCGAGCATGAGCGTGGGGTCCCAGTGGTGAGTAGCACTGACGCGCTCGTACCGGTTCAGTCAAGTGTCAAGATCGGTCGCACCATCACCGGAGAAAGTGCCGGGATCACGGAGGTGCGGGAGTGGGACGTAGGTGGTGGCTTGGACTGACGAGGGCGGCGTAGAGGAAGTACCAGCAGTCGAAGCAGTCGAAAGGTCGCCGATGGTGCCACCGCTGCGCGTCTTCATTGAGGTACGGGGGTCGTCCACCTCCACCGATAATGTTACGAGTAACTTGTTTAATGATCTATTTACAGCGCACAGAACTCGACGAGCAAGATCGCGCCAGACCAGCATCAAACGAAAGCTCACTTCGTCCTCCTCTTTCATGCAGCCGTGTTTAGTGGCTGTTATGTATCAATATGTATCCCATAAAGTAGATGAAGGAATTACCACCACTGCAGCTTCATTGGCCGAGTATCGGACGCGTTAGTCGAAGATTGCATGCTCGGCTCCTGTACCGGCGGCAAGTTTTAGTTGCGAAGCTCCTTATAGCGGCACGCGCTCGACCCTCGTAGTCCTAGTCGAAGTCGTTGTGTGTAACCAGCCTTACGCTTTGACCTCCAAGGTGGTGCCGGTGGGAGATTTTTTCTGTGCGCTGTTGAACAATAAAAAAAGTTCGCAGCGTGCGTGTTAACTGAAAGCCGAATTATTCTGTCTCTCATTCCCCATTAGCAGCCATTGGCATGTTCCAGTAGAAAACGTTAGTCGAAGTGTTAAAAGCCGACTTCTGCTGTTTTTCATTCCGAGTAGCAGCCATTGTTTACCTCCAAGGTAGTGCCTGGTGAGATTTCTCCTGTGCGTGAATAAACAATAAAAAGTTTTGTTCAGAACGCCATTGATTGATGAAATAAACCAACGAAAGACGCCAGATGTTTTCTAAAAGCCAAATGAAAAGACGCCAAATGTTTCTAAAGCAAAACAAAAAAGACGCCAGCTGCTTAACGTAAGCGCCAGGTGTTTTCTAAAGCAATGGTTTCATAATCAAAACCATATCGATACAGGCTTGTAGTTGCCGATGCTCGTTGCCGTTGGTGTGTGCTCGTATGGAGAAGGATGCCGAAAGGCGGGCGCGCAGGGCAGCGGCGGCGCGTGCTCGCAGACAGGACCCTGAAGTGAGAGCACGCAAGGCAGAAGTGCACCGGGAAGCTGCGCGAAGTCGCCGCAGAGATCCTGCTGTACGGGAACAAAAAGCCACATCAGCAAGGCAGCGTCGGCAAGATCCCGCTGTACGTGAACAAGAAGCTGCAGCGGCACGTCAGCGTCGGCAAGATCCTTCCGTACGGGAACGAGAGGCCACATCAGCAAGGCAGCATCGGCAAGATCCTGCTGTACGGGAACAAGAAGCCACATCAGCAAGGCAGCGTTGGCAAGATCCTGCCGTACGTGAACAAGAAGCTGCAGCGGCACGTCAGCGTCGGCAAGATCCTTCCGTACGGGAACGAGAGGCCGAGGAGCACTTCAACGTCGTGAAGCAGATCTTGAAAACGTTCGACAATGGGAAGCGGCGAGGAAGCGCGCATATCGCCAGGCGAATTAACGGAAGAAAATTTCACGGTATTACCTACAGAGCTTCGCCCAATCTCATCGTCATTCACCTCGTGGATCTGCCGTCAACTTTTTCTTTCTGTGCTCTTTTTTTTTCTTGACATTTAGGGCGCAATTACTACGAAGAGTGTTCCAATAATTTCGTAAGACTTCTTGTTCTGCTAGTTCTAATAATGTTATGGAAGTATTAGACGAAAGTTCGTCTGGTCAGGCCCTGGAGGAAATGAAACATGGTCAGAGGCGCAGTCAGGGCGTTGCACTCCGCGATCGTGCCCCCCCCCCCCACACACAGATTTTTTTTTAATTTTTTGCCACGCATACGGAGCGCTAAATGATCATTTACCATTTGCTTTACCAGCCCCTACCCCCTTTTATATCAAAATTGTGCTTCTCTTCCGCCCCCTCCCCCCCAAAAATTTGCATACAGCCCTGATTACGGTCGCTGACCTAGTATGATAAAATATCTGGCGTTTGGGAACCACATACGGGTTTCTTGTTCACTGAGCTGGACCAAAAGTCGTGTTCAGTTATGTTGCCTATATAGGTGACAACACGAACGTGCGCAGATAGCAAGCATGGTCGTTGTTTTCCTATTTCATACAACATGATTGTTGGTTCAATGTGTATTCTGGCAGTAGAGCAGGCGCACACAATCATGAATGAACTCTCGCGGCAAGCGAAAGAGAAACAAAGATGACATTGCCCAAACTTTAGCAATGCACTGGGCGACAAGGACTAAGAATGAAGAGTGTGCATGTTTTTTAGTCCTCGTCCTCCAGTGCGCTCCTAAAATTAAGATGAATACGCACCAACTCGCTCAAGTTTCAACTCTCATGACACTTTCATAGCACTAAAAAGCCTGATAAGGTTACAGTAATGTCATATGTACCAATTGAGCATCAGCCGCATCATGCAGCCAGCTTAGCTTTAATCTGTGCTATGAAAATTGGAGAGTAACCGTTGCTTTTGTTTCGATTCTCACGTCGTGCTTTCAATCTCTTTAATGAAAATATCGATTGTAAAGATGTATAAAGCCTATGGCACGAACGCGGCTCAGCGTCAGAGGTGACGAATTTTAAGCACGATATATATATATATATATATATATATATATATATATATATATATATATATATATATATATATATATATATATATATATATATATATATATATATATATATATATATATTGACTGGGCTGTAAAGACACAATTTACAGAAAATCATTTCATTCCCAGATAAACCGTGAGTCTTTTCGGTGAACTGGACATCTTTCAGCATCTTCCGCCTGTCTGCTACTCACGGTCTCACGCTGCTCTTGTAAGTCATGTTATTTTAGATCGTTTCTGTGTATTAACAACTGTCAGCACGCAAACAAACTTGCGATAAAGGTTGTTCGACTTTAGGGGCGAAGCTCTTTATATCAGCACCCGTTCGTCCTTTGTAGCCATTGTAGTGTGTAACAAGTATAACATTTTGACCTTCAAGGTGGTGCCGGTGAGATACTTCTTCTGTGCGTTGTTGAACAACGAAATATAGCGCTTAATGTACTTGCCAATGGCTGCTGATGGGGAATGAGAGACGGGAGCATTCGGCTTTTAGTTAACGCGCTCGCTGCGATCCCCGTTAGCAGCCATTGGCATGTACATTGGGCACTATCTAACAAGAAAAGGTTGCTACGTTATACTCGCTGGGCGTAACCTCCTTGGTTTTAGAAAGGTTTAGCGAGCGTTGGGCCGCAGTGCCATGAATACAGTAAACTAGTATATACCATGAACTCGAGGTGGTTAAAGGTTGGAAGTAGACCCGAAGCGCAAGCCGTAAGGAAATGTGCGTGTGCCACCTCTCGTTCAGTCCTTGGAATGTCCGCTAGATGGCGGTGCTTCTATATGGGGAATATATGATGAAAAGATGCGAGATGGTGCTACTTGGAGTGTTGAATAGATGCACGAACGGACACACACACAGATGCATGGATGGACGCATGAACGGACGCAGGGGCGGATGCATGGATGAACGCAAGGATGGATGCACGAAGAGACGCACGCAGGGACAGGCGGATGGACGCATGGACGGTCGAAAGGACGGACGAATGCTTCGCCCCACTCTCCATCATTCACTCCATGAATATGCTGCCAATTTTTTTAATGAGGTAATTTCACTAGTTCATCAAACGATTCACATGGCGCACCACATAATTCAATAATAAGCTTCTGCTACTCAACATTACACGTAGTTATGAAGCTACTGACACTTTATAAGATGTGTTTTTTTTCGAAAGAGCTTCAAGATCTGACATGGCTCTCTGGTAGAACACTTGACATGCTGAAGACTGGGGCTTGATCACACTTTCGAGCTATGATTTCTGTTGTTCACTTGCATCGCAATTTTACACTCGCAGCCAAACGATGCCTCGATTTCCACCTAATAAGCTCGTTGACGCACCGCCGGCATAGAGGAGTGGCACATGCGCACTCTCTTGCGTGGGGCGCTCCTTTAGCCCGGTAGTGGTTGACGTTCTCGCGTTAAAATGTTGCCACAAGACTCGCTCAGCGTGTCAATCGCTAAAATTTCTAATCATTAAATAACTAAAAGTTACGCAAAATGTCATTTAAGAAGCCGAGAAACCTAACTATCTCAATTTCAATTAATCTTGTTGAGCCATATTAGCGGAACACGAAAACTTCACTTTTAGAGCCTAAACATAGGCTTGCCCCAAAGTGCATCAACAGCGGCGACTATCGCCATCACAAGGGACAACCTCATCAAGACCCACATTAATGTGGAAGTGCTGAGGACACATATACGACACCTTGCTCGAACCCCTCGACATCACCTAGCCTCTCTACCAGTGGTCCGACCATGCACATCTTACTGCAAAACAGTGACCGAACATGGTGAGTCGATCCCAACTTCGTTCTCTCCTGCCGCTAGACCTGTGACTCCGCCATGGTGCCTCGCTCAACCAATAATTAATATTAACATACCTGGCGTCGAGAAAAAGGCCAATTTGCCGTCACCGGCTCTTAAACAGCTCACACTACTTCTCTTGTATGAGAAATATCAAGACTCCACACATATCTACACTGACGGATCGGTTCAGCCGGACAGCTCTACAGGAGCAGTAGTGATACCAAGGTTGGCCACGACAATTAAATTCAAGACATCTCACGCAACAACATCAACGGCAGCAGAATTGGCAGCACTTCGTGCCGCACTGCAATTTGTAGTTGATCAGCCTACGCGCAAGTGGACTATTTTCTGCGACTCGAAGGCGGCACTGCAGTCTCTACTATCAGCCTTACGCCGTGGACCACACGAGCAGTTGGTACTAGAGATAGCAGAGATTATACACCACCTGACTGAGAAAGGGCACCAAATTACATTTCAGTGGTTGCCCAGTCACTGCGGAATCATCGGCAATGAACGGGCCGATCAAGCTGCCCGCTCAGCCTACACAGAAAATCATAAACTGCGACTACCACTTTCTAGGACGGATGCTGCACGAGAGCTCCGCAGACTTGCTCGCCGGCAAACCACATCGCAATGGAATCAGCCGCACTTCAAGCATGCCCGACTGTACTCGCTTGACCCTACGCTAAGTCTTCAAGTCCCGTCGAGGCTTCGCCGAGCAGACCAGACCCTGTTATGTAGGCTGTGGTTGGGCGTTGCATCTACCAACGCCTACGCTTTCCGCATCTGGATGGCCGACACCGCAGCCTGTGGCCACTGTGGCAAGGAGGAAACCATTCAACATGTTCTTTGTGAGTGCCTAGCGTATAGTAGGTGGCGAGTATGCCTTCGCAGGGAACTCAACAAATTAGATGATCAGCCTCTGTCGGAGCAGGAAATTCTGCAGTATCGTCAGGATGCGACTTCACAGAAGAGGGCCCTGAAAGCGCTGCTGCACTTTTTGCGATTGACCGGCCTTGCTGAACAGTTGTAGCTGGGACGCCCTTCCAGTGTGTGTTTTCGTTTTTTTTTATGAGTGCGCGTGCGTTTTTTTTTCCTCTCTCTCTAACCCCTCTTTCTTGCCCCTACTTCCCCACCCCCAGCGCTGGGTAGCAAACCAGACGCCAATATCTGGTTAACCTCCCGGCCTTTCCTTTCTCACTCACTCTCTCTCTCTCTTCACTTTTAGATCTGCGACGTTGTGCGCAAAAATTTTGGTGCGAAATTTAACGATTAAATGTTGACCTTCATTTTCTACTCCGTCAACATGTCTGTGATGATGAAATTAATGGGATTAGTGTTTTCAGACCGTGATTTCTCGATTTAAACTGATTTCGTTGTTGTACTTTTAGGGGTGTCGTGTCTACAATGGTGACGGTAAACTCCAGCGCAACTCGACACAAGGACTCTTTCCTTACCGGCAGAACAAATGCAAAGTTCAAATAAAATTTCGTTGCACCAACCAAAAGTAGGCGTTACTCCGGAAGCGCATAATCAAAAATCGCTTCTTTTAGACTGCAGCAGTTACTGCGTGTCCAGCAAAACCCGGAAAGTCTTCTGAAACGAGCTAGAATTTATTAGGCAATTTAGCCTGCAATCGACGATGAAGTTTTCGAAAAATTAAGATCCGTCTTAAATACACCGGTGGGAGTACACTAAAACAAAGTCACCAAAGGCGGTTTTAGGCTCTTCCATAGTCGAGTACTCAGTACTCGAAATTGGTAAATACTATTTCTAAACACACACCAAGTGCTAGGGGAGGAATATCCCACATGAATTCGCCTACATATAACTTTTTGGGTACTCACCTTTGGCATTGGATGCCTAATGTGCACCTTAACAAGGGACCACAGTCATCAATAACACTTCCTTCGTTTTATGCAACAACTGTTGCATTTTTTCGCCATGTCCAGTCGACCTGTCTTGGCATAGATGTGTTGAACTACCATATAGTTGAGACAACTGCTGCTTTGTTGCTTCCGTTGGTTCCCCCAGCCCTCTGTGCTCGTTCAAGTCGGGTGTCTTAGAGCAGGTTAACGGCTTCTTCTCTGCCTGGACAATTCCGAGACTCCATGTGGCGCCTGGGATGGGTTGTGCTTCTGAGTCTCGACCGCCGCGAAATGTGGAGAATGGTCAAGTCAGCAACGTGCCGGAACTGCTCCCTTCGGGAAGCAAATCAGCATGTTCTGAGGCATTGTGTCATTGCTCGTGTTTCTTGGAGAGCCGTACGTGATGGACTTCGCTGTCTTAGAATAAATCACTTCGCTTCTTTTGGGCGTTGTACTCGAGGCCACTTCGCTTGTCTTCTTGTTGTTGCCGGTTCTTTCTGCCTCTGGCACAACCACTGCGAAGCGGTTGCAGTGGGCCACCACCGCCGTGCGCTCTTCCAGATCCTAGGACGATTCTACTCGGAGCTGCTGTCTCTTTTGTCGCAGGAGCTCTTCTTCCTCGGTGAAGAAGAATTCCTTCGGCACTGGTTTTGCCCTTTTGTGTCTGTCTGTGACGGACGAGTGAAACTTGTCTTTCGGCAGGCCTGGCATTGTTAGGCTGTTGTGTCGATGTGATGGTAGAAATGGCATGCCAACATGTAAATATGCTACATCTACATATTCACACTTTATTTTTGCCTCTTGTTTACCTTGCGATATTCGTGTGTATCTGTCCTTTTGTGACACAATTGTGTGGGGCTGTGTTGGTGTGAACCGTCGAATGTACATCTTCTTTCCATGTCATCTCATATCCATATTTATGTAAACTAAAGTCTGTTTTTGTCATCATTGTTATTGTATGTGTGGCTGGAAAACGATTTGTCGAAATAATATTCCCGTCTGTGGAAATAATTTTCTTTTTCTAAACACAGGGCCACAAGACGCCTTTATACTTTCCCATAGTAGACAACTTAGTGCTCCAAATCGTTAACGTTTTACAAAGACGTTACTTTTAATGGCACGATCACTGAGCCGAACTCACGTTTCTAGGAGGGAAGCTCCTTAGGACTGTTCTCCGCCGTCGAAGCTCCCAGCGTCGAGGAAACGCGCCGAGCAAAAAAAAAAAAAAAACAAAACAAACGCGCACTCCTGTCCAGCGCAGGTTCGGCGCCAGATGGCTCGCTCTGCGCTGCGTGCACCGAACACTCACTCACTGAATCATTCCCGCCACCGAGCGAAGCCGAAAATCTCCCCGCTTTCTTCACACCATGCCGCCGTCGTGAAAGTTGCAGCAAGATCAGGCACATAGTCGCTTACGTCCCATTTCTGAAGAGCTTCGCACATCTGCTGTATTCGTCCACGGAACTGCTAGTTATCCGATATTGATGTGTTCCGCTGAAAGACTGTCAGAAAAAAAAGGTTTTCTTCCAAACAGCCCCGCTCGAGCCCGTATTACAGGTTTTGCCGATGTTCATGGAAAACAAATTATATTCCACAAAAACCTTGCCCATAATTGGTGGCACTGATTACAGTTAAGGTTTCCGTTGGATGCCCATTATATCACGCATGATGACATCGCTGAAGCTTGCTCGTTGCAAAACCATCGTGGCACATATCACACGTGGATTTTTTAGAACGAGAATAACTAAGGGGCGCAACTGCATTCCAGGGTAACTGTCATTGTTTTATTGTCGACGACGCTTATTCTCAATGGCACTGTTGTTCTAGCCGTGGCGTCTTCGTCACAACTGTAATAAAAAAAAGGGTGGTCAGATTTTACTGTGCTAACAAGCAAATTATCAGAAGAGAAGCCCAAGAAATGGGTGTGACCTATAAACAAGCACGAAAAAAGCGTGATGAATTTGCCCATTCTTTTCAAATATTTTTTTCAATAAGTGAAATGTTGCTTTCACTAAGGCCACTATAGGCACAATTTCTTTATGATAAATCGTCACATAACAATGAAGTCACAAACATCCTCTAACCCTTTAGAGATCATTATTTTAAACATGAACGCTTACTATTCACTTGCAGTTCCACACCTAAGATGCAAAAAGTTGTCGTTTAACGATAGTCTCACAAGCCAGCTTTGAAGATCTTTCATAGTTCTCTTACGACTTATTTTTTTTTATTCATTGCAACGACATGTTTTGCTTCGAGCTCTTACAGAACTTGCGTTTACTTAGTGAAGCCGCTATTAAAATTTTCAAACATGGTCATTCTAAGCTGTCTTGACCCTTCTTGCTGTATATTACTACCATATTGAGTTAAAAGTATACGCCTTGACAGAAACATAATCTCTCGCACGAAAGAATATGTTTAATTCTTGATTACCCCGATAGGTAAACAGCTCAGAGTTGAAGACACTCGGAGTGCTCCGAGTGAAAGAAACTTAACAACTTTGCTCGCACTACTCTGATTACCTCAACTCATCGCAATTACCATAATTTGCGGCGCTCGAACCGAAAACGACGATGGACGGGCCACGCCTTGTACGCACCAATTATCTCGTGTCTCAAACTCACCTGCTCCTCGTAATATAATCTCTCTGTCATTTACGCCTCGGTAATTTTACGACGTGGCTGTCAAAGTGGCTCCCGACTTCGTGGCAGCGTTATACGGTAATATATTCTTCATTTTTATATGTTGTAATGAATTCTAAGCTACGATACAAGCTGTCAAAAGATGAGCCCCAATTAAGTGATCATCTTCTCCACTAATGTAATTTGTCGTTTTGTGTCGCTACTCGGAATCTTATGATCTTATGGGCCAATGGACCTTATGATTGAGTCACGCCGTAGTGGAGGCCTCCTAACTATTCTACCACCTAGGGCTTTTTAACCTAACCCTAAATACACGGTCTAAACACACAGACGCTCTGCATAAGTTTTCGGTTTTGTGAAAACGTTATTGAAGCGACCACTGTCGAACCCATGTCTTCGTGACCTGCAACCAAGCACCATGACATAGACAAAAACGAAGCAATGTCTCGTACAAGTCACTGGGGTGTCTTGTAATATTATTTATTGTAGCGCCATTGCCTCAAAAAGGCTCTCCGATGTCTAGTACTTAGGCTTTCGATGTTTGTTTACAGCGATCAATGCTGTGTCGACGCTATAGTGCTCCTGCTCTTCAGTGAATACATTGAATGGCCGAAACACTTTCTATTGCAGTACAGCTCCCGTTCTTTTAATGCAGTTTCAGTTCAGTTCCAGTGCAGTTACAGTAGGTTTACTGTACAATTACGACGTAGTTACAGTATATTTGTGGTGTAGTTACGATGAAGTTACAATAAATGTGCCCTTACAATAAATTTGTCGCGGAGTTACAACGCAGTTGCGGTACACTTAGATGTGGTTTCACCGTACACTTCACTTTCAGCGCTGCTCGTCACTCTCGTCTTCATTCCCGTCTCAAGCAACTTTGAGCGTATCTATCTATCTATCTATCTATCTATCTATCTATCTATCTATCTATCTATCTATCTATCTATCTATCTATCTATCTATCTATCTATCTATCTATCTATCTATCAAGCCGCTTACACCTGGGTGCTCTCGTGGTCACGCCCTTAACTTGGCGTGATTAAAAATTAGCATCGGAGGGTAAGATGGTATGACGAAAATGACGCGCTGGTAAATGCATGAATCATGTCACAATCACGTCACGTACGTCGTCAAACACTTCGCGCCAGACAGTGGCACATACCCGTTGGCGAGTATGTGCCTACTTTTCAAGTAGACGCTGGTCTTCGTGAAACGTCATCGGTTGCAGTGCTGCCTACCCAATTTTATAAACGTTACATACGTACTCCTTTTATACAGCCGTCACATCGGGTTACCGTCAATGGTGGTTAGTTGCCATGCGCTGAAGTTGATTTATGTAGCAGTGTCCAGGGCAAGCATCCTCGCGAGCATCAGCGCTCCATATCACCGTCCACTGTTGCTAATATGCATGTTTCAGTTGGCATCGATGCGCAAATGCAAGCAGTTGGTTATATGCGATTCTTCAACATGTGTCTGTGCGTGTGACATTCGTACTTATATTTAGCATCGTTTCATGAAGTGTCGCTCGATAAAAAAAATTGCAACACAGTCACCTTTCCTCCAACTGCTTCGCATAACGTCGATTTCCTGGTACGTGGGATCTGCCCAATTTTCCATCAATTGGATAAGCTTGACAAATGGGGGTTCTGATTAAAAATATTTGAGTCTTTTATAAGTTGTTATATTTGGTTATAGCAGCACCATGGTTATTACGTCACTCCATCTGTTTCAACGCAAGCGATAGTGGTATGGATTCATGGTGGTAGTGCAAGTATTTCAACTTAAGTGCATTGCAATATCATTCCACCTAATTTTTTTTTCACTTCGCTTGAAGACAAACAGCAACAATTTTTTGTTTTATTTGTATTGGTTTCGAATGTATTCGCTCACGTGCCTTTTTTATGGTGCAAAATTCATAACAGACACTAATACTTCACCATTTATTGTTTACTTCTAGAAAAAGCCTAAGTTGCTTGCTTTAAAAATTGATTGATTGATTGATTGATTGATATGTGGGGTTTAACGTCCCAAAACCACTATATGATTATGAGAGACGCCGTAGTGGAGGGCTCCGGAAATTTAGACCACCTGGGGATCTTTAACGTGCACCCAAATCTGAGCACACGGGCCTACAACATTTCCGCCTCCATCGGAAATGCAGCCGCCGCAGCCGGGATTCGAACCCGCGCCCTGCGGGTCAGCAGCCGAGTACCTTAGCCACTAGACCACCGCGGCGGGGCGTTGCTTTAAAAATTGGGATATATTTGTACATCGCAAAACTAGGCTTAATACAGTAGTATCTAAGTGCCAGCACTATCATTCTACTCTTAAAATTTACTATGATGTAAATAACATTACCTCGCCCATAGACGTACAGCCTAATTGCTATCGCCACGACGCGAATATTTATTGAGCTACACAAAGTAAACACCATGGCAGAGTGACTGGACACTTGGACATTGGCGCAGTGCTCACTCATGCGAAACCGAACGCACGTGAGTCAGTTACGCCAAACCACGCGAAATCTGAAAACGCTCATCAGAGAGCACGCAGCGCCCCGACCCCTGCGGCGGCACACCTGCATTTTCCTGCAGGAGCGTGCTTCTCGCATGCATGGCGTTTCTGTTGTACCGTAAACAAAGGGGAGAAGGGCGAAAGAGGGGGGGGGGCGAGCATAACACGTACTTTGTTTACTCAGCGTCCCCGATAAAACATTATACCGTGCTGTCCACTGCAAGACAGAGAAGTTGTGTGCAGTGTTTATAACACGAAATTATGCCCATACTGACTATCTGGACTTCTTGCCCCTGCAAACGTCGAGATCACTATAAATTTTTAGAGCAACAGAGAGCGGAGACGGCTGAATAGGCAGCGAAATAGACCGCAGCAATCCCAATTCTCATTCCAATTCTCGATTGATATGTGGGGTTTAACGTCTCCAAACCACCATGTGATTATGAGAGACGCCGTAGTGGAGGGCTCCGGAAATTTCGACCATCTGTGGTTCTTTAACGTGCACCCGAATCTGAGCACACGGGCCTACAACATTTCCACCTCCATTGAAAATGCAGCCGCCGCAGCCGGGATTTGATTTCATGACCTGCGGGTATGTAGCCGAGTGGCTTAGCCACTAGACCACCGCGGCGGGGCCATTCCAATTCTCGCGCAGTCGGCTAAATAGACAGCTTTGAGAAAAACAGCCTCGTAGACAAAAACGAAGCAGGCTATACTTTGCTGTCCAAACAAGGTGGTGGCTCAATGAATTCCTAGGCTAGGTCGGATCTCACCGGAATGGTCGTCTGCACACAATTAGACGCTCATGTCGATCATGTATGTCTATCATGTATGTGACTACAAGTAGCAACAAAAAAATTGTATAACGGCACTGTACGACCACCACGAACGTTGTACAACATAATCGCTAGAAAGAAATGATTAAGTAAACATTAGCTTTTCTTCTTAGTCTTTAGAGTTATGTAAAACCAATACCAGGATATAAAATTATTTTGGTTTTGCGCCTGTGCAAAAAAGCGGTAAATATCTATTTGTAGTATGTTGTTTATAGTTTATCTGATAAGTGTGCTAGAATATTTATAAGTATTAGGATACTTTGGATACTATGAGAATTATCCGTAATTTTTTAAATTATTCCTCCCAAGCCTCGAACAACATCCTATCAACAGTAGCGTTTGTTGCCCTTTTTTTACTAGACTCTACCTTTCCTATCCCTGCACCTAACTACCACTGATGGCGAAAGGCATTAGCAAGAGCTGTGTGCAGCTGGACATATGACGACCTTACAGCTGCGCGTGACCCATGGGCTGGGGAGATAAGAAGGTGATTCCATTGGCAAGTGAGCATGGTTTAAGATACAAACAATTGTATGTACCTTACAACGTGGAAGTGAGTGAAAAATTGGACAAGAGTTTATCAAGCACCGGTTGGCTAAACTACCGTGGCTTAAGGGACGTCTGGTTGAGGGCAGATTGCGTACCGCAACTAACAGCGTCATCCATTGGCGGATTCAGAGTTACCAATGAACTCTGCGCCGGAGCACTTCACTCAGGCGTAGGGCAACAGAAGGGAATTCACTAGTAAACACACGCGCTCCCTCTGGAGCAAACAGAGAGTTTTAGTACTGCGGAATGGTGCTACGTACGCATCACATAAGCGCCTTTCGTTACGTGGCGTCGTTTGCCACTAATCGGCTTTTAGTACGCCGTAGTACCCGCGTACGTAACGAGCGTGAAGCGTGTTGCGTCATCTGGTAGATCAATATAGAAGCACGTGTTGTTGACAGCCAATGTGAGCCAATCCAAGTGTTATAGCCAGATTAGGGCCATATTTTAAGCCACAGAGCCGGTCGGTGCTCCATGGTGCTTGCCTTCGATGCCGCCATTTTGCAAAACGAAGTCTCGCGCTATCGCGAACTTGTTCGAGAGCGGCGCGATCACCTCATACGTACGCACGCACGCATCTCATGCGTGCTTACGTAGCAGCTGCGTACGTAATGCGAAACGAGCGCGTTGCGGTCTGCGCATGCGCACTACGCAGAAAGTGGCGTCCTTACGTACGCAACGCCGCCACGTACGCAGCGTACGCAGTACTAAAACTCTCTACTGGCAGGGTCAGAACGGAACGCGATACGTGCGTCTATCTTCTCGCTTGAGTGGGCACGCTGGACAGAGCGACGTTACGCTAGCAAAACGTGAGTTCCGACGCGAGGCGACACTGACGCGACCGGCGTCCGTTGGCGCACCCGAAAATAGCACCGTTTCAAGGCACCAGGCGTTTGCGACTTCCGGTCGAATCAGCCTATATTTCGCGCAGAAGAAAAAGTTGCTCCGTGGAGGGAGTGTATCACGTGACGGAGATGCTCCATACCTTTTGATGGAACATACAGGGATCACTCTTAATCCGCCATTGGAACAGACTTGCTTCACATGGAGCAGAAGAAAGTATAAACGGAAGCGCCCCGATTCTGTCAATGAATGACACTTTATAAGTTTCCTCTGGGCCGAGAAAATAGACATCCAACAGCTGCCTCTCCAGATTTATAGAATCCGAAGAAAGAATTTAATTACTCGCAAAAATGTGCACCTCCTCGTTTTACTTGCAGCGTTCGTGTGGTGCGCTGCGGGCGGAATAAAAACAATATCAGCAAAAGAAGATACGTCAGTGGGCACAGCATTCGCTATTGTTCTCGAGAATCATACAATTGATCTGCACCGCTGAGCACTTCATTCGAAAGCATTATTTTCAGGGGCGAAGCTCCTTATAACGGCACCCGTACGTCCCTCGTAGCCAATGTAGTATGTAACAAGTATAACATTTTGACCTCTAAAGTGGTGCCGGTAAGAGATTTCTTCTGTTCATGGTTGAACAATAAAAAATGGTGCTCAATGTACATGCCAATGGCTGCTAATAGGGAATGAAAGACAGGAGCATTCGGCTTTTAAATAGCGCGCACGTTGCGATCTCCATTAGCAGCCATTGGCAAGTACATTGAGCACTATCTGACAAGAAAGGGTTGCTACATTATACTCGCTGGGTGTAACCTCCTTAGTTTTAGAAAGGTTTAGCGAGCGTTGAGCCGCAGTGCCATGAATACAATGAACTAGTATATACCATGAATGAATTCGAGGAGGTTAAAGGGGGGAAGCATATACGAAGCGCAAGCCGTAAGAGAGTAAAAGCTGAATTCTCATGTTTCTCATTTCCCATTAGCAGCCATTGGCATCTACATTCAGCACTATCTGAGAGGAAAAGGTTGCTATGTTATACTCGCTGGGCGTAACCTTCTTGGTTTTTGAAAGGTTTAGCGAGCGTTGGGCCGCAGTGCCATGAATACGGTGAACTAGTATATACCATGAACTTGAGGCGGTTGAAGGTGGGAAGTAGACCCGAAGCGCAAGCCGTAAGAAAGTTTGCGCGTGCCACCTCTCGTTTAGTCCTTGGAATGTCCGCTGGATGGCGGTGCCTATATGGGGAATATGTGATAAAAAGATGCGAGATGGGTGGTACTTGGAGTGTTGAATAGACGGACAAACGGACACACCGACAGATGCATGGATGGACGCATGAACGGACGCAGGGGCGGATGCATGGACGAACGCAGGGGCGGACGCACGAACAGACGCACGCACGGACGGGCGGATGGATGCAAGGACGGTCACACAGACATACGCATCGACGGACGGACGCAAGAACGAATGGATGGACGAATGCTTCACCTCACTCTCCAACATTCAATCCGTGTATATGCTGCCAATTTGTTTTGTTGTATGAATAAAGCACTGTGCTGCCTCCTGCGAACATTTCAAAAAGGTTTGTTCAAAGCAAATATTCACAAAGAAAAGTTTCATTGAGGCAGATCAGTAAGTGCGTATGTGTGTGCGTATGTGTTTCTGTGTACAGAAAAAAACTGTTTTTCACAAGTACGGCAGTTTAAAAACACCGTACAGAAGCTTTGCATCGGAAACCCCATTACTGCTGTCCGACACCGTGCTTCTGGCACAAGTGCTCAACCACTGGCATATTAACATATTTAAACGCCAGTGTAGCATTTCACTTGTTGACTACACGTGTTAAACACGATGTTCACAACGCGCACTTGTAAACCAGGCAAGCAATGTCGTCTTGAGCAAACCTCCGTCCGTAATAATTCATATGTATCGGCCCAACCGTTGCAACAGGGAAAAGGTGCTTGCGGATTCATATTGAAACGAATGCACTCTACTTGTGCACACAACTTCTGGTTCAAACAGTGGATACATGTACACCTTCCTGTCCCCTATAATTTAGGCGAGTTTCGAACAGCCCCATGCCCCTCAACAACCCTCGTTTATATTGAATCTGCCCGGCTTAGCACAAAAGCCCCGTGGAACAGTACCATTCTTGACCGTTTCCTGTCTTGGCGTCCCTTCAGCCGTTTTCGCATCGATCGAATCTCTGGGTGCGGAACTAACCGATGCATTAGGTCGCATTGTGTGTTGGTCGCGGCACCGGGATACCCTCACGCAAGGAACAGTGGACGAGCTGTAGCGTGCAGTCTGTTCTGTGCACTTACTGAAGGGAGGGAGTCGCTCACGTGATTAGGGGGTCGCTGTGGCTGGGGCCAATAATAGAAATGCGCGTACGCCAACCTGGGAGGAACAGGTGTACGGTGAACGAAAATGGGAGAACGGCATAAAAATGCAGGCGCAGTCACTGCTAGGTCAAAGTGTTGCATATTTAATGAGCTATACGCGTTACGGGGTTGGCAGAAGTAACCTTTCTGCTGGCATTATTTTTTTCAATCAGTGTTATTTCAATGGACTTAATACAAAAGTGGTCACGAAGTATTTGGACCATTAGCCTGTGTGGCCAGTTACTGGGTCAATATAATACATCAATATTTTTGTGCATGTCAGGAGCAGAGGTACACATGATATGATTATGAATCTTTATGCAAGTTGAACGAATGAGTAGCTTTAAAGACATAATATATATAATGAAATGCACATGACAATAAATACCAAATCGCTGCAAATTTTTACACAAAGAATAAAAAAGAACTAATGGCATACTTTGTATAAAGAACAGAATACGTGTCACCGGGAAAAAAAGGCAGTATGTTCATAAGGCTGCGTTGAAGAATAAAAAAAAGACAGTCGAGCTTAAATCAGAACAACGAAAAAAAACAAAAATGAAAGAAGTATATTCTAGGTGAGACATCAAAAATATGGACATGATATTCACTGTAGTTAAGAACACGAATGATTGACAACGGCGTCTTTTGTTTGATTCGAAGACCGTACTCATAGAGGCGGAAGAAAATAGTCTGCGAGTATTGTTGTTACATTAATTTATTAAGTATCATGAACACCTCTTTCGTTACCTTGGAACTACGCAGTGAAATTGAACTGCTTCGAGCTTTCTCACTTGTTTTTTTATCGTCTTTCTACTCTATTATAAGTCGAGTCAACACTGACGTCTGCACGCATTGTTGAAAGAGCAGATCTCGTGAACGTAGTTGAGGATACCAACATGAATTTCCGTGATTTGGTAACATCCCCTTCTTGACTCACAAGCGAAATGCTAGAAAAATATTCAGGACCCTTCGACAGACGAGAAAATTGGGGTAAGCAAAGCTTGGCGTTAGTGAGCTTCACGTACCAATTTATTTATTTATTTATTTATTTATTTATTATTTATTTATTTATTTATTTATTTCATTCTTTATTTATTTATTTCTTGCTTTCTTTCTTTTTTCTTTACGCTGCTTTAAACAAATGATTATGGAAAACATATGCGGATAATTAACGTGTACCTGTGCGGACGTTTGTACAAATCTTTAGTGCCACTTCGTAGAACTTCGCAAACTAAAAAAAAATAGAACAAAGTCACTTCCCATCCGCATGCTGCGCATTACATCGGTTCCCAAGTAACGTGGGCTCTACCAAATGTTTTTGCTATCCGATGTCATTTTGACAGCTTTCTTTAGCTGCTTCATTGATAACTGTCTTAACATACCTGTGATTCTGGCCTCCAGTGGTCCATTTGTCAAGCCTCTACGAGGACATGTAGCGTGGACCTAAACGGTTAAAAAGGCAAGTTTTATCCTGTAGCATACCTAGTACTTAGTCTGCATTTATTCGTCTTAGCTTCTTTCTTCGTGTATTGTCTCACCGTGCAGTTCGAACATGACGAACGTTTACCTACTTGCCCAACTTGTCACAATGCAAAAAAATATATATATATATGGATTCCTTCTCGGAGTCACGCTAAAACTTCCGCATCAGAAGCCCTATAGATTTTTTCACTGTGAGCTCTTCATTTCTTTCGTGCTACCTCTTGGTCGCCGGTTAGAGTGAGGGCACTGCAGACCCCTCAGTTATACAAATAAACAAACAAGGGCTATACCTGGAACGAGAGTATGGTTCTGCGCAAATAGGAAGGTACAAGCTTGGATTCGTTTTACTGGCAGTGCCAGGATGGTAACTCGTTTTGAGCGTAGCTGAAAAAAAAACGCACCCCCGATAGACGTCGGATTACATCACAGCCCGTTTTTCAAGAGCTTTGATTGTCTTCTTTTGCTTTAACGTTTTTTTTTCTTTATCACTTAAGGTGCTCCGAACGTTTACATTTGAGCAGTATGTTTGGCTTTCATATAAATGCGCATATTATTAGGTGGGCGATTGTTCGTGTGGTCTCCAGAAAGTCCTAATACGGATGAAGGGTTCTCCGAATGTAAGTGCGGATGTCTCTGCGTACATTAGTCCACAAAAATAAACCGGAAAACTGTACTGAGTAATGGAACAGCTTCGTAGCTTCTCGGTACGAAAATCGTACGGGGGCTTTCTTGTTTGAAAAGAATTTGGAGAAAACTATGATAAGAGACCTCCGATAAGGGTTTAGGTTATGATTAAAAAATTCACATTGTTCCTTATGAATGTGACTAAAACGACTGGAATGGTGAATGCCATCTTTTTCTTTGCAGTCGGCTGTATTGAGTCCATCACCTTTCCCCCTCCCCACCCAAAAAAAAGCGCGGAAGCTTTCCACGCCCAACGTAACTTTGCACTGCCTCCAAGATCAGCTCATCCTTGACGAGTCGATGGTGCCACGTGATGGCGTTAACACATGGTACTACCATTACACTGCGCGCTAATTACTGCTTCAAAGATAAATAGCTGGCATCGCGCTTGAATACACTCAGTGAGTGTGCTTGTATACACTCTCTGGGTTCACAGTTTTTTCTGTCTGACTGCAATGATCCAATGGTCGTGGAACTCAACGTTTTTTTTTGTTTTTTTTGCGGATGGAAATTTGTGCGATCCTAAAACACCACACCGGCAGAATACCCGCGTTGTGTTCTGGTCTTCGCACAGAGTGCTGAGTAATTATTTGTTCCTAGAAGAAACAATAACTGGAAGTGAACGACTGTTTACTCAGTAACAGCAGCTCTCTTCTACGCTCTCTCCTTATGCCACCCACTCTCCGCCCCCCCTCAAAAAAAAAAGAAACGTCGTATGAATGCCGCAGCTCCGAAAAACAGTGGAAGATAGCCAAAAGTGTTTGTGTCCCTTGAGAAGACCAAGGTCAAGATAAAAAGAAACGAGAAAGACATGTACAAAATAGTTCTGAAGGCAAGTTTCACATCACAAAGCTCGTGACTTCCAGTCAAAGCCAATTGTACGGCCTCATTTTGCAGACATGAACCACGTCCGAAGAGCATGGTGTACGAGAACGGTGCCTAGTGCTTGCTGGGACAACTTCGTTGTTGACTTCGCCGAAGCGAGGAAGAACTCGATAGGCTCCGAAGTATCGACAGAACAACTTTTCTGACCGCCCACGTTGACGTATGAGAGTCCAAACGCAAAGTAGGCCAACCGGTTCGTAGGTTACAGCTCTGTGACGAGTGATATACCAGCGAACATCTTGAATTTACCGCGATAAAATGCGAAAGTGCGCAAACTGACGGGCTTCTTTGACACGCTTGACAAATACATCTGTGCGTCTGGCGCAAGTCATGTCCGGCAGATTTAGATGCAGCATGCGCTGCGTCCTTGCTTTTGCACTGATTGTTTTCGTATTCAAAGACGGCGCAGATGACTTTTTGTGAACGGGAGTGGTGCGACTAGGTTATTTTTTGTATTTTAAACTACCAGATACGCCGTTTGCCACGTTAAATTGGCGCAACAGATGAACATCTTGGCGGCTCAGAAGGAAATGGCCGTCGGGTTACGAGAGCTGCACTGTGTGGGCCAGCGTGCGAAATATGCGTACACTGGTCTACAGCGCATCTAGGATGCGACGATGCAACAGATCCATAGCTAGCACACACACACAGCGCTGTACGCAGATAACGGGTCTCCTGCTCTGTCCATTCCTGGATTGCGCTATACATCAGATGGTATGGATAACCAACAAACCCACCATACAACCTGAGCGGAGAAGAAGAGCATGTCAACAAATCCGAAACGTCTCAGTTTTCCTTTTTGCATGATGTGCGCCTAGGCCATCACTTCGGCCATTAGTTGCGTATCGACGATGTCCTCCTCAAATTACCGAGCACACGCAATCCTCCGGTGCCACGTGACAAAACAATCTCCGTGCGTTGTTATCGTCATTGTTTGCGCTCGTGTACCGTCAGCTCACTTTAAATGAAGTATAATGTAGAAACAAACCGGAGATGATCGCTTCCAACAGCACTCGACGAGGCTGATTCTGTGTTTGTGGCCGCTTCTCGACAAACAGTGCGTGATTCCCTGTCATCAACCGACGTCACCAGATTGCGGCGAAGAGCCCATAGCCAGCCTTCATAAAAGAAGCCCCCTATCAGAATGACTTTCTAATGACGTTTCACTCGGGAGATCAGTGGCATGGTGCGGTTGGCAGCCGGCACCTAACAGCCCGGTACAAGCGGGTGTCCACGCAGATTCCTTTGACGATACTTTTTTCTCTTTAGTTTATTTTTAGAGAGCAGCCACCCCAATTTGTCAGATAGGCTCTCATGGGAAGCAAGCTCAGGAAAAACAGTTCTGTGCATGCCATATAGCAAACCACTTTGGTTTCTTTTCGCTGGTTCATTATAGGCTGTATCGACGGTTGAGTGGCATGAAACAACATAGAGGTATTCAAATCACTGTTGATGACTGAAAACATTGATCTTCCGGGAGTAATTTCGGTAAGTACTGTATACACGGAGTGTAGTCTATATGCACGAGACCGCTTTTTGCTTACTTCTGGCATTACCCTCATTGTTTTTTTTCTTCTTGCTGAGGAATTTGGAGTGCAGTACCTACCTTAGGAAAAAAAGTCTCTGGCCTGAATTATTCAAAATGGGAGGCACGTTTGTAGGTCACGCATTTTAGTGTGAACAACTCATGTCTTTCCTTAAGCGGCTGTAAATAAAATAGCCGTGTTTTGTATCAGCTTCATGTACACCTAAGATAATGTCTATGCCAGTTGTATGTTTTTTAATTAAGTCTGTATAAGGAGAGGTTGGTGTCAATGTATGACGCTTACCACAACTCTTTTCTGTCATTGAAGTGTTACGTAAGCATTTCAGACGCTGGTAGTTGACTATGACAGCATGAATGTTGGTATGGGAACTGGAACGTGGTATCGCCACCTGCGTTTTTTTGCGGGTTTCCTGGTTCACCATGGTCCTTTTCTTGTGCCAAGAGAGCTGCTTCTCGTATTGTATTAGGCTTGGCTAACAAATACGAACACAGTTACTTGTCCTCTTTAGTGTCTCTCTAAATTGATACATTTTCATTTGTCTCATCAGGATACTTGCATTTCTTGTTTTTTTTATCATTGCTTCGTTTCACCTACACCATTCCCTTATGCTATATTGCCGAAATTTCAGCATTCTGCTGCATTACTTTGGGTTAGTTTTTCGTAATTGATGTTGCTTCCTCATGACAGATTGCCATAGAAAACTACATCAACGCATCAGTGAGGCCCGGCTTCACTATAGTCCAAAGCAGGAGTTCTCAAATATGTTCGTCTTAGGGAACTATGCTAAGCTGTATGAAGGGCCAAATGACAAACACCCTGTCTACCCCCACCCCCAGATTTCATGTAATCCTTTTTCACTCTGTTCAAGCTAAATTCAAGTGGAATAATTTCAATACAAGTGTATAATAATCTTTTTTACTAATCTGCAACTTAACTAACATTTGACTTGTTCCAACTAAGTTGGCCGTGTGTAGATTAAGTTCTGCAGATCTATCGCGCTTTGGGCACGCCATCTGTGTGACTTGGCGAATGCAGGACCAACAAACCTTAAACAGTGCCTCTAATAACTCTGATTCGGTGCCTGCAGTACTCCTACGTTTTGCACAACCCACTTTGAGGAACCATAATCTGAAGAGCACACCACTGAATTTTGCTAGAGCTTCACTTAACGCATCTAAGTGTATATTGAAACCAGCTTTACAAGCAGAAATGTTTTAAAGGAACACTTAAGAGAAACAATGACTTGTTTAGATTGACAAACTGCACTCTGACAACTATTATGTCATATGTTTCGCTATCCAAAGTTCATTCTTAGCAATGAAAATCAAGATTAAAATTTTATGTTTTAAATTCGCACCAAAATCTTCACGCGTAATGTAAAGCATTTTAAAATGTATTTTCGGTATTTTCGGGGCATTGGCTCGATGAAGTTTTCTGAAACATCGTATGTTATGTCGTTAGCACCCATAGACCACATTGTATTTCATTTTTATTTATTTCAAGCTACGTAAGACTCAGTAGATGCTTTTACACTTTTTTACATTATGGAGTTTTGAACGGAAATCTCACGGTGACGTCATCACAAGCATTATTTTTACGCGTGTTTTCTTGCTTTCCAAACCCCGTGTCGTGGTAGCAGGAGATTTTTTAGGATTGTGAAATATCAATTTACTAATACGCGAAAAATCATATTGCTGTTTAGTGTCCCTTTAGGTATCGGCAGTGTAATCACGCCCAGGAGGTTGAACTAAAAAATAAATATTGTTAACCAAATTATGTTTTGATTCATGATTACTGTTGTCGGAAAAACCTTGGTGACAGCTTTTTGCGGACTCACAATATTGAAGCTCCCCATTTTAGCGCCTAATAAGGTAACAGGAATCAATACTGCATTGGTGCAATAGTGCATCCTGGTCAATATTGCATTACTGCGACAGTGCAACTATGGTCGACGTTTCCAAAACTCTATCCTCCAAGTGTATCCCCCAATATCGTACAATTAGTGCAAACGCGAACCAAACTTAGGGGAAAATAAATAACTATACTAAAGTTGTTTCTCTCAATGAGGGAAGGCAAACACATATCCAATCATGACTACGCTGGCAAGAGAAATCGCCAGAAATTTCTGATTGACGAGTTCTCCACTCCCTTTTGGCTTTACTTTTTATATCCAGGTGCGACGGGCAGGTCCCAAGATATGAACGCGCACTATTCTGATGACCATCCAGTGGTAACGGGAAGGGCAGCGGCTGCACGCCTTATGATCAAGAGTGGTCGTGCGACTTACGCGAGAATGCGTGGTGCAAACGAAACCTTCTTTTGTGGCGCATAACGCGCAAATGGTGTTTCGACCAGTGTAAAGGCAGCTAGCTCCCCGTGGACATTTAGCGTCAACGAAGCGTAGCGAAAGATGCCCCCAATCATCCTCCTCTGACGTTGGTCGGCGGACCGGATTTTAATTCGCCTGAGTAATGGCCAGCGCCTCACGAGGGCTCTTAACGCGTGTATTTTTTTTTATGGCCACCTACGCTTTTTTTTTGCTTAAGTCATAGTGAAATTGCGTGCAGTGCCAGTCAACAGCTTCTACACGTGTTTGCTTGTCTTTGTCTAAAGAACAGCTATTTTTCCGTGCAGTTTGACTGCACTCCACGAACTCGGAGCGACCTCTACAAAAAAGAATGAAAAGCTTTAAGGCTACCGTTTTAACGTAATAGCGCTTAATAACTGCATTCGCATAACTTCATTGGTGTCCGCTTCATTGATTTGAGTGAAAGATTGGTCTTGGCCATCAGTGAAAAAGTGCGGTAGATGCAAACAATGGACATATCATCTGAGCTTGAATCATATGCAGCCCTCTTGCGTGGCAAGCAGGTATCCAATCAGTACAGTAACCTTAGGCCTTAAGTATGCACAAAGTAAGTCAATAAGCTGACCACCACCATCAAATTATATTTTAGACCAAACGAGCTTTCATCTAACACATTCATTTGTTCTTCGTTCTTTTATGGCATTATTGGCGGATGATAGGCGCTACCGTTATTGTTGATATTTTCTGCCGACTCATTTGACCTGTTAAATTCTTGATATGACAACATTTCAATTGAGATCTCAGTCTTCTTTTTTTTTCTTTAGGAATAGCGTGTTTCCACTTCTCCAACTTGTCCTTTATTTTTACTCGTTCACACGGGCCTGAACTATATTGCAAACAACGAAATAAACTAACAAAACGCAAAACTAAATTTGCAGGTGCCCAAGATCAGTACAGAGCTCAGTTTCTTTCGAATTTATAGCAACGTGCTATTGTTCGGTAGTTTACAAACATTGCGCCTGATATCGAGCGGTAGCTTCCGTTCCTTTTTTTTTCACTACACGTAACTAAACAAACCAGCGAGAGCAGTGCGTGTGTGTAGCGCATCAAAAGCCGCGGATCACAGGCTTGCACCCCGGAATGGTATGGTTGTAAGTATCGACCCGGTGCGTAGAAGACGGCTTCTCCAGTCCTCACCCGCCTTTGTCTGTGTGAGTACGTCACGACGCATCGGCGCGTGCCACCCGCTGGGTTTTATGGCCCCGACCGTTCGCACGACACCGTGCGCCGACGTCATTGGATCCCCTCTTCCTGCACGGGAGTTCGGGGCTCGGATCGTCTGCGTCATGATTTTTACGCGGAGAGCACAAAGGAAGAAGCAATTCAGAATCAAGCGTCACGTTTGTTCCCTCAATCGAAAGATTCGTGTTGCTACCATTTCTGTTTCGATGTTCGTTTACTGTCACGCGCAACCATACTACTGTTCTTCTGTGGCTTCCGTTTTCGA
Organism: Rhipicephalus annulatus; assembly: GCA_013436015.1. NCBI lineage: Eukaryota > Metazoa > Arthropoda > Arachnida > Ixodida > Ixodidae > Rhipicephalus > Rhipicephalus annulatus. The sequence continues at coordinate 84,233 of WOVY01003037.1, forward strand.
GAGTTCGAATATCTCAGTTATAAGAAATACAAACTGTGTGGGTACTGTGAGGAATGAAACAGCACTTTGACTTAGTTGCTGGTTCCAAAACTGTCGGCAGGTCTCGTAGTAAAGGCATGAAAAAAGATGGAACATGTTTAACAATTACCGTTCTCCTTGTGTGCGTCGTCTTTTGAATGTCATGATCCTGCCTACACTTTCAAGACGCTTAAAGCGTCTGAGGAAATTCGATGTTCGTGTTTTTATTTGTTTCTTTCTCTTTCTTTTTTTTGTTTGTTTGTTTCTTTGTTTGTTCGTTTGTTTCTTTGTTTGTTTGCTTATATCTTTATTTTTTTTGTTTGTTTGTTTCTTTTTTTCATACCATTTTTCTTTGACGGAGATAAGTGTAATGGGCTCTTGACTAGACGGGAAATGTCAGGTGAGATCACGGTTGCAACTTTCGCCAACACTTTGAATACGAGCCTCCAGCATCATTTTCATGGAGACAAAGAAAAGCATCATTTCTTAACTCAACAGTGATTTATGTATTATTTATTTATTTATTTATTTATTTATTTATTTATTTATTTCTTAGCGTCTCCAACCTGAATAGTTCAGTAAAGTACCTGTCGGAGCCCTCGCGTTGGTGTAGTGCTTAAGTTGCTTGGCTGCTGACACGAAGGTCACCGGATCAAATCCCGGCCACAACGCCCACACACTGATGCAGGCAAACTGTGAGAAGCGTATGCGCTTGTATTCAGGTGCTCGTTAAAGAACCGTGGTCGACATTTCCAGAGCACTCCACTGTGACGTCGTCTCACATGACTATAGCTTTGTTTCGGCACGTAAATTACCAACAAATATTAAATTATTAGCACTTGTATTTGGCAGCCTGTTGCTAGAGAAAGAAGATAACGCGGATCTATTGACATGGACGAACCTAGTGACTACAGAAGCTAGGTACTCCTAAGATGTAACCTATGGTTTCAATAGTTGGAAGAAATATACAAATAGTGGCAGAAATACCAGAACCCTTCGTCAAACTTCACTGACTGAAAATATTATGAACCTGCCTCATTCATGCAAAATGAATATAGCCATAACAATCAAGCGTATTTTTTAAAGTTTTATAAAAATTATGTAACTCTGTATCGGTAAACACAAATGTACCAAGGTCTTACAAGTCAAGAACTGTTGTCAATCATTTTGTGCCCTCTGAATGAAATGAGAAATGAATCTTGGAGCTAAACGACTACCTATTGGTCGTCCTTCAGGCCGATGATGCAGCCCGAGTCCAGGCACTTCGATCCGTCACCTGAATTTGCTGAGACTGAACTGCCAGCGCATTCTATGAAATCAATACATCTTTCTTCATCATCTTTCACTTCGAACTTCTGTTCGTTTGTCATGTAGTACTGGGCTAAAGGACACCGAAAGCATTGCATCACGAATTAAAGAAAGCCTTTCGACAATTCTTCGAAGATGCTGCCGTTGGCGATGAATACTAACCCCACTGCATCGTGTGCGTGTCTCGTAAATTTGCGAGCAAAAAATAACCACATACTTTCTTCAAAGTACAACCTTATGAATTGTGATATTACCGCACAACAATCATTAGTACATGCGTCTTATTTTTTCTGTAAAATGTAGGTAGCTCTCACCACAAAACATTGACCACAGCTACACCACTGATTTTTACGGCAAAATAAATAAGATGAGAGGAAGAGAGCTTCCGCAAGCCGTAATGGATGTAACTGCAAATATATTTCACTCTCTTCATCCCTCTGTATCGCAGTTATTGCGCTTCGCTTATACGGCTGCTGGCATCGATCTCAGCTGGTGGGGGCTATCGCTGCTGATGGGAAAAAAAATTCCGAAGGCAGTTCCCCACGCCCCATTGACCGTCGTACATCGTTGGGGACGACAGGGGGTGAATTTCGGTCCCAGGATTATTGAAGTGAACCGCAGCAAGTAAAGACTTGTAGCCGCGGGCCGACACTTCCCGACGTCTCCTCTTGCTTTTCAGCCGTGGTGTAACGCCCGATTCATGACCCGTACGAGCCAGGGCTCTAATTCACAAACTGGTATATCACTGAACGCTATAGAATGGAGCGTAGCAGCAAGACCCCACGAACTTCCATATAGAACACTACTTTACCAAAGGCGGTAGGCTGCAAACGAAGTTGCCTTGCGCAGTGATGTAGCTCTGTGAATATGTGAAAATGGGCCACAACCATTTGTTTGTTTGTTTGTTTGTTTGTTTGTTTGTTTGTTTGTTTTGGAATCGTATACTCGAAAAAAAAATAGGGTAGAAGGAAATGTTGGAAGGTTAAAAATACTATGACCAGTTTGCTAGCCAGCACGTGTGACAGATAATGATGTTAAATTTAGAAAAAGACAGACTGAAACTCTACTCAAAGTATTTTACAAGCGCTGTGTGACGTTCTACATTCCGACTAGGATCCGTTGCAATATACCTCGGGTGGGTTTTGGCACCGACTTTGTTTGAAGCCAGACACCCAGTATGGTATAGGAGCTTGGTCGGCAAGCTTCTATTGCTCGCGCCTTGTCCAGCGGTGTCGGCTGTCGTATAAACCAGTGTTGCTAGTGTAAACTTCACCGGTTGCTGCTCCAGTCACCTCTCCGGTGATTTCAACAATGCTCACTAAATGGCACGCCGCCATCCAAAGCGTCGGTTTTGTTGGTTCGTGCTCTCGCCTCCTCGCGAGTACGTCCACTTCGTTCTCTTCGCTTCGTAGAAACTGCAGCACGTGACAAGGTGCTACGATTAATGTTAAGACGGATACCGATATTCTCCCAAGCCACCTCATCTGCCCGCTCTCGACCCCGTTGAAGAATACCTGATAGTTCCACGTCTGCCATTCATGAGCGTTAGGCATTTCACTCACCGCAGTGACCAGTATGACATAAAATGCCAAGTGGTTAACGTGCCAATCTACGTGGCCAACACTGTGCAAGGCCGACCACGGAGCGTTCTCAACAACGCTACCTTCGACGTACACATCGTCCACCGGCTCGTTAACAAGCCTTTCTACCGAAATGGTCTCAAGAAACGCACCGTGCCCCTCCGAGCCATCTCCTCCAACATCATTCACTTTGTGAATATGGTGGTGTTTTTTTTTTCTTCTGCCGCAAACTCACTAGAACTGTCGTAATGAGATGGCCGACTCATCTGTGTGCCGTAAGTGCAAATGAGAAGAGACCGTCAGTCGCCTTGTTCGCTACTGTTTCCGCTCTAGTTATTAATGCCACCCTGTACACGGTACCTTTAGTAGACTTGATTATTATACACCTAATCATTCAATAGGTGCTGCAGAATCAGACCTCATGTTTCGAAGGACGCTGTTTTCTTTAGATAATTACTGTAGCATCTGAACGTAAGCGAAGCTGCCACGTGCTGATCGCAGTCGTATTGTCCAGTCACATCTCTTGATAATTCGGCACAGGTTGTTGTGGCATCGTGAAATAAACGACTACAAAAACCACTCGTTTGAATAAAGCTTTGTTTGTTTTTGTTGATATACTTCAGCGACGTATACTTTGGGCTGCATTTAGGCTTTTTCGACGTGGAGGCAAACAGGCTCCACAATTTTCGACATTGTGCCATTATCATATCACACTTATCTATTAACCAACGTGAGCGTATTTTTTTTCAGGCATAACTTAACCTTACACTTTCTGGTAAAACAAAGTCGACAATATCGTGCAGCTACTACATGATGGCTAGCAAAGTATAGCACCCAGACGTAAAACCTTAGACTGTAATATGCGACTTTTTATTGTAGTGGACATGCGGCTTTTCCCAAGAAGCAGCCCTGCCTAAAGAAGTTTAGGTGTTACCCGTATCTCTCTGTGTAAGTTGATTTTAACCCGTGAAATTAAAATACGTTGGCAAATTTTCATGCCGGCTTTTCGCCCATACGAAATTAACTGCAAAAACCAACCATCTGTCTTCCAACAGCTCCACCCTTCCGACTCTATTTCTATTCCCCATTTAGTTTAGACGCTGTGCGACCACCATGGAGAATAAGAGGCTCTCTTACGGCACGGGTACGGATGCGACTATCCAATTAAAAAATTTACTTGTTTGCTCACTATTTTGTGAATGTCTTTTCGCGGCTAGCCCTGAGCTCTAACCCTGAATTTTAGTAAGCTTTTAGCTGGAAGTCAGCGTGTTCTATGGTGTCTACGTCCATCCACGTTCTCGTCCGGTGGCACCCGCTAGACAAAGTGACATGTCGTATATTCTTAGGGGCATCTTTTTCTGACATCATAAACAATCGGAGAATGGAGTTAACGCTTTTCCACCCGCTTGACAAGTGATGCAATCCTAACGTCCCCGGGGAGAGCCCTTTCAGCTCCATTCAGAGTGATTTGTCCAGGGAATACCTTCTACAGTACGTAGCGGAGTCCAGATTACGGTAATCTGGTTCAGACGGAGAGAATGCCGGATTGGCCGGGATCCCCTTCGAGAGTAGAAAGGGATGACTCGTCCTTCATTCTGCTAGAAGAAACCTTTTGACAGGACGCCCATGTTGCGCTAGCACTAACAGAATCAGACCCATCCTTCATGAACGTGCTGAGGTTGTCCCCCCCCCCCCCAATCTTGGCTACACGCTGCTGAAGTGTCGTTTTCATCTGACTGTATCCCCTCTTCTATCTTTAAATACTCCACTCTCTTCTGTTTGGCGGCCCCAGCTTTTGCAGTAGTCACCAATGAAGCGATCAGTGTCCTTGCTTGTAGGTCAAGCACCTTACTCAGTATTTAGTATTAACAAATTTTTCGGTGCATAGCACTTCATGGCAAACACATGTGGAAAGAGAAAACAAAGAAAGAAAAAGAGAAAAAAAAGAGAGTTAGAAAGAAAGAGAGAAAGAGAAATAAAGGAGAAAGAGAGGAAAAAAATAAAGATAGAAAGGATCCCTCTGCTCCAGAATGGGACGCAACGTCACTTAGGTCAAACACAGCTGATATGCAGTACATAATACACACTAGTCGGAAAGGCAAGACGGTTCATGTAACGCTATGCGTATGATGGACATATACTTTTTTTGGAGAGACCCCACTTAGTCCTGCCCCGCCATGGTGATTTGGGGACTAAGATACTTGGCTGCTGACCCGCAGGTCGCGGGATTGAAACCCGGCAGCGGCAACTTCATTTTCGATGGAGGGGAAAATGCTGTAGGCCCATGCGCTCACATTTCGATGCACGTTAAATAACCCCAGCCGGTCGAAATTTCCGGAACCTTCCACTACGACGTCTCTCATAATCATATGGTGGTTTTGGGGCGCTAAACCCCACATATCCATCAACTGCTTAGCTCTTTCTCATGCTCTCTCATTTTTATGGTTCTCGAACTCGTATTTATTTATACCAGTTCCTTACGTTGAATCGCGATGAAGCTTTTATATAACACCTCTTTATAAGAGCACGCTGAAGAGTGTGCCTGCTTTTGGCTACAGTTAGTTGGTCTTAAAGTGCGTATCATCGTTTCATTCACTTTTTACGGACCCAACGTTCCCGCTAAATCACTTACAGTTCGAAGTGCATCTGGCGCAATGCCCCTTCTTAAAGGCGCCATTGTGCGTGACACCCGGTGTGTGAAAGTGTCGTCCCTTTTGCGCACCCCAGTGGGTCTCCGGGTGTAATAGCCCGCAGGGTGTTTTATTGCGGAGCCATCGCCACGTTGAATTCCGTGTATTGCTTTATAGTGCACAACGTGTGCCACGTCCCGTGCTCCTTTGCTCTCTCCGTGGTATAGAGGGTGCGAGGTGTGTGTGTTTGTGTTTATGTGATTTCGCCTTCCCAAAACGCCATGGCAATAGAGGTGCTGTCCATACGGCTATTGGCTAATGGAAGGGGGCTGTTGAGGACGTAGATCTCCCAGCACACCTATTTAACGGCAGTGTTCCTTTGTGTGTTTTAACGTATTTGGAGTGCTTCCGTTCTTTCGATGTTAGAATGTTGATTTCATTGCAGTTCGCGTCATCGTTTTTTGAGCATGCCGGCGTGCAACTTTTCAAGAGTGCGCAGAAAATTATTCAATGAGCTACACACAGTGATACAATTGCGGAGGTAGTCCTTTCTTTCACCTTATTTTCTTTTTTGCCATCGCCCGAAATGGCTGACAAAAAATAAAAGAGGCGAGGTGGGTGTGTGAAGGGGATGGGCTGCGAAAAGTCTTCCGGCTAAACTGTTAGAAGTTCCCCGTCGTTTTGCGACTCCGTTGAGAATCGCTTGAGGATTGCTACTGCTATAAATAAGGCTCAAATTTTGCTGCAATGAAGCTTGTAGTCTGTTTGGATATTTCGCGAGAACTGAGCGGTTCGAGCGTTTTTGTGACGTGTGGCGTGTCGTCACATGGTTGGTTTTGTTTGATACCTTTTTTTTTCAACGACTTATACCAGCGCTATGCTGTACGTGACGCGGTAGCGATTCTTAAAACATACAAGGCTTTCGGAGTGTGTCTATGAAATAGGACTTTTCTCTAAGCCCTTACAACACATTCGAAGGCCCTATTGAAGATTCGGCTATATTTCGTACACTTCATTGTGCTTTACTAGGATATATAGAAAATGGCAGCGGTATTTTGTGTTTGTTTTATGAGCTGTTGTTTATTGACGAAACGTGCACCATCTTGAGTGTATAATATCTCCTTTAAATATATAGCGTAAGATGTCAAGGCTTTCCTCAACATTTTTTTGTTTTTTTTTAAATGAAGATTACGACTTCAGGGTCAAGGCAATTCGGGAGCAATGGTACCTTCAAACCGTATCACTTGATTCATTTTGTACGGCTGCTAAAGTGAGATATATGTAGGGATAAAAAAAGAAAGAAAAGAAACAGTTTATATTTCCCCAGTCGCATCGCTTCCTCTCAGTGTCGTTTTAGTTGATTGATTGATATGTGGGGTTTAACGTCCCAAAACCACTATATGATTATGAGAGACGCCGTAGTGGAGGGCTCCGGAAATTTAGACCACCTGGGGTTCTTTAACGTGCACCCAATTCTGAGCACACGGGCCTACAACATTTCCGCCTCCATCGGAAATGCAGCCGCCGCAGCCGGGATTCGAACCCGCGCCCTGCGGGTCAGCAGCCGAGTACCTTAGCCACTAGACCACCGCGGCGGGGCAATGTCGTTTTAGTGAAGACTTGGTCGCGTGAGGGCACTACGGTATATACAAGGAAAAGTGAGCGGGAAGTCCATATGTTCCGAACTGCGCCCTTCCGGTTCTAGGAAACTAACTTCCGCTCTCCTAGAGGGGGAACAAGAGAAGCGCAATCGGAAGCGGGTTTCTGTCGTCGTGCACTTGTGAGCCGTTTGACAGACGGACTGTAGTGAAAAAAAAATGCCCTGGCATCCACAGTTACAATCATTCTCTTTTTGTGGCGAGTTCATTAATCTTGAACCAGTCAATGATGTTTTTTTTTCTTTCTACAGGTCTGCCGCGCGCCATCCGCAGCCGTGAGTGCTCTTTATCACTTTCTTTTATTATGTGTTGTGTTACGACGTGACCTCAAAAACAAAGAGCCTGTGATACAGTTATTATTGAAGGTCATTAGGCTCTTGGGCATAGCGGTGAAAAAAACGACACCACTTCTAGAAATGAAGGCATACGTGCGCATACGTCTTTGTGAAACGTTGCCGCTGATGTCCACAAGCGAAGTTAAACTTCTATAGGCGATATACGAAGCACTTTTATTTTATTGGTGTTTTGTATGTTGGAAACTTCTTAGTGTTGCCGCTTGGCGGGTCTACCGTATGCGTAAGTGTCAGTGACAAGGTTGGTGGCGCCATCTGATCCGTTTCCCTGGGCACTTCCGTTCGCCCTCTACTATGTTGTTGCCTTTTTCCCCCCTCTTTTTTTTTGCCTCACTTACTGCCTCCTGCGTCCGTCCATTCAACCTGTTAGTCCTCTTTCCAACTTCTCTATTCTTGACGTATATTTCTGAACAATATGCTTCTTTAGAAGAGCAGCTTTGTGCAAGGGCCACATATGTGACTTTTTACACATGTTCAAAAAGAAACAGCAACCCGTTTACGTGCTGTACAATATACTAAGTACCGTCAGCATTCCAATGAAGACAGGTGCGATCGTTTGTCGTCTGCTACGGATATGCCAGAGAGGCAATCGAAGCAGACGAAGCTCTTCCCTGAAAGGAACGCTCAAAGTGGTTATTGCTGCCTATACCCTGGCGTACATTACGGTGTGATGTGCATGGGGCTAATTATCCGTGCGGCACTTGCAACCGTACAAACATATGAGGAATAAAGCAGTGCAAATACGTGACGTTAGGCAAGTCTAACCAATGCAGCTGTGGAGACGGCACTCGACGGGGAAGAGCGATTTCGTACGCCCAGGAGCGAGTGAGCAGCAAATTGAACGTGCATGTAAGGCGCGTGCTCCCCTGGTTAATTTGAATATATTTCCGCCGGGTGCAAGTAGGGATTCTTCGCAGAGGATATCGTGAACTTCTTTTTTTTTCGAACCCGTGGGGGGAGCGGTTATATGAATATTTGTTTTCAATACGTGATTCCCGATTGCCTGGATTACAGTCTGAGGCAACCAACCGCACCCCGGTTTTTTATTGCCGCCCTCTTTGAGATAAAAAAAAATATGGTTTTGTCATGAACCTCCTTGAAAGACAGATCTATTGCTGGCTCACGTCAGATAAAAGACGTAGAGCATGATATCTGGATCACAGATAATAAAGCACGTTGCGAAAAAATAGAAATAGTTTAGAATATTGCGCAAGCGGATGATCCTATGCCACAGCGAACTGCAAAATTGAAAAGAAAAACATGCCGTTAATTTGGCACGTACGAAGCAAGAGTGATTGCTACAGGAATCGATGAACGGCTGTTTTTTTTTTTTAGTGCGCATGATTTCAGGTTAATTTATTATAAGGCATAAATGAAGGCGTGTCCTCCGCTTCATCTAGACAAAACGGCAAAGCACTTAATTAGTGATAAGTATCGCGAAAAAATGCATGCGTACTCTATATGCGGCAAGGAAAAAAAATGGATGTAAAGCGATGTGATTCGTTTCCCGTCTTCTTTTAGGTAAACTGGCAGTTTATGAGACTTGATGACTAAGGTATTGACAGACGGCTATGATTTCACCTGAACTTGCTTTCTACATTACTTTTCCGCATACTCCACATCGAAAAACAGGAATGAGCAATTAGGTAATACAAAGGTTCCAACATACTTCAGACGCTCAAATCGTTATTAATCTAAATTTCAATTGTTTGTCGGAGTGTGAGTGAGTGAGTGAGTGAGTGAGTGAGTGAGCAGGCGAGCCAGCCAACCAGCTAGCCAGCCGCTTTGTTGGTCACTCGGTCGGTCGGTCACGTTATCTGTACAGGAAGTTTATTGCAGTGTGGCTAACGAATAACACAGTGCTCTTTTTCATTTCTGTGAACTGCTATAGACTACAATCACTTTTTAAGTAATATAATGAAAAATAATCTATCGAGGTTACTCCCCGTTCATCTCTAGGTGTAAAACACCTTTGCCCTTGATTTTTCACTGTTTTCTTTTGTAAGCTGTACACATAATCTGTACATAAGATGAGAACACTCTCTTGGAGTGTTCTCATCTTTCCAATCTTAGCCTAGGGCTTCTAGTGCAGGCATTACATCTACGAAAAATACATAAATGAAACAAAGGAGTAAATATGTAAATATATAAAAAAATTATTTGTATAAACGATCCTGTTCTTTCAATTGACAGAATAGCTTTTTTGACAAGCTGCAGACAGGGACGCGTAAACTAAATCGCTTTACTTCAAAAAAAATTATCCACGCCTCTCTGCTCCCAGTAAACACTTATTGCCTGAAAAAAAAGAACTGTAATAGCCAAATGAGACATCTCAGACTTACGACTTGGGAAAGAAATCGTAGCCATCAGAGCGCTTTGACACACGCAATATACCGTTCACCATATCGCTGTTTTCTCCTCACCGCGATTTTTCGGACCCTCTAATCCACGCATGCAATTGCAACGCCTGAATGACCGCACGCGTCGCCTGCTTCGGGAAACACGTATTCAGAGACTGCGCGCAAAAAAAGCCGCATACAGGCAACGATCAAAAACAAAAACAAAGTAAAGGACGGGATTGCGCAAACCGAACAATCACCCGGGCTCCGCGTAACAGCAAGATGTCTTTATTATTTTTTTTCGTTAGTTTTTTTTTCGCGTTGACCATCCACATTTCATTCTGACTGCGGTCGCGTGCCGAAGCAATCGTGCAGGCGCCGAAGGTTTTACGAGCGGCGACGAGAGAGGGCGCTGTGTGCTTTATTTTACGATCATGGCGGCTTCCGTGGAACCGCGTATCTCCTTATCCACCGAACCCCAACCGCAGCCTATTCATTCAAGCAGCTGTGCGGTCACACATGGATGCTGCCTTTGAAACCGACGACCCCAAAAATAAAAAAAGTAACAAAAGAAACCAACGAAATTACTAAAGAAACTTGTTAATCGTGGCCCGCGGAAAGAATCGCGCGTAAAGACGATCTGTGGCGGCGTTAAGCCTTGTTCGGAGACCGACATAAAACGGCCGGTCGTAAATCAGGGGTATTCGTGAATTGCGCGAACGAATTTGATGCTCTTGTGCGGCAACGCTGCTCGTGTTAGCATCCCGGGTTCATGGCACCCGCAAAACTGCTATATCGTCTTCTCGAGACGCGCGACGACGGACTGGTTCGCTGAATAGATGGAAGATGTGAGGAGATAGGGTATTTTTTATATTTTTATAGGAATTTTTCTTTCGTTTTTTTTTTTGCCTTGTCTGTTTGAGTACCGGGTCCGGTAACGCACCGAGAACAAATTTGGATTCCCCGCTGCACGAGATGGTGTGTAGGTTTTTTTTTTACTTTGTTTCAGAGGCGGTGCTCGTATATATGTTTATACGCATGCGTATACTTCTCAAACAAGGCAAAAAAAAAACAAGTCAAGAACGAGCATGCAGGCCACTTGTGCTTCAGCCTATAGCCTTTCATTGGGCCTACAAAGGTATTGCGTCCACGACGATCGGATGACTATGACTGAGTGTGCGCGCGTGTGCTGCCGAATGTGCTATGTTTATCTCTCTTCCCTCTCTGCTCTCTATCTTTCATCTCCCCCATACCCCTCCCATTCACAGGGTAGCAAACCGGCTGCCTACAGGCTTGTTGACCTCCCTGCCATTCTTTCCCTCCCGTTTTCCTTTCTTCCTGATCGAATCGCAGCTGGCCTGCAAGCGTGCTTACTTGAAAGCTGCCCAGGATAGTAAAAGGCCTATTCCACATGCTTTGTGTGCCTGGTCGTTTTTCGAGCCAGAATTTGATGGAGCTTCTGCTACGCATATATTTGAAAAGTACGGACTTTTTACTAGTTGGTTAGATGAATTTCAAGGGATCATGACTCTTGTCGATATGGACAAGGAACGCAAACGTTTACGTTGCATGTCTCTCTTGTTCGTGTAGTCGCTATGACCCCATTCCCGTGTATATTAAACTAGGAAAATCAATATCACTCTATTTCTGTAGCCTTGTATTTTTTATATATCGGGAAATGTTTGCCTCACAACTGTGCACTTACTTGCATTGTGTTAATTTCTTCGATTATCCAATTTTGAGACGGGGTGGCAGCCGAATTGCAAGCCACATGCAGGATATCATGCGTGTGAATCAATGAATGAATGAATCAATGAATTAACTGAAACAGAGTTTGAGTTGAGTGCGTGTGTCAATCATAAGCGAACCGAGTATCCGAATGCGTGGCTAAGTGATTGAGCAAAAAGACACAAAACAAACATAGTGGTGTAAAACAAAATACATGTTGAAGGTAGACAATAATCACTTGCCTCTTTTTTTAGCCCACTTGGCTCATTCAAATAATTGTGCCGTGGCAGTACATTCATTATGTTGCTCAGTAGTCACGAGTTTGATTCTGGCTGCAGAAGTCGCAGTTAAGTGCATGCGAAGTGTTGAAGGCCCGTACACTTGTCGACACAAAGCGCATTAAAGAGGACCAGGTTTCCGAACTTTCTAGAGCCCTACTCTATACGCCTGTCCGTGTGCAGTGCAGCCTACGTTGATTCTGCCCCTCACCTACATAGCATTCTAATAGTTCGGGCGGGCACGATAACAATTAGTTTGCTCCTGCCTGATTCAGCATTGCAGAAACAGTTTTTGACAACCATGAAGCGTTTTTCCGCTTCGCCCTACGCCCCTGTCACACGTGGCAACTTAAGTGTACTTTGAACGAGTGTACTCACAATCACGAAGTGTCATTTCGGCGGTTCGCTGCTGCACGAGAAAGCGAAGTGTACTTTGCAAATAATGGCAGTGGCGATTGACGGATCTGTAGAACATCGCATATTTGTTATTTTCGCGTCTGTGTCACATCCTCGGACCACGTTTGTCTTCGTGGAAGTAGCACCTGTGGCACATGCCAACTCACCTACACACGTGCAAGTGTATCTGGAAGTAAACAACGTGACGGACGCAGCCATTACTGTGTGTGTGCTGGCGCATCCCCCTAGCGGACGGGGCCGCAAACAGCCCGACGGTGAAAGTAGCGAGGTTATTGTTGTATTTTATGACTTGTTTTTTTTTACATAACAGTATCCGTCATAACAAAAACAATGGTTTAAACAATGGTTATGAGCGCCGCTTCGGGCAACAGCGTCTTTCTGTAGAAGACACTGGTACCGAGGCTACACACTTCATCGCAGCCGTCGCAGTGAAGTGAGGTCGGGGACCGCACTTTCCGGAGAGTGTACTTTGCAGCGAGTGACACAAAACTTGCTCGTGTGACAGCGCGCAAATGACACTCACGGCTAAGTGTACTCGCTCAAAGTGCACTTAAGTTGCTACGTGTGACAGCGGTGTTAGACGCGATAACGAGGTTGGCCAGAGATAGCACGGGTGGCGATTATACGGACGCGCGTGATGGGGCCTGAACAAAAAGAAAAGAATCGGCCGCTTCTAAAGAGCCTTCCTTTTTCTAACCTTTGTTTCCCTTCTTCCAATTGAACCTCCGACACACACAGGCCACTATAGGCGGGTTGACATGGCGAGCAGCACAACAGAGAGAGGGAGAAAGCTATTATATACTACTTGTGATACCTCGCCTCCTTATCGTAAATGTCTGAGTGAGAGAGGGATGGGAATAGAGGGGGTCACTGTAAGTAAACTGAGCCCACCACCCATTTGCCTCTTATGGAGAACTCTCCACATGCATCCGCCTGCCTGCTCAAATTATTAACAATATGTGGGGTTTTACGTCCCAAAACCACATTATGATTAGGAGCGACGCCTTAGTGAATGGTTCCGGAAATGTTCACTATCAGCTGTTCTTCAACGTGCAATTACATTGCGCATTACGTGAGCCTCTACCGTAGAAATAATTATAGCGTACTGGGCACTTAGCAACTGTACTTGAAGAAGGCATTCGATACCTTAAAATGGCCAATGTAATTTTCTTCTAAGCAGCATGGTTTAGGCGAGCACCTAGAACTGAAGCAGGTTAACAATTCAGAAGGTGATGCGTACGAGGCTTGATTACGCTATCGCGATCGGCTCATAAAAGCGATCGCGCAAGCGTCCTTCACTTTTTGCCTACTTAGCTACACTCACACACAAACGCACATACAGGCTGCTTTCACATCAAGAGGTCACAACCTTGAACCGAAAATTAATAAGATTCCGCTTACACCTTGAGGTCTTATACTGTATCGCTAAGCAAGCGCAGTTTACCTCCCTCTATGTGGCAATACGCAAGTTTCCTATTTATTCTGGCTCCTCCTTCGCGCATGAAGTAGACTCTAAAGATAAAAGCATATTAGCAGAAATGATTCACTCAACAAAAACCAACCGCAGTAACAGCCATTCAAGCAACCCCAGCGGACTAACAACGACAATACCAGGAGAAAATGCAAGCTCACACAATCCACAAACAGCCACGAACAATCAAGGAACGGTGGCATCGGAAGAGCCCCGGGAACGTATAGATAAAGTGGCTGGTCGGCAGGTAGAAAGCGCTTGTAAGAGTCTCTTCCGAGTGCCGGTCACGGTGGCTCGGCCAGCTATGGTTGGGTCTTTCCTGTGGGCACATGAATCTTATCTTGCCATCTGCAATGGCCCGGTAGGGGTCAATGAGCCAGCCTATGAAACTCCCGCCATAGATGCTGAGACCTTTCGTGTAAGTAACATTCATCAGCGTCAACGCCGTGATTATATCTCCTTATGCACGTCTGCAGCTCCTCCGGGTCCAAAATGGGTTCCATCATAAGCTGCGGGTACCCTATTTCGAACGTGTACCTGCCTTCCGCCTTAAGACATGTCCTCCTTTGAGCGTGAAGAAGACGCTGATGGCATTCTTGAGCGTGGTGGCGATCGGCTGGCAAACACGCCTGGAACATCGGCGTTCATAGTTGCAGGCCAGGTGAGACCAAGCTGCTTGATGACGTCGCCGATGTAGATGTCTTCGTCGACGTCTCCGCCGCTTCGTACTCGCATGCAAGACCACAGGGCCAGACCAGCATTATCTGCTGCGTTCGTGAAGTTACGTAACCATTCGGCCGCTTGTAAGAGAACGAAGTGAAGTCTCTTGTTCAGAAGCGCGAACTGGTGCCGCTTGCCACGATAGTGGTCGTACCAGCAGCCGCCTACGGGACCATACGTATCCGAGCACAAGTCCATGCTGTTATCCATGCTGGCCTCTAGCTCGCACGCGCTGTCGAAGAACTTGATCGGGTGCTTGCAGTACGGGAAGCTCCTGTCGATGACGACACCGATGGCGAAGAACAACGCGCCGTAACCCGCGACAGCTGCGGTCGTTTTCAAGCCATACGCTCTCGATCTCCAGATGAACTGAATTTGAGACGGTCGGCTATCAAGCTGTGACATTGTTCCTTGTCTGCTGCTGGTCTCGGGGCACAATATGGCACGGCGACTGTCAGCGTAGGGCTGATCAGCTACTCCGAGAAGCTCCCGCTTATCTTCGTATTCCGTGCGACCGTCAACCTCTTTCGCTAATAGGGAGTAAAACAACGTCATCGGGTGCAGTGAATGGGACGGTTTTGATCGATGCGCCATTTTTAATGGCGGGAAGGCCCTACCGGCTCTCTCACCGATGCTTTTTCTCGGAAGACTGTAGCCCACCGGTTGATTAAAGGTGGTCATACCGGGCTGGTCGTTTGCCACCGTTGTCGAAGCCCCCAGCGTGAATGTTGTTTCCAGCATTGGAAGATGCGACCGACGGGACTTCAATAGCTCGAACCGTGCTGGGGACCTCAGAGATGGGGACGTGGTGGATGGGCTGTCCAGACATCGGTTCTCCTCTAGCAACAGAGCCATAGTAGACGTTCTGTAGGGGCTCTCTCGTGGGGCGGATACCTGGTAACGTCTTGTTACCGTGGAGGCAGGCACGAACTCCGAAGTACGTCGACCGCGAACAGGTGGTTGTTGCGATGCACTTCCCGAAGAACTGAGCGGAGATCGTCCTGAAAGCGGCAGTGACCGGCGCCATGGGGTAAAGGTGAAGCCTTTTGGGGATGCGTTTCCAATGTCATCCATCGGATCTTCTGGAAAGAACAGACGTTAAGCAAGCTCAACACAGCTTGACCGACTGAATCGAGATTTCTTCTTCTTCTGTAGAGCGCCACACGCGCACACCCACTTCGGTTGATTTGATTTCTCTCAAATATGGTGCATACCCACTGCGCAGGATCAGCCATAAAAGTGTGTAATCTTTCCATGAGCACTGCGACAATACTTATGGGTGAATTTAAATAAAGTACAAATTAAGAAAGAAAAATACCACCAGCATCTTTCCACGGATGGAACTCGAGTAAATGCGTCGCAGAGTTTTGGGTGTATCACGTGAGTTTCGCGTAATTAGGTATGCTTTGAGAATGCTTAATGTTACTTTGTATTTATTGTTCTTATTTATTGAATGAAGGAGAAGCGTTGCCTTTATCGAGTGGTGGAACGCTGAGTTTTGGTTGTGCCTCACTGCTGTTTGAAGGTACTGTTGCTTCCATCGCAACTAGTAGAGTCAATCAAAGCGTCAATTCAAGCGAAAGCCAATTACAGACGCCCTTGACATAATTCCGAATATGCGCTCCGCCGCCTATGCACTGTTATGCCTGCGAGTCCGCAGCGAGCGTCCATGCCGCGGAAAAAGGAAATCTGTGTGAAGGCCAGTAAGCGAGCCCACCTGACGCGATCAACAACTCAACGGCGTCATCACGCGACGACGCCTTTCTGGCGCGCACGTGCAGTGAGTCACCTCAGCAAGCGAGCCCGTCGAGCAAGCAACCGGCGCCTTCCTGTCTGGCGGGTCTGACCGTCACCCCCGGAAAATCTTTTCAGGCCTGCGCCCAGCAATCTGACGTCATTTCCGGCCGGCCGACTCTCGGGGAAGCCGCAGCGGCAGCGAGCGCAGCGCGGGCGGCGGTGGTGACGGTTCGGTGGCGTGGTGTTGACGGTGTTTCGCGTTTGTTGCTTTCCGTTGTTGTTTTGCGGCAATTTCGTTTCCGTGCGTGATGCTGGAGTGATGCGACAATGCCGAATAAGTGTTGTGTACCCGGATGCACCGGCAACTACAAAACAGGAAAGAAGATACAAGTGTTTTCCTTCCCTAAAGACGCCGACTCTCTCAAACAATGGCTACGCGCCATTCCTAGGAAGGACTTCGTGCCGACTTCGTGCACTAAGGTAAGAATTTGAGATGCTCCTGTTCTTAGCTTGTCGTTGCTTGTTCGGGTAGAAATCACCTATGATGGGAAATACTTGAGCGTGTGGCCGCCGGGCCTCGCGAAGCGCTGACGCCAGCAGTTGATGAGAATCGCCCAGAAAGGCATGTTCGCAGCACGGTCAGCTGCGCTTTGTTCACTAACAGTGCCGTGGTGTCGTCCATTCTTGCAAGCTCTCGCTGGAAGCGCTTCGTGGAGTGCGGTGACATCACGCTCCCGTGTTTCCTTTCATGTTGCTTGTACCGCTTAGCGCAGCGCTTTTATTTAGATGCTTGCGAAACGTAGGTAGACTTTGTTTTAGCTACACGGACTGTAAACACGGTCATGCAAACGGGAGCGCATTTTTTTCTTTTGAGAAGTGGCGTCTCAGACGTTCTTGAAACATTTGTGCAGGTGTGCGCGGATCATTTCGACGCTTCATGCATCGAGAAGACGACATCGTACACGGATCCAAGGACTGGGAGAGTTATTGAAGTTGCACTCCCAGTACCACGGTTGCGTCCTGGATCTGTCCCAACGGTATTTCCCGGCTGTCCGTCCTACC
This sequence comes from Rhipicephalus annulatus, assembly GCA_013436015.1. Taxonomy (NCBI): domain Eukaryota; kingdom Metazoa; phylum Arthropoda; class Arachnida; order Ixodida; family Ixodidae; genus Rhipicephalus; species Rhipicephalus annulatus. The sequence goes on from WOVY01003037.1 coordinate 101,532, forward strand.
TTTCAGTACGAGACAAGAGCACGAGAGAAACCCCTGACGCCAAGAGGAGCCGACAAGAAGCCTCCCAACTCGCCCGTGCTGTAGAAGAGTCGCTGGCGTCATATGAAGCGGAGCAAGAACGAGACCGGTTTTCGTCCCTCGAAGAACTAAGGGCTCGCCTGCAAGGGGTGTCAGTGTCTCCGAAGTGGACTGTGATTCATAAAGAAGAGTGCTCCATGTTTTTGAACATTATCGACTATCGTGAACCTTGTTTGAATGCGTCATTGACCGTGTTTGCAAACCTTGAAGTCTTTGCCTGCTATCAAGGTTCACCAATCAAGAACCTTGGTAGCGCTGTTGTACCAGACTCAGTTCAAAAAGTAAGTTCCTTGTTGGAAATTTTGAACAACCTGTCGATGCTGTCTGAGGAGCGCTGCACTTATCGCCACCTGGCTCAAGCAATACATTCCCTTCTGGACAAATTGGAAGCCAGCATTGATGAAGGCAAGAAAGAGACGGTGAACTTTATGAAGGAGCAGCTACTACTCCTTTCTGCAAAGCGCATTCAGTATAGCGCACAGGTGATGGTCTTTGCATGCATCTTGCGTACAATATCACCACATGCCTACAAGTTCCTGAGAAGCACAGGTGCACTAACTTTGCCCCACCCAAGCACTATTAGAAATGTGTGCTCGTCTATTCAAATGTGCCCACAAGTTGATTCTTCTGACGACACTTTCCTTCAGTATGTGTCTCAGAGATTCAAACATCTGCAGGCACATGAACACACTGTGACGCTGATGCTTGACGAGATTTATATCAAACCTTGTTTAGATTACAAAGGTGGGAACATATGTGGTGCAGCAGTTAACTCCAACGAAGCGGCCACATCGGTGCACGTGTTTATGATACAAAGTTTGCTGAGCGCATTCAAGGAGGTGGCGCACATTCTTCCGGTAAAAGCCTTACAGGGTGAAGATCTTCATTGCATGCGGAAGAAGGTGATCTTGGGCTTAGAAGAAATTGGATACAGGGTCATAGCCGTTGTCTGTGACAATAACTCGCTGAACAGGAAGTCAATGAAGATGTTTCTGCCAGAACCAAAGCTTAGCCCTGTTTACCCGCATCCGGCAGACCCAGATCGGCCGTTATTTTACGTGGTGGATGCTGTGCATCTATTTAAATGCATAAGAAATAACTGGCTCAACCAGAAAAATGCTGGAACTTGCTTTTTCTACCCACGCTTCGAGCTTTCGAACAATGAAGTTCATCCCGAATGCAAGATGACTGCTTCATTTAAGCATTTGAGAGATTTGCATAAAGAGGAGTCACCCCTGCTTCTGAAGTCTGGGTATGGCTTGACGTCAAAAGCTCTAAATCCAAGCAGCTTTGAACGACAGGACGTCAAACTCGTACTGCAGGTTTTTAATCCGCACGTAGCCGAAGCCCTGGCCGCTCGCAAGGGTCATACTGATTTTCAACATGCTACAGCAACCGTCGAGTTCATCAAAATAATTCTTCGTTGGTGGAGCATTGTCAATGTAAAGACACCTAGTAAGGGCTTCCATCACCGTAATGTTTACGAAGAGCCCATGTCAAACCACACAGATGACCCAAAGGCAAGCTTTCTAAGCGCTTTTATCACATGGCTCGATGTGTGGGAATTTTATAGGCACGACACCGGAGTACTTACCCAGGAGACATTGAGTGCCTTGAGGCTCTCTGCTCAATCCCTTTTGGCATTGGTGAAGTACTGCGTTAGTGAGCTTCACTTTAAGTATATTCTGCTAGGGAAAGTCCAGACGAATACCCTCGAGAGTCGCTTTGGACAGTACAGGCAGATGACTGGTGGGCAGTATCACATATCTGTTCGCCAGCTTTGCGAGACTGAGGGAAGGATTCGCCTTCAAAATGCCCTTCCAAGGATGAGCAACGATGATCTCAGAGGCATCGCAGAGACGGACAGTGTCAGGGATGCGGGCACTTCTTTTAGTGTTCATGTTAGCGATGCTGACCTTGATGAGCTCAGAGCACAAATGCCGGTGATTGGTTATGTTGGTGGGTATTGTGCACACGCTGCAATGAAAGTTCTCAAGTGTGAAAGCTGCCAGAGGCAGTTGGTCGTTACCCGAAATACGGCCGAAACAGGAGAGGACACCCATTCTTTAATCGCACAACTGGATCGGGGTGGCCTCAAATTTCCTTCTGCTTTTGTAATCACAGTAGTTATGTACACGGAGGTTGTAGTTAGAAAGCTCATGACGGAAAGTACCTCTACCCAGTTTCTCCATGGGCCGAACCAAAAGAATGTCGTTCGGCAACTTACACTGGACTCTCTGCCAAGGCTTGAGGACATAGATACGTGTGAAAACGGGCACACCTACGAGCTCCTCATCACATTGGTTGCAAACTGTGCAGCAAATATAATGCTCAACAACTTGTGCAAGCGAAGGAACGATCTTTTACGCATTGAAAAAGATTAGAAGGCGAAAAATAGAATGGCCCGAATTTTTCTTGGAAAGTAATTTTCCAAGCGTCGCGTCTTTCTCTTCACATTTATTCTTGTGAAACTGCACAGAGTGTATTTGATTGCATGTCATGACTTGATTTCCTTGGTATACTTCTGCCTTATGTAAAATGAGCCTTGTTTCCAGTTTTGTATCTCTTTACAAGTTGTTAGCTTTTAAAAGTGCTGTACTTTTTTCTTTTTTTTTAACTCGAACTGCCTCGGTGCCTACTGTAGCAGTTGTACAGTCCGTTTGGTACCTAAGCTGTGTACACTTTCCTTGTGCACTCTGTGTACAGACATGTTGTGCACTGTGATTTGTTTTTTCTTAGATTTTTGTTTGATTTTTTCCCTAGGACATGCACCTACCTGTGGCAGTACAATTACTTTTCTTTCTGTCATTTATCATGCTGTGGACCACAATTTAGTCACCAGTGTTCTTATGTATTGTATTTTTTGGCAAGTGTTTGAACCTGATACCTTGTGTTGCTACTGCTACTATGATAAACGAATGGTATGTTTTCCTCTAACCTACAATTTAAATGAAAGTGTGCTTTTTCTGTTCCAAAGCTCGGGGATGTTTTTGCTGTTACAATCTGTTTTGTTTTGAGTTTTATGTGGCAAGATATTGTGTTTTGTACTTTTGGCATATTTTCAGCATTAAGGGCAACATCTTGTGTTGCCTGTCGTCTGCCTGGACCGAGAACAATGCGCACTGTGATATTTGTACAGACCGCGTCTGGCTGTGATAAATAAATATGCATTATTCCATTCACTATATTCATTATTCCTTGATACCTTGATAAGTTCCCCAACCGCGGTGGCTCAGTGGCTAAGGCGTAGCGCTGCTGAGCACTAGGGCGCGGTTTCGATACCCGGCTGCGGCGGCCGCATTTCTGATGGAGGCGAAAAGCAAAAACGCCCGTGTGTACGAGATTTCGGCACACAATAAAGATTCCCAGGTAGTCAAACTTGATCCTGAGCCCTCCCAAACGGCGCGCTTCATCGCCTGCGTTGCGTCGGCGCGTTAAACCATACAATCAATCGATACCTTGATAAATCGTGCGGACATGGTGTCAAGGCACCTCGCCCGAGTCGGTAGGCGTGAAGGGCGCTCGCGGCAAGCGCTCGCGGCTGGCGCAGCCACCCAGCGAAGGGCGGCCGGCCGGCCGGCGCGATGTGACGTCGTCGACGTCACGTCACGTGACGCGCAGGCCTGAAAAGCTTCCGGGGGTGACGGTCTGACGCATTGCCTGGCGACGTCACTCGTCCTTGGGTGCAGCCACCTGCAGCGCAGCCTCTCCAGATTCGATGAGAAAGAATGACGCGGCCCAGCGGCGACCCCATTGGAGGAGTCTGACCTCACGACCAGCGGCTCTTCTGGTTGGACATTTGGTTTCTCAAAGAATCCACCCGGTGCATATAAAAGAAGCCCTGCGGCGCGTCGCGAGCAGCAGTCCTATGTGAGAACAGACATGGGTGTCGCAGTCGAGCTGTGTGTTAGAAGGCCTGTTGGAGAGCAGACATGTGGGTCAGGAAAGAGAGCTATGTGATAGAGAGTTGAGCTGTGTGTCAGAGAAGAGAGCTATGTGATAGAGAGTTGAGCTATGTGTTAGCAGACCCATTCGAGAGCAGACCTATGTGTTAGAGAGGAGAGCTCGGCTCTTCGGGTCTCTATGCTGTCGGCCCTAGTGCCGAATTTGTAGCGCCTCTGCATATATGCTGTACATAAACCTTGTTTAATTCACCGTCGTCTCGTCCGCTCGTCTATCAGCTCTGCGCGGAAGCAGTCGTGAGCTGAGAAACCTACGCTACCAAACGGCTGGTGACCTTTCCAGCGGAGTTCGAAGCAGTGGCGCCTTCGGGACCGTGTTGGCGTCACCGTCTTTCGAAACAGTGGTTGCAGCGGTGAGATTCGTAGCGCCCTTCGTAACGTCTTCGGAGGCGCACGTCGCAACGGCACACACCGCTCTCTTTAGAGGGGAAGAAGTACGTGGAGAGGTCCGCACCCCCGCTGGGCATGCTTGGCTTGCTGAACGTCCCGTGGTGTCTTAACCTTTAATAGGAAGTTTTAGCAAGTTATGGAAACACCTTACGGAAAGGTGGCAACACAAAACCTGCTGACGAGTGCGCATGTGCGACCATTGTACGCGCATACGGAAAGGAACCGTGTCGTATTTCCGTTACGTGTTTCCGCAGGTTGCTAAAACTCTTTAATGGCTCCTAGAACGACAGATTTTGCAGGTGTCTTCTTGGGTCGACACGAGACGCGAGCATGCGGCAGTGGGGGTGTGGACGGCGCCAATGGTGAAGCGCGAGATCTTGTGACTGAAAATTAGTCCACATCTAAAATCAGTAAGAAAGAGAGAACAGAAGAAAAAAAACACAGCATATCCACGGAGTGAATGAAGATGAGTGAAGCGAAGCGTCCATCCGTCCATCCGACCATGTGTCCATCCGTCCGTACATGCATCCGATAACGTTCGAGAATGCAGACGGTGCGCCGGTAACACCGATGAGATGCGAGCTAAGGAGTCCAAGCGCAAGCGTCTTCAACACGGCTGCCGTTCTGCTTTTGTTCAAGCCCCACCAACGATCCGCCACGTACGGCGACTATCCAGGAGACTGAAAGAGGCACTCGTTTTCGGCGTACCATGCACAGCCCACGCAGCAGCCAATCGGAGAGATGCGGTACAGCACCATCTAGAGTATCCTCCCTCAACTGCAGTTTGTATGTACTTCACATAACCATTCAGAAGCTATGTGTTAAAACGCTTGTATTGATTTGTTTTTTTACTGAATATTCGCTTATTAGTGTTCAAAATCTTGAAAACTAGTGATCAAGCAGTGATAAATTTTTTGTGTTTTCTCATCTCTCCTGGTTCCACTTTCTCTGTGCAAACACGTCGTTAATGAATTCGCAACTAGCCGAAGCTACATTTCATCGTGTGTTTAGAAAAAGTAGTTAACGATTTGGTGTACTATATATAGTACTCTAATATGGAAGAGCATGAAGCCTTCCCGTAGGGCTCACACCTGTTGCGGGCAAAAACATTGTTCACCGTTGTGTAGTGTTTAGAGAAATTTATTCTCCCGAACAGTGAACCTCAAGTAAAATCCAACAGAACATCGTGATGGAACACAACATCCACAGACACACCGAGAATTGTGACAAAAAGTTGTGTATACATATGTACACGAAACACAACATACACAGACACACCAAAAATTGTTACAAGCAGATGTGTTTACGTAGTACACTACATAGTAAATTAGGAACACAAATGAAATGTAAAGATCTATATGTTAGGTATTTGCATAGTATTTATAAATAATTTGTGCGAGCACTCAGCAAACAATAACTTACCTAAACCGGGCAGGCCTGAACACAAGCTTTACACGTCTCCCGCAGATGAAGCCAAAACGGCAGGACCAGTGTCGAAGGAATTCCTCGTCACCGAGAAACAAGAGTTCTTCCGACAAAACAGATAGTAGTTTTTGTACAGTCGCTCCAAAATCGGGAAGAGAGCGCGATGGTGACGACCTCCTGCAACAGCCTCACAGCGATTACGCCAAAGATGGTTGGCCCCAGCAACAGTGAGAAGGCAGGCGGAGCGGCCTCGAGAACAACGCCCAGAAGAAACAAATCAATTTACTGCGAGGCCGCGAAATCCAGCATGAACAGCCCTCCAGAAAGCACGAGCAATGACGCATTTTCTCAAAACATGCTTATTTGTTCACCCCCTAGGGAGCCGTTCGGCCATGTTGCTGACTGGACGATTCTCGACCTTTCGAGGGGATCAAGAAGAACACTAGGAATCATGATGCGCTTTAAAGCCGGGAACCGTAAACATTATATGTCAAATTGTTTTGACCGTTTCGCTCCTTCTGAGGAGTGCAACTTATCGAGAGATCTCGTGTCAAACGAACTCATGACGACTGCACTCTCATCAACAAAAATCGGTCCCACATGAAACCAAAGTTGACTGTACTTATCATAGTTATTTCCCCTGACGCTGGGTGGCCACACTTGTTCATGTAGCATTTGTGTCTCGGCTTTGGTTTTGTTAATGCCACGCATTATTCTATAGCAATTAAAGTTTTCTTTTTTTTTGGTGCAATGAGTGTCGTAAAGGAGCCGCATTCAATTTAACGAGTGGTAGCGTGTTTATACAGAAAAACAAAGATCTACAAATTGAGCAAAAAATGCCTTTAGTGAATTTTTAGCATTTCTTTTTTCAGGGAAATGATAGCGTTAGAAAATGCTTGTTTGCACAGAAGCGTGTAAAGGTGGGACAGTAATGCACGTTCAGATCTGGCAATTACCTGCAAAACTAAAAAGAAAAAAAAAACATGCATGAAAGAAGAAGGCACATTCGAGCATACACCATCGCCAGACACACAACCAATTTATCGTCATGTCGACGCATACTTAATCACATTATTTTACAGATCTTTTGACTACTGATAATAGAGGACTGCTGCTATAATAATCAACACCATTGTTGCTAGTGATATTTTCAGCTTCATCGCTTGTCTCTCCCCATTCGCTGCAGTGCTATTACTTCCCAAGTACATTTTAATGGATGAATCAACATGCCTAATTAAATATTCTAACGTTAATATATTAACTATACACCGTAAAGAACGTCCTTATATCTGGTCTAAATGATGTATTTTCATGGTCATATCTGTATGCACTTGATTTTTCTGCCTCTCCCTCTTAATGGTTCAGGTCTATTGCCTGCATCCGATTATCATCATCATGTACCCAGACAGGTTCTGGATTTTATTGGTAGCGTCTATAGTGTCGCAACGGCACGAGTTAACATTGAGCGACCCGCTTTCCGAAGAAAACATGTGTCGTTTCGGCGCAGGAACGCGAAACTAAAGCGGCGTTCTTGCTCGAACAGAACACACTCAACTACAATGAGAAAGTGTCGCCATCTCCCGAATAATACATACACTATTCACCGCGCTACCGTTATCGAGCTCAGATTGATAAGATTTGCGGTTTTCTGTGCTACAGCGCGTTTCGAGTACAATATCTGCAACGTGTTTCTTGTTCATAGACACACAAAAAACTATCCTCTACTCGAAAGGCAATACAAGTAAAAGGCGACTCTCTGTACCTCTGAGCAAGGCTTTTTAGAGTATGAAACTTATTGCCTCAGAGAGTGTTGAACCTGAGAGGTTTTCAGGCAGCGCAATTCATTTTCTCTACTATACCAGTATTTCTATGGACAATAACTATCCGAGTGATCACAGTTGAAATTTTTTTGGTAGTCAAGCACTGTTGTACTTCTCATATGTATAAAAAAAAACCAAACCTACGCACATTTAGTGTGAGATCTCAAAGGCTCTGCATTGTGCAGCGCAGTGTTTGTGAAATCACATAGATGGCGCAGCTAGTCCATGTGAGCTGATTCTGACCCTTATTTCCCATAAAGTTTATTTCCTCGACCTCCAGCTGCTTAATACACGTCGGTAAAGGCCGCATGCCTTCATTAGCACCCTCACCTCTGAAAAGTGAAGCGTATTAAAGTTTTATATGCAGTTTATAGTTGTTGTTTTTTTTTCATATTTTTGTGGGGCTTCCACTTCACGAATAACTTTACCATTGGTTAGGGCTCTATTGCCCATGAGAGACAGCTTTCGGAAAATGGAGCGTGCTAACGATTTGTATGTTATCAGTTCGCTTTCATCTGGCATCTGGGCTAATTTGCTGTGCTATTATGTCTGGGGCTCATGCAGCGAAACGAGAATAACCACATGAAGAGAAAAGTTTAGACATGGGGTGCAATCAAAACGATAATATCAGAAGTAAACGGGCAAACTTACCGCTCTCATGTGCCTTAAAGATGCTGTCATGACCACTGTAATATCCAAAATAACATCTATTCGCAAATTGGCAAAATCGCACCCAGTGTGAAAGTAGTTTGATGCAACTTGTCGCGTTTATTTAGGTACATCGGGCCTGGGGCCCTGTGCGGTTTTCTTGTACACAATTAAAGCCCCCCCCCCCCCCGCCAAGGAGATCTCTACTGGCTATGCATGATCCTTGGATGGGGATCCGAAGGTCACGGGATCGAATTCTGGCCGTGGCGACCGCATTAGGAAAGGGTGCGAAAGGCTACAGGCCTTTGTTTTTTTAGGTGCCCGTCGGAGAACCCCAGGTGGTCGCCATTTTCGTTGGGCACTACCAAGCCGCATTGGGCGATACTCCGACAGCGCTCGTAATCGTGTCCTTGTTTGCACGCGTAAAACGCTGAAAATGAAACATATGCAACAAATCGTAAACTTCAGTGACAACAGCGCTTTTTTTTTTTTCATCGTTGTGGCATCGTGACATGCCTATTCACTTTTAGTACCTGTTTGCCACGTGTCATATTTTAATAAAATATTTTTTCATTGCATTCGGTAATTAATATATGTTGTTTTATTTTCCCGAAAGTTTAAAGCGTCGCTATCACAGAAATGTTATTAACCACGTTGAACTTTGTGTGTAAACCCCCCTGTAGCAATTCCGTTATGGCATTGCAGGAACTCTGTAAATAAAATCAATAATAAATAAATCGTATACAACATCAGTAAGTTAGGGATGACAGTAAGCACACAAACCGCTATTTTCTACTAAACTTTCCTTTACGCGCTTTGCACGCAGGACTGCATCTTTTTAGATAAAATACGAGTAAGCAATGATGCCCACATGACATATGCACATATCATGTACGATGTAATATGAATCTATACGCCTTATCTGAATTTTTAGTGCTTGTTCGGTTACTTTTGATTTGCGCAATGAGATCAGGGACGACTTTCTGCTCTCCCATAGTAGAGTATCAAGTATTCTGAATCATAAAACACTTTTTCTAAACACACGTTTCACTGTCACATTGTCGTCGTTAACATTCCTTCCAAAATGCGCTCTGCGATTTGCCCCGAAAGCGACCGAGCTTTTCTTCAGCGATAAAGAGCGAATCAAGCAATGCATTCGATTAAACGCCATATATCATCCAGGCTAATTTTGTTTCCAGATACTTTCTTCTCTTTGATTTATCTGCCGTGAACGAGTATTAGGCGAAAAAGGCTGGCCTGGCTGTCACACAAGTCCCGTTAATTAGGGAGGCAATCGCCGGGCTAATTCCAAGAGCCGAAGTATCGGCCCCCCGAACCGCACCACGAAAGCGTGGACAATTTAGAAGTGGTCCTTTTTGGCGCGCCAGCAGACGCCGGCTGTGGCCCAAAGAACAAGTCAGAGCCGAGAGTTGATAAACAAACAAATTATATTCTCAATAATGGCAGATCGAAAACAATACACAAAAATGCACACTCCACAATAGCTGCATACAATATGTCACCAATCAAACCAATCAATCAACGTACTACACAATACAATCAGCCACACTTGAAACAACGGACACGGACAACAATACGAGCTACAATGCAGTCGCATGCATTGAACAACCAAGACACTGAAAGACTAAAGAGATAGAAAACCTATTCAGTCCAAAGTTCTTGGAACCAAAGTCGAGATGATACTCTTCCGAGAATCACTCACTCAAAGTCCAGCGTTGTTGTCGTTCCGCAGCCCTCGAAGTTTCTCTTCCAGGAAACCTCCCGTCTTCAATTGGCCACTCTTCAAACTTCAACTTCTTCGCCGGAACACGTCGGCTTCACACCCGCAGCTGTTGCCACACGTCTTCGCTCGATAGCGGTAAACACACGCTCTTGCCTGTAGCCTGAGCCTTCACCCCTCAAGTGGAAATCCTCTTCATCTCCGGCTTCGTCCCTACGGACCAAAACCTTCGCCGACTACACGGCGGAATCCCTACGTGCTCTGGCGCTCACTTCCGTCTCCTCCTGATCTTTCATCTCGGCTGCTCGGTTAAATACCTTGCGCGCGACATTCCAGACGGTTCTCGTCATTTCGTCGGCGCGATACGCAGCGAAAGCTGGGGAGAGGCGCGAGACGGTTCGACTGCCCTCCCCGGAGGATGATTCAACTCGGTATGACCACGCCCCTTTCGTTCTGGAAATTTCTAGCGCTTGCCCGGCCGCCGCTGTGGGGTGAGGAGGTTCATCGGCGACGCCACGCTTCCGAGAGGAGAGGCGTCGCGCGCCCGGGGAGCCTTGGATGCTTGTTTTCTCTTTTCTCTTTTTTTTTTGTTAACCTCGCCGCGTCTCTCGGGCGCGTTATCGCAAGAATTTGGCGGCGCGCCCGTTTTTAGCGCTCATTTTGTGACACTGCCCCCCACTTTAAGAATATTATCTCATAATATTCAAAACCACACAAACGAGCGCGAACAGTCACCACACACTCTCACAGACTGTAACATAGTCCGTCGCTCCTGACACGTCACATTCACAATAGATCACTTAATACAATTGTACATTGTAATTCAATTACACGACACGTGAAAACACAACCACAAGCACATAAGTACAACACTCCACCACACATTCCCAATAATACAAATGTACAAAGTTCTCTCATTACAACAATGGTACAATACTATACATCACATCCCAGCACAACACTTCGACACTTGTGACACAGGATAACACAACATTAACACATCATATGTCACTCAGCACTGCCCAACACATTCTGATTCGACTTAAACACTTATCCTGTGTACTTCGAGCAGCGCTTGCGCCCCTTTTTGCGGTGCTCGCTCGATCTCTTCTTGTGTTTCCACGTTCTTTTTCGGCGAGCCCTTTCCAACGATGATATCTGAGGCGTCGTCTCAGCCATCGTTGTCTCTTCCGACACCGTTAACGCGTCATTACATTCGACGGGTCCTGTCTGTTTATTTTCCCGCTTGATCATGCCTCTACATTTTGCCCGGCTGGCCAACTCCGTCTCCTTTACACTGTCGGTCGGTTGAGGTCGTGCCGACGTAAGTCCTGTTGCTCGGCCCGTGAACTTATTCGACACGATCGTCTTCTCCTTCGCTGTCTCTTGCGCCGCAGCTTCACCTTGGGCTCTAGCGAGATCCGTCACGGGATGCTCCTCCACTGTATCTCGCGGTCGCTGGGTTGGCGAGGGCTCTATCTTCGGGTCTTCTCCCAAACATTCCGGATCATTCGGTCCTCGCGCCCCGTCGATGTTTCCGATGACAAGGTCGTACAGGGGGGTCGTCATGCATAAAGCAGTAACCTTCCCGCTGAAGTACGGGGTTTCAACCTCAATTTCTGCTTCGGGAAGCATCCGGACCGTACGGTCAATTAGGCAAACCGGCTTCGTTCTGCCTGTCAACTCACTTTCCCTTACCAAATTTCTCCGCACGATAACCGTGGAGCTACCGGTGTCTCTTAGAACCGTAATCTTCTTGCCCGCAACCTTTCCAAGCAGTGTTGGCATTCGCTTCGTAACACCGGTCGACTGTTTTGACATTACAGCACCAACAATAGGAATTTTCTCCCCATTTTTCAATTCTACGAATCCGTCGGTGACGGCATTATTATCGGATTTCGGTGCTGCTTGCACACAGGATACCTGGTGAGTTTGACTTGCTCCGTTTCGACATGCATCTGCTTTGTGCCCAGTCTGACCACACTTAAAGCATTTTACTACCGTAGGGCTCGTAAAGATCGTTCGACAGTTTTTCGCGCGATGACCCACTCGGTTACACAGAAAACATCGCTGAATGCTCTCTGGTGCACGCTTCTTTTCTTCGGGAGCCAATTTCTCCGAATCATCGGGACACTCCTTCTTGACCTTGGCCAAATTAGTGCCACCTTGCGCTTCCAAGAATTGATCGGCCAATTCAAGCATGTCTTCCAAGTGAGTCAGCCTTCCTCTCTTTTAAGTACAGTGACAGGCTTGGGTGGCAACTATTAAGAAATTGTTCTCTAATTAGCAGCTCTCTAAGCTCATCGTACTCCTGCGCTGTCCCTGAAAGTTCAATCCATCTGTCGAAATAATGGCAAAGTCGGGCGGCATACTGCGTAGCTGTCTCACCGTCAGCTGGTTTTCCTGTCCGAAATCTGTCCCATAATCCTTCCACAGTGAATCTAAATCGCTTCAACAAAGCAGCTTTCACCTTTGCGTAGTTGGCTGCATCGGTCGGCGTCAGCCTACCGTACACACTGAGCGCTTCACCACTCAAGCACGTACTTAAAGCAGTTGCCCATTGATGTTCCGGCCAATTCTGGCTCTTTGCAATCGTCTCAAATCTGTGGAGGTACGCGTCTAGGTCGTCCTTCCTTTCATCAAACGCTACGAGCAGCTTGCTTGGGTTCAAGCGGAAGCCGTGATCTTCCCGTTCGCTGCTTTCAACTCTAGCTTGGACGGGAGTTTCACTTCGCTGTTGCAAACGGAGCCGCTCGAGTTCCAACTCGTGCTGCCGCTGCCGCTCCCTTTCAGCCATCTCCGCTTCTCTTTCTTCTTTCAGCTGCCGCTCCCTCGCTTCTCTTTCTTCTCTCGCTGTTTCGGCTGCCAACTTCTCTCTCTCCAGCTCCAACTTCAATTGCTGCTCTCTTTCTTCTTTCGCCCTTTCAGCTGCAAGCTTTTCTCTCTCTAACTCCAACTTCAATTGTTGCTCCCTTTCTTCCTTCGCCCTTTCAGCAGCCAGCCTTTCTCTCTCCAACTCAGCTGCTTTTTCTTCCTTGGCCCTCTCAGCTGCCAACCTCTCCCTCTCCAATTCAGCTTCTTCTTCCGCTTTGGCTCTTTCGACCGCCAACCTCTCTCGTTCCAACTCAGCTGCTTTTTCTTCCTTGGCTCTCTCAGCTGCCTCTTTCTCCTTCTGGCTTACCCATTTCCGTAGTTCGGCGCCGGAAAGACCCATCTTCTCACCAAGCGCAACTAACTTTTCGAGATCCATTGTGTCTCGCAACTCGCAAATAAAACCTTGCCGCGTGCAAAACGTATCTGCCTAAATCAGTCTATCGGAACACTCCCCTGCACTCGTTAACGAGAACACTGAACAACACACAAAATCGTTCCGATAGCACTATCAACAACTCGAGGCTCTTTCTCACTACTTTGGACACACTGTGCACCAAAAGGTCCTGTTTCGCGGACGCCAGATTAATTGTCACACCGGTCCCGTTAATTAGGGAGGCAATCGCCGGGCTAATTCCAAGAGCCGAAGTATCGGCCCCCCGAACCGCACCACGAAAGCGTGGACAATTTAGAAGTGGTCCTTTTTGGCGCGCCAGCAGACGCCGGCTGTGGCCCAAAAACAAGTCAGAGCCGAGAGTTGATAAACAAACAAATTATATTCTCAATAATGGCAGATCGAAAACAATACACAAAAATGCACACTCCACAATAGTTGCATACAATATGTCACCAATCAAACCAATCAATCAACGTACTACACAATACAATCAGCCACACTTGAAACAACGGACACGGACAACAATACGAGCTACAATGCAGTCGCATACATTGAACAACCAAGACACTTAAAGACTAAAGAGATAGAAAACCTATTCAGTCCAAAGTTCTTGGAACCAAAGTCGAGATGATACTCTTCCGAGAATCACTCACTCAAAGTCCAGCGTTGTTGTCGTTCCGCAGCCCTCGAAGTTTCTCTTCCAGGAAACCTCCCGTCTTCAATTGGCCACTCTTCAAACTTCAACTTCTTCGCCGGAACACGTCGGCTTCACACCCGCAGCTGTTGCCACACGTCTTCGCTCGATAGCGGTAAACACACGCTCTTGCCTGTAGCCCGAGCCTTCACCCCTCAGGTGGAAATCCTCTTCATCTCCGGCTTCGTCCCTACGGACCAAAACCTTCGCCGACTACACGGCGGAATCCCTACGCGCTTTTGCGCTCACTTCCGTCTCCTCCTGATCTTTCATCTCGGCTGCTCGGTTAAATACCTTGCGCGCGACATTCCAGACGGTTCTCGTCATTTTGTCGGCGCGATACGCAGCGAAAGCTGGGGAGAGGCGCGAGACGGTTCGACTGCTCTCCCCGGAGGATGATTCAACTCGGTATGACCACGCCCCTTTCGTTCTGGAAATTTCTAGCGCTTGCCCGGCCGCCGCTGTGGGGTGAGGAGGTTCATCGGCGACGCCACGCTTCCGAGAGGAGAGGCGTCGCGCGCCCGGGAAGCCTTGGATGCTTGTTTTCTCTTTTCTCTTTTTTTTGTTAACCTCGCCGCGTCTCTCGGGCCCGTTATCGCAAGAATTTGGCGGCGCGCCCGTTTTTAGCGCTCGTTTTGTGACACTGGCACATCTCCTACCTTCTTAAGTCTGACGAAAATAAGGTTGTGTTCTGTCTCTCTTTATCTCAGCTATGCAGAATCCCACGTCTTTTGAATGCATAGCGGCCTCATGAAGTGGGAGGCCTAAGAAATGGCTTTCAGCTAGCCCTTCCATAGCAGGGTATCGAGTACTCTAAATCATTAACCACTTTTTCTAAACACATAGAAGACGGTGAACAGGGAAGCGTTCATATATATTAGGCCAACTGAATGTTGAAGCAGGGAACTTGGTGAATATACAGATGAATTATTACAAACAGCCCATATTGCTGTCCTTTCTTGACGACCAGACGCCCCAACTATACAGTTAATTAGCAAAAACACGGGGAGGTGAAGGATAATGCTTTTGCGTAGCTACGTCTTTTATTGCTTTCTTACTTTTTCTTTTCCTAGCTTAAAATTATTATGAAGTTGAAGAGACGATTGGTCTGCCAGAGTCGGTGGTGCGCAGCAAGTTGACGAATAAAGAAACGTTCCCAAAGGTCACAAGCTCGATCAGGGCTGCGGCAATCTCTTTTAGGTGGAGGTTAAAGGCTAGCGGTTAATGCACTGTGTGATGCTAATGAACGGCAAGCAACATTGAGTGCCCAATATTCACGGAGCCCTTCACTTCGACGAGCCTCGTAATGATATCGTATAAAAACGGCTCAAATTACATAACAAACCAACCACGTGAAAGAAATCTATTGACTGCTTCTCAAACATAGCACGTCTAAATTACACAATGTTGTGGGCACTTCAATAACGCATTACAGGACGGACAGTGTCAATGAAAAAAAAACATCATATGCTTGAGCCAAGGAAGTTATACGGGGAAGATAATTGTTCTGTTTTAGGTGCAATCTGATAAGGGTGCTATTGAAGGGAATGAAGTAAAGCACACGAAAACGCAACTGCTCGCCTGCAGGGACCAAGCCTGCGACCTTCGCGTCACGCTCCCGATGCTCTTACCAACAGAGCTACAGTGGTGGTTGCACACTCGTCATCAAAAAAAAAGTTGAAGTTATCTTTTGTTTAGCTCCTGAGCTTTCATTTATAATGTGCAATTGCCGTCTCTTCTCCTTTTATTCCATCTTATTTGTTTTATACTGTTTTGTAGCATTGATAAGCGGAGATTGTGTAAACATTTCCATGACACGTGTTATTATTGGCTTGCAATGAATATATCTATTTTACTTATTTGTATTGATTGCCTCAATGCTGCATTTTGACCTTATATTGCTACCCGTATTTCCACATCTTTGGTTTCTTTTTCCACTCCAGATCGATGTATGGGTATGGGAGGGGGGCTTTGTCAGGCAGTCGTATCTGCCATTAGCCCCTTGAACCTGGAAAATGACAGTCTTAGTAAAGCCCAAATTCAATTCGATTCAATTATTCTTTATTTATGTGCACAAAAACAGTGACAGTGTTAGTCACCACCGCTCTTAGTCACGACGGTGAGTGTGAAACACTCTTTGTTTTGGCCAGATGATGCCTCGTGGTACTTATACTTTTCGTCGACCACACAGCTGACCAATAAGCCCTGGCATACTACTTGAAGGCATTCACTCGGCCTTGACGCCACTCTCAATATGAATGAGTAAATCAAGAAAAGTTTATAGGACTCAATGCTTTGTTTGGCACATAGACAATCGTCACTGTAACTCAGTTGATGAAATGATCGTGCGCATAAACCGAAAATCGCTCGTTCCATCCAAAAGACGAGTTCACTTTTTGTACATTATACGTATATTTTCCACTAGTATCACCAATATTACATTAAACCTAAAACAGAACAACTAAACTTTACAGAACAACTAAACTTTACAACTATACTTTTCTTGGCTTCATTATCGACTGGATCTCATTATGTTTGTGTCCAACAAAGCAACGAGCACTGAAACGTTGTCTTCCTCACCTACAGTGAGGGCCATTAGGCTTTCAAAATGGCTGATGAGCTTAATGAGCTATGCAGAGGGCGTGGGACGTTTTCGATGACGCACGAGTTACAGTTCACTGCCGGTATACGTGCATCAGCAAAAATGCGGACAGTCTGTCACAAACGGAGTGCGAATCGTCTTGCTCGGTAAACTGCAGCTGCAACGAACCACTGTGTGATAATTGAATACCAGCTGCATAACGTAAATACCAGCTGCATAACGCAGCCGAGACAGCTGGTAAATACCAGCTGTCTCGGCTGCATTATGGTGAACTTCAGCTCGGAGCAAGCTCAATTTTTTCGGATCACATAATTTTGCGAATCACATAACGCGTTTGATGTTGACATGGAATGAACCTGCGACCTTTTAATAACGCATCCGATGCTCGGACGCGTTATTCGGAGGTCGCAGGTTAGGATCCTGGCCACGGCAAGTTATGTTTTCCTTTACTCACGTTTGTATACATTTACATAACAAATGCTACTAATAGATTACCCTATATCTTCCTTGGCATCAATGTCTGGTAATTATAACTGGTATCGATGAAAGCGTGTGGGATATCCGCGCCCGACGTTTCACACAAAACTAAAGCAGCGTTTTTTCTGCAGTCAAAAGAGCTTCGACCAAAGTTGAGACGTGCTTCAATCTCTCGATCAATATACGCACTAAACCCCGCGCTACAGATCTCAGAATCAGAAATCAGAATCAGAAATTTTTTATTAATAAAATTCGGTACAAGCGACAGGAATTTAGTATACAGAAGGAGGTCCCATAGTCAAGTGACTGAATCGGGACCTCCTGTACAAATGCAATGAGTTATTAAACACATTAAAGCATCAGCGTAAGTAGAGCGTAAGTATAAATCAAAGCGTACAACTGAACGCATAAAAAATAGAGAAAACATAATAAATAAAGGTGTGAAGTACAAAAAAAAAGCGATAGAACAGTTTAACAATCTATATAAAAAACTAAATAATAAAAAGAGATAAAAAAAAACAAATAAAAAGAAATACAAAAAAAACAGACCAAACAAAAGCATACGTCAAATAAAACAAGCAGTAAGTCTTATGGTTAGTCCGCATGAAGCAAATACAATTTATACTGTTTCTTAAATTGATGAAATGAGCTGATAGATTTTATGTTAAGTGGAAGAGTATTCCACAATGAGATAGAAGTGAATTTAACAGTTTGTTTGCCATAATTAGTACGTATACTGGGTAGAAGGAAGTTGTTGTTTAGTGCAAATCGGGTATTACTATAAATAACAAGATCAGAAGACGGGAAAATGGTAGGGGGAAGTTGATTATTAAGAAGTCTGTAGAAAAAAATGCCAAGGTTGAATTTAGTAAGTTCAGTGAGAGTAAGGATGTTATTTTCATGTAGTAAAGATTTAGCATTAGAAAAACGTGGGCTGGATGTAATTAGTCGAATAGCATGATTTTGGACGATTTGAAGAGACGAAATGTGAGTATTGTAAGTATTGCCCCAACATGTTATACCGTAGGTAAAATGAGAATGTACGAAAGAGTGATAGAGAGATAGTAATGTGCTGCGTGAGAAGTACGGGCGCGTTTTGACCAAGACTCTTATACCATATGCTAATTTTTTTTTTATGTGAGCAATATGTCTCTGATATTTTAAATTGCAATCTAGAAGGATGCCAAGGAAGGAAGAAAATGAGCAAGGAGAGATAGAGTGGGGGCCAAAAGTAATATTAGGTGCTGATGTTACAATCCGCTGGTGTGAGGTGAAAACAACAAACTTGGTTTTAGAAGCATTAATAGACAACATATTAGTATTACACCATTTGAAAATACTTTCTAAGTCAGTATTTAAAATGGTTACAAGAGATGAGATGTCTTTATGAGAGGTGAATATGGTGGTATCGTCGGCGTACAAAATGCATTGTGATGAAGACAGACACTTGGGCAAATCATTAATATAAATCAAAAACAGAAGTGGCCCCAAAATGGAGCCTTGGGGCACACCAATGTTAGTGGTTCGCTGTCGGGAATAGACGTTGGAAATAGAAACAACTTGAACTCTGTTGTGTAAGTAGCTTTTTAGTAATGAAAGAGCAGGGCCGCAAATGCCAATGGACTCCAGTTTAGTGAACAGAATATTATGATTTATGCTGTCAAATGCTTTTGTTAGATCGATGAATATTGAGGCAACTAGGCATCCTTCGTCTATTAATTTTTTTATCTGATCAGTAAGATGAATAAGCGCCATCTCTGTTGAGTAGCCATGGCGAAAACCAAACTGAGAGGAAGAGATAATGTTAAACTTGGAAAGATATTTAGTTAGTCGTGTCTCAATGAGTTTCTCAACCACTTTTCCAAGGAATGGTAAAATACAAATAGGACGGTAGTTGTTTAGTAATGATTTATCCCCCTTTTTAAAAACAGGGATAACTTTGCCACGCTTCAATTCATAAGGGAATACACCATTCTTGAACATCAAATTAACAATAAATGAAAGAATGTCTGATATTATATGCACAATAGATTTTATGTTAGCAGGATGGATCTCATCTATGCCAGCACTAGTCATTTTTATATTACGAATAACATCAGTTATTTCATCCGGTATTGTAGGAAATAAAAAGAATGAGTGGGGTAAGCGAGAAGTGTTAATGCTTTCTGTAGGAGAATTGGTATTATCAGGGAAGAAGAAGTTGCTAAAAGCCTCAGCTACTTCTGAAGGGGAATCATATTCTACTCCATCAATTATAATTCGACGTACCTCGTCTTGTCTCGAGTTCCTGTTTAAAAAAGAGTTCACAATCTCCCATTTCTTTTTAGTGCTAGAAGCATGTTGGATTCTTTCTTCAAAATAAAGTCTTTTGGCAGTTTTAAGTTTGTAGTTAAGAGCATTGCAGAAGATTTTATATCGGGCACTTAAGTTCTTGTTAAAAGGTTGTTTTTTAGTTTTTCTATACAAGTTATCTCGTTTGCGCATTTCTGTTAATAGCTGTTGCGAAAGCCATGGATTGTGAGAGAAAGCGAAGATTTTTTTACATTTTGTTTTGAAAGTGAATTTCATTAAATGCGTTGAAATCAGTGAAAGAAATTTAGAAAAAGCTTTCTGTGGGTTGTTTATTGACTTAATTTCAGTCCAGTTAGTGCTAGCAACAGCTGTTTTAAAACTTTCTTTGTCCAGCACATATCTTGTGTGAGAAAAGGAATGCGGTCGAGCATTAGTATTGAAGCGTAGGATGATGGGGTAATGATCACTGATGTCAATGTGTAAAACTTTTGCCTCTGGTGGGTCTAGTAAGTTAGAGAGAGCATGATCGATGAGCGTACATGAGCCTGAAAAATCTTCTCGCGTGGGAGCGTCAATCAGGCAATCATATCCGTAACCATGAAGCAGACTAGTATAGTTGATACAGATGGGTGATCCTTCATCTAGTAAGTTAATGTTGAAATCACCCATTATGACAACATTTTTATTTTCTATTGAAATTTTATGCAAAATATGGTCGAGATTAGTACAGAAATCACTAATTGGTGATGAAGGAGAACGGTAAACACAACCAAATATGAGGTTCTTATTGTCACCAGTCAAAAAGCAGTTATCTATTTCAACCCAAACAGACTCACAGTTATCAACGGTTAAGAATAGGTCATGTCTTCTTCGATAAGCTATTCCAGAAGAAACAAATATGGCAGCACCACCGTAATTACTGGTTATTCTGTTGCAGTATTCAGAATTAAAGTTATGAAAGCAATATAGATTTTTGTCATCGTCAGACAACCAAGTTTCAGTGATGGCAATCATTGAAAATGAACAAGAAAGCGAAGTAAGGAAACCGTCAATGATGTCAAACCGTTTATGAAGACTTCTTGCATTAAAGTGAATAATGGAATGAAAACCATTCAGAAAAGAGTGCAATTGATCTGGTTTTAGTACGGAAGCCATGATTGTACTATCCATAGTATGAACAAACAGCTTTATACTATTTTGTTTAGGTCAGATTCGTCCCGAATGCGTAGAACTTTACTAGTAGTTGTTTTCCTGGCCTTAATTTGGCAGTTGTCAGTCCACAGGAACAACCATTTTTTTTCTTTTTTCAATGAAAGAGCTTTGGAGAAGAGAGTCTTGTTACAGGCTGTGAGATGCTCATTTACAAATACGGGAGATTTGGACTGACTAGACAACCCTATATCACTAAGACAGAGCCTGGCTTTACGCGCTTTGCTAACAAAATCGGCCTTCTTGGTTCTAGAACAAAATCGAGCAATGATGTTTTTCTTGTCAATAGATCGGGTAGGCACGCGATGAACAATATCGAGATCATTGGGCAAAATGGGACAACCAATTTTGTCCCCCACTGTTTTCAGGATTTCAACACAGTCTTCTCCTTGGGTACATGGAATGCCCTTGATCTCGACATTGCTGAGACGAGAGTACTGTTCAAGCTCCTCGACCCTGCGGGTCAATGATTGGTTCTGGGATCGGAGTTGCGTATTTTCATCGGACAACGCAGAATTTTTGCACCGCATATCCTCAAGAAGTCCATTCAAATGCTCAACACTGGAACTCAGCGAGTCAACTTCTCTCTTAAGTTCAACAACGTCGATCCCAGATTCCTTCATCCTCAGCAGGATCTTACCAAAGATGAGCTCACTTGTACCTTTAGCTATATTGTTAAGCCTGTCTTCCAACGCCTCAACTTGTTTTGACAGTTCTGCATTCGTCGGCATGGTACAAGTAAGAAACACACTCAGGAAAAAAAAAAAAAAAAAAAGCGAGAAGAAAAGATACACTTGATGGCAGCAGCAGCAGCAGCAGTGAAAAATTAACAAGAGGAAAAAAATTGACGTCGGAATACCTGCGTAGAACAGAGGATTCAGGTTTAGATGACGCTCATGCGATGCCGCTGCTGCCAGTGAAGAGTGGGCGTCGATGCCGGCTTGTTTATAGGGTGTCGCCGCGATAGCAGCGATCTCCAGCGGTGGACTTGCCGATATCAGCGACGCAGCACTAAGAGGCTGCGCAGTCGCAGATTCACCCACGTGGGCGACTCAGCGCTGTCCAAAAGAGCTAATCGGCAGCACAGCACCACGAAGATGATCACCGAAGAAACAGCCACAGACAAGGACGGCTGCGTAGAACAGAGGATTCAGGTTTAGATGACGCTCATGCGATGCCGCTGCTGCCAGTGAAGAGTGGGCGTCGATGCCGGCTTGTTTATAGGGTGTCGCCGCGATAGCAGCGATCTCCAGCGGTGGACTTGCCGATATCAGCGACGCAGCACTAAGAGGCTGCGCAGTCGCAGATTCACCCACGTGGGCGACTCAGCGCTGTCCAAAAGAGCTAATCGGCAGCACAGCACCACGAAGATGATCACCGAAGAAACAGCCACAGACAAGGACGGCTGCGTAGAACAGAGGATTCAGGTTTAGATGACGCTCATGCGATGCCGCTGCTGCCAGTTCGGAACTGCTGCCAGTTCGGAACCTGTTCGGAAATTTTGCTGTTACATTTGAATTTTTCTGTGCTACACCGCGCATGAGGTGCAGCATTCACGGTGGCTTTTATGTTCATACGCACAAAAAGGAGCTATGGCCTCTACACCAAAGACAATACAAATCAACATCTACGAGCACAGTGTTTCATACACTAGGAAACACAACGCTTGCGAGAGTGCAGAAGCCGAAAAATTTTTACACATTTGCTTATGTCGGCTCTGTACACCAGTATTGTAGGTTGATAATGGGTTTTATAAGTTAACTGAACCTTTTTTCTTATGACATTTCTCACACAATCGAAAGAGCCAATGCTACACGCGGTCAGCATGTGATCACAAAGGCTATGCATTCTCCAGCAAAGTGTCCGTAAATTTATAAAGATGGCGCAGCTGTCCTATGTGAGCTAGCTCCAACAGTTTTTTTAATAAAGTTTATTTCCTCCTCTTCCAGCTCCTTAACACCCAATGGTAAAGGCTGCATACCACCTCTAGCACCCTCATTTTCTTTAGGTCAAACGTATAGCTTATTATTCTGTTTGTCTTCTTTTCTCAAGGTCTCCTATCGCCAATGTTTGTGTGGTTACAGGTGCTCCACATGAGAAAACAGTATTTATATTACATTTTGTTATCTTTGCAGTCTGCTTTCTTCTGTTTCTTCTGGACTAATTTTCTGTGTCATTGACCAAATGTGTATGAACGCGACAACAAACATCTTTTGGATACCCGAGAAAGGGTTAACGATAACTGTAGAAGTAAATGTGGAAGCGTGAAATCTCGTACCCCGTGGCGGCGCTATCATATCAATATAATTTTCGCAGCTGTATGCTGTCGCAAATTACACGCAGTGTGAGAGATTTTCGTGCAGTAGATTTGCCACTGTTGTTTAGATCCTTTCAGCCTGTTTCTCTTTGTGCTTAGGGTGCTTGGCACAAGCATACTGTGATTCATTCCGGTGGGCTAATACTTATGGGGCTTGATAAGTGACTCGAAGGTAGCGGGATCGAATCCCGGTCATGACAGCCACATTTGAAAATGACCTGAAATTCTAAAGAACCCCGTGCACGTACTAAGCTGTCCGTTCAAGAACCCTGAATGATCCATAGCTGCAAAGCTCTTCACAACGGTGTTGCTCATAATCATATCGTGATTTTCACCCGTTAAATCACAGACATTACATATTAGCTTTATATTATATAGCTGCGATGCTATTTAATCGATAACGAACACGCTAATCACTATTTTTAAACATTTATCAGAGAGCTTTTTAGGTAGCACTGTTTCTTTTTGTGTGTAGGTACCAGTAAGTGGTGAGGTCTGTGTCATCTATAAGGGTGTCATGTACAATGCAGTTGTAGTCTAACTTAGAAGTGTGGCAGCTTGGGCTAGTTGGTATGGCATGACGATAGTTATTGCGCGAGAACAAAACGACGACACAGAGACAAGAAGGGCCTTCTTTCGTGCCCTTCTTGTCTCTGTGTCGTCGTTTTGTTCTCGCGCAATAACTATCGTCGTGTAGTCTTACGTATTTATAAGTATTTCAGTGTATGTTGTCTTGTTTTGGCCAACGTTGGCCTTTTCGCCACTAAAAACAATGTATCATGATAATCACTTAAATGTGGTCCTGGGTATAGTGTCCCCCACATAAGTGATCCGTGTTTCCTACTTAGCGAGCAATATATGCTTGGGTGATAACGAAGTTATAGTTAAATGCGTTTTAACGGGAGATCATACGCCATCCTAGTGAAATTGTCTTAGTTTCCAGATCGTTTTGGCTATTTTCTTTATCTACCGCGGATGATTGTTAGGCGAAAAATGTATAGTTATCTGAAGTTCTAGCTGCGGGAAAAAAGAATGAAATAAACAAGAGAGCGCCTAAAATACCTTGTGTAAAAAGACTGTTAAGGCCCAGAACAACGCGTCCCGATTGATATATGGGGTTTAATGTCCCGAAACCGCCATATGATTATGAGGACGCCGTAGTGGAGGGCTCCGGAAATTTCGACCACCTGGGGTTCTTTAACCTTTTAACACGCAGGTCTACAATATTGTAGACCCAAGAAAAAAGCTTCACCTCTTCCGAATGCACGCATATTGTAAGCTCCTTAGGGCGTGGGTCTGTCCTTCCTCCGTTGGTGTATGTAGCCACCTTGCAAACATCCCACTAAGCCCCATCACCCATCCACTACTTCACGGACCTTGAAGCAAATACTGTTGAGAAGTAGCCAATGTAAAATGCAAGATGGTCGTGTACTTGAATCCAGGTGCGCGTTAAAGAGCCATAGATTGTCTCAAAGTGTACAATCCTTGTTTGCACGTGACCACCTTTAGTTTCACCTTTGCAAACTGTCCACTACTTCGTCCTTGCAAACATCTCACTATGCCTCATCACCGATCCACCACTTCACTGACCATGAAGCAAATACTGTTGAGAAGTAGCCGATATTAAATGCAAGATGGTTGTGTATTTGCATCCAGGTGCGCGTTGAAGAACAAAGTGTTTATTTCTTGTTTGCTCGTGACCACCTATAGTTCCACTTTCGCAAGCCACCCACTACTTCTTCCTTGCAACATACCACTATGCCCCATCACCGATCCACCACTTCACTGATCATAAAGTCGTTATAATGAAAGGGAAACGGAAGCGACGTATAGCCACCATTTACTAATTGTAAATTTTTTTGTATAAATACACACAGTATTTGTATATTAATCCTCCTTCGCTTTGCCCCATTCATCATCATTCAGTCTGTGGATATGTTGTTATATTTTTCTGCGTAATTACGTAATTAGTCGCCAATATTAACTAACTGTTGCAGTAACGAAGCTAGCCGACAAATTCGTTGGGACAATTGTACAGAGTTTGCAAAACATCCGAGTATACCGTTTTGAACTTTACATCGTTAATTATAAGTGTTCTTGCACTTACTACATATACCCGTGAAATACAAAAAAAGAAAAACAACCATGAGACATGCTCGTTAGCGCGCCTGGGCGTGCTATGATTGCAGTGCTCACTAACGTTCTGCGTACAAATGATGTTTATCTCTCGCTACTTTTCACGATAACAGTAAGCAGAAGCAGCGATTATCGTTTGTGTTGCCACTGGCAAAACGTACGTCACCGTACAGCCAGTACAGTCACAAACATCGCCCCCCACCCTGCCGAGGAAACTTGGCTGAGTAGCACTCTCAGCTAAGTTTCCTGGTCTTTTCTGCACAGGTCATTTGGGAGAACTGCAAAACAGCACGCAAATGGGCAAGTCACCTGGTATTTGTTTGTTTACAGAGAAACTTGTCTATGGCATTATAAATGAAATACAACGTTAACAGGAGTTGCAGCGATGGCACAAAAAGGCTGAAACAAAAGCGTACGAAATTCAATATCCGCCGCAATCGATGTATGAAATTCATGTTCGCCAGGCCAATGCAGCCATCCGAGAACAAGAACGGGCTCGGAAAGCGGAGCGTAAACAGCGACTGCAAAGTGAAGACCCGGCCTTCTTCCGAGCCGTATGCAAGCGACAACGGCGAGCCGAGAAAGCGGCGTTGCAGACAGAGCAGCGTTAACGTGGCAGTGGCGAAAATGCGTTCGCCGAGGTCGACGCCCGCTTTAGGCGGGAGTTCCTCTAGCAGCACTTTGGCTTCGAGTGCGACGTCTCCAACCACCTGTGGCAGCCCGTTTCAGCTTCGCTGTATAACTATCTGTACGTAGTGCTTGGGTGAGAACTTTTTTATTCATTTTGCGCCTGTAGTATGCCAAAAACACTAATAATTACTCTTTATAGAGTCACAAACTATCAAATCGGACTTATTGCAAAAGACTATAATTTTTTCCTACACAATTTTTGTTTGCTTGATTGCTTCGAAAGTATGTCAAAAGAGTGCGACGGCATGTTTTTCGAACCTGCTCAAAAATAGCTGAGACATCCTGTAAGTAGGCGCATGTGTGGTGAGGCCATTCATTTTTTTTTCATTCTATTTCTTTAATTCTCGTCTTTGTCATGCTCTGTACTCTTTGCGACGAGTGCAATACTTGTGCTACTCGTCGTGTGCTTCGATGTTGTCTGCTTCACGATTGCTGCCTGCTTTTATCCAACAGCGCAGTCTTCCCTCGCTAAATTAATTTTTGTCTCAAACGTTGCGTATAAATACTTAGTTTATTATATTTTAGTTTAACACATTTTAATTTATCATAATTTTTTTTAGTATTCTTCCATCGAATTGCGGTGTAGTGCCGTGCGCTTCCGGAACGCACGTTTGCGTATTATTCGCGAGAGAGAATATATTGGCACTGTCTACGCTGTGTAGCCTTTTCTTCGTTTTTTTCTTAACCTGGATTTGTTGACTCCCGGAGAGGGCGTAGCTGAGAACTTTGCACGTGTAAAGCCCCCTGGGTCGCATTCGTCATTTCCGGACGACAGCTTACACTGCAACGAAGAGAAGTGTCACCGTGTCCTTATTTATTTCTTTTTGTTTAAGATTTTACATTTTTTCACTAAAGCATTTCTCTCGTGCTATCTGGGTCACCGCCCTTCTCTTTCCTTTCAAAAAAAATGTAGGGTAAGTTTAAAGTTATTTGCACACAATGAAAAACATGGTATTCGCTGTCCTTGCGAAATGCGGGGAACATGAACGATTGAGTTTTTTTACTTTTGTTTTTGCTTACTTCTCCGCCTTCGAGGATCCAAACTACTGCTGCGTTATTTATGGGCGTCATTCGTTAGTTAGGAAAGGGGCTACTTGAGCTGGTTGGTATTGCATTTTTGAAAGAAATATACGTTCTTAATGCGCACAGAAGGTTTCAGAAAGAAGACAGATAGGACAGAGCGCACACTTACAAACGTTTTTGTTGCACAGATGGTGGAAATATATATATATACAGTCAAGATGGTGGGAAGATGCCACACAGATAAAAATTGGGAAAACGTAGGCGCTCCCCGCTCCCAGAAAGCCCTGTTACTTTTTAGTTCAGCGCACTCCAAGCTGTTAACCGAGGAATGACGAAATCATCTATGATGTCATCATTGTCAAGGTCTTGTAATCACGAGCTTCAGAGTAGTTTTGGCAAACCCAAGTTATTAGAACTAAGAAAGCAGGCTTTCCTGATCGATTGCTCTCAGGCATTGAAAGTCACTTTTGAATGAATTGAAGTAGGAGAAGAATGCACAGCCCGCACCACCAGATGAGCCAAAGCCTAAAGTGTCTGCCATTTCTTGTGTTCAGAAAGTTTCGCCACTGCTTGATAGGAATGGTTGAAAAAACTGGGGTGAAGGTTCTTTTCACGGTAGAAAACAAGCAAGGCTCTCTGTGTAGAAGAGTTAACTACGAAGGATCGCCCCGCCGCGGTGGTCTAGTGGATAAGGTAATCGGTTGCTGACCCGCAGGTCGCGGGATCGAATCTCGGCTGCCGCGGCTGCATTTCCGATGGAGGCTGAAATGCTTTAGGCCCGTGTGCTCAGATTTGGGTGCATGTTGAAGTACCTCAGGTGGTCGAAATTTTCGGAGTCCTCTCCTACGGTTTCTGTCATAATCGTATGGTGGTTTTTGTCACATGAAACCCCACATATCAACCAATAACTACGCAAGGATCATCGCGTGTCGGGTGCAGTAATTATAAGCACGCAAGAGTGGTCGTACAATGCATTATAGGCGTTGCTCACCTCATTTCTTTATAACGTGGCCGATACTACATCGGTCAGGCGGTTTGCTGTCTGGACGATCTCCTTAAGGAGCACGCAAATCTGATGCGTGGGCAGCCACTTGGCAAGTCACTGGGCCAACTGCGGGTGCACCTCAAAATTTGATGAACGCCAAGTATGGCAAGATATGGGGGAAAGAGGGCACGTGAAAACACATGTGGCGTTTTTGATTCTCAAAGCAGGATCTGAGTGTGCAAGTGCCCCGTCTGTTAATCTGTTGGACATTGCATACGAGTGTCTTTTCAGTTAAACTTTCATTTCAAAATTTGAATAGGATGTTCGGGCACGTGCGCCAACATTTTCACCCCTTTTTTTTCTGTTTGTCATCTCCTCACCCTATTGACTGTGCAATAGTACCCTCCCCATGTTTGCAATAAAATGGTTGTAAGGGTGCGCTCTGTCCTATTAGTCTTCTTCCTGAAACGTTCTCTGCGCACAAAAAAAGTATTTTTTTTTTCAAAGGCGTTAGTTTGAAGAAGAACTGTTTTGGCGACATGTTTTTGGGCCGCTTAATCTCGGTGTCCAGCATGTTTCCGAACCTCTCATATTCTTAAGATATCTTCAGCAACACTGTCATTATAAAGATCAATATTTTTTAACGCATTTCCAAATTACCATATTGAACACTCCCGTTTTTATTCTTGTTTCTATTTTTGCATTAAGCTGTTCACTAGAGATTCTCAACATATATTCAGTGGGTTCGTTACAGGTCGAATGCGAATAAAATTAGCTTTAGATAATAGTACGTGGAGCACGAACTCAAAATTACACTATGGCAAGCGTGACTGGATGGCTTCAGTACCAATGCCTAAAAATTGAAACGCGTCGTCAAAATCTGGCAAGACTTTTTTTTTTGATGAGCGAAGTTTTTGAGGTTTACACGATGTCCGTTGACGCCATCGTCGCAGCTCTCCGTCGGACCAAAACACAGGAATGTTCGTAGCGCACATATAGTTTTAATGTCCGTCCGTACGTGCGTCTGTCTGTCCGTTCATTCACCTGTCCATCTGTCCATGCGTCCATCATTGTGTCCATCGTTCCATCCGTCCGTTCATATATGTCCGTCCTGTTTACTAGTCAGCGGCGACTTCAAAGTAGACATCAAGGACCTTAGGAACTAGCTTCGCTCCATCATCAGCGCTTTAGTGATGACTTTTTGAATACACAACCCAAGCAGCAAGTACTGCTGTTCAAAAACTTGCTTGCTTGTTCTTTGATTTTAAACTGCTACGTACTACGTGAGATAGACTCCAATTTCTCCATTTATTCAATCCCTTGTATCTCTTTTCCCCACCTCCCCCACTTTCCTAAGCTTTCGCCGAAGTTGAGTCGGATGACTAAATCCTCATTGCCGGCGAGAGGGCTGGTTTCTCCGAGAGCGCTGGTTCTGAGGGCAACATGTCTTAACCTTTTCATTTTTTTTCGTAAGTTTATTCACGAGGACGTCCTGTATACTCCTCTATTTTATCAAGCCTATCTCAGTCCATTATTGCGTACACACTGAGTGTGTCTTAGATTATTTTCTAGGCAAACCTAAACACTCTTCGTGTAAAAAAAGTATAGAAAAGGTAGGCTTAGAAGTGGAATACACTTGACCACAATATTTTATTACATATCTTTCTCCCCGATGTCTTTTTCCTTTACAAATCCCACTCACAGTTGAGTTGGCTCAACCACATTGCGGAGAAACGTACTTCATTCTTTACATTGCACGCTTTCATCTCTTCACTTTTACATACTTTTTTGTCATATTTTACTCCTGTATGTTACGCGTATATTATCAGCTAGGTCCGCGTTGCACCGTGGTCATAATTTTCCTCCTTCAACGTTTTTCTTTTCTCGCTGTCTGGTCTTATTCGTTACGCCTGCCGTCCTCTCATTTTGTCTGCTTCTTTCTTCATAGCCGCCGTCGGCATTGTCTGCATTCCTCTTCCATCTTTCATATAACTGCCGCCCGCGGCACCATCGCCATCTAGTCGTTTACTGGCCAAGACTAAATTTCTCAATCTTTGTTTTTGGCCCTGAGATACAATAAGCGTTGACATATGCACCGCACTTCACGGCAAGCTGACTCTCTTTCCGCTATCAGAATTGCAGCAAGAACCACCCAAACTTTTCTTGCAGTTCCCCAAGTAACTGCCATTCCACAGACGCCATCCCGTTTAACTGCGCTTTGTCTTCTGCTTGTGAAGCCATTTGTTGGTTTCTGCTAGCCTCAAGGCTTTTCTGGCTTTCCGCTTTCAAGCCCTCTTTCTTTGTCTTCTGGCTTCATGTCCGCACCATCCTATATATGCACCATGTATTAGCATGTGCCATACTTCATCTCACTATTTTCGGCTTTCTTTCTCACTCTCCAGCGCACCTGCTCCGGTCAGATCATCATTTTTCGCTCGTTGCGTTGATTGCCTCGCCATTTAGGTTATATGTCTTCGCACCTATGGTCCTCGTATTATTGCGCCTAAGACGCGAGCGTATCGATACTAGATTTCCAGGTCCCCCTCTTATTCTCCATCATCCACTAAGTTCACTCTATATGAAAGTTCATGCCTTTTTCGTTATTTTACTTTAGAGAGACGCTGGGTGTACTGATCGTTTTGGTGGAGGTTCACCGGCGTATCGCATGCGGCTGTCCGTCCTCTGTTCCGCTTTGTGTTTTTGTACTGTCCAGTCGAAATTCGGTGAATATTGCGCAACTCATATGATGGGTGAACGATCCAACAGCCGAATAGATACGTTCGATGTCTGCGATGAACTGCGTGACGGGCGTGCGTCTTTGACTCCGCCTTTCGTAGAGGGCCTCCGTGATCCGGTTTAGTGCCGCGAAACGGGAGAAATTACTATCCGGCCGAGTCATGAGGCGAAGTGAGAGCCAACACGGTATCCGTCGCAGGAGGCTCGCACACAAAGATGCGGGCATCGTCGAGATGTAATGCTTCAAGATTTGGGTCACTCGTAGGGTTAGGCTTCGCACATCAGTTTTACCCACAGCGGTTTCAGAAAAGTTTCTCGACGCCAACGACTGCGGCTGAAATCCGTGAAGTACTCTCTGTCTCATTTACACAGGCCCCTTCTCCCGGGTTTCGGCACCCTAAATGATGCGCAGAAAAGGATGGTGGGCTTCAAGATGTGAACGGCGGCTCGTCCTTTTCTGCATGGAGGGCTCCGGAAATTTCAATCACCGAGGGTTCTTTAACCTGCACCTAAACCGAAGTACACGAGCATTTTCGTCTCCATCGAAGGTGCAGCCACCGTGGCCGGGACTGGGTCCTCTGACCTGCTGGTCAGCGGTGGAGTGCCTTAACAGGTGTTTCGTCACACTGTTTTTGATTAAAGCAGGAAGTATACGACGACGCATATCTGGCGAGTACTCGTCACAGTAAATCGAGGGCATTGGTGGCGCAGTCGTGTTAGTCATTTTCTTTCAAAATTGTTGGTTACGTCTACCCAAAAATTCTTATTCGTGTCTGCCAACCGTGCGTGCCTTGTATTTCTGGTTACCCATTCATTATTAGGGTTTGCAGCGATGCAGTCGCGTATACGGGCTAGATGTTTTTTGTGTACACAGTATGACCACGTTGTTCAATCGCCTAGCCATATAGAGAACTCCTCATTATAAACTATGGCACTTTTCCGTGTCGAAACCATATTATATCAGATGTTTTACATTAGTCTTGCCGAATATGAGAGGACTGAGCCGCTTACAACGTCCGCACTGGCTTCGTCTTTCTTCTTCCCGTTCCATCAGAGCGCTGCGCCTTGACCGCTCTGTTTAAGCCGATTACGGTGCTTCTCTGAACTCGGTTTTCGAGTAGGAGCTCATCGTTACGCCTGTAACGTAACCGCTTTTAAGCCCGAAACTGAGAAGCCGAGCATAAAACACCTCCCTCCTTAGAGGGTGGAGGAAGAAACTTTGCAACAGACGAAGTTGTCAAAAAAGAAGTGTGCGCTACCGGTGAAAGTGCCAGGCACAACTGGATCAAGCCTTATGTTAATTCACTGGGGAGAACTATAGCCTCAGTGCGCAGTGCGGCCAACTTAATCTCCATGCATATGAAGCGGCTGCGATCGAACAAACAGAATCCTGGCTGGTCCTATAGAGATGTGCCGATGCAGTGTGGAAAACAAGTCAGGCGAACAGGACGGCCTGCAGGCATAAACTAAGCCTTTCTTTCCCTCTTTTTTTTCTGTCTGAAAACGAGCCTACACAGGCGGTATGTCGAGCCGACCTGTTTCCAACTCTTGTTTTGTTGTTTTCTTTTTCTTTCTTGTGATTCAGAAGCCTGCTGCTCAATTGCGCGAAAGGTATGCATGCTATAGTTGACAGCCTAACGAAATCCTGTGTGGCTCCATCGACAAACATAGTGAAATAAAGCGAAAAAGCCGACCTAGGTAAAATGCACATAAATTTCACGAAAGTTCAAAACGACCTTTAGCTTCCTTCTAGAGAGCCTTGTTCACAATGACAGCAAATGACGTAGTTTGCTCTTCTTATGCACGTCTCCTCACGTGTTGCAGACATCGCGCATGCACATCGAGGAGTGTCCTGGCATTTCTGTTCAGTGTATGCGCAGTAGTCTGAATGGCCAAACGCTCCGCGATGGCACGTGGAACCTTGAAATAATACGCCGTTACAGAAACTGTCTGGAAGAAGCGCAGCAACACGTTAAGAAAAAATAAAGAACCTACGCTCCTACTCTCGCAGCGTCGTCGCGATATACCGTTTCCCACCGACGTGGACTCGACCGTGTGCAGGATCGCAAGATCAGAGGCTTATTCAGTATGACTCGGGCGCGATTATTTCGGGAGCAGCAGCCGAGCGTTTAATGCATTCACGCCTCCAAGCTTCCTCACGACATCTGCGAATCTCCATCGTTTCGTGGATGTCTTGTTCTGCCTGCCGTGTCTTCCTGCCGCTGCCACCCGGCTCATCCGTGGCGGCGATCATTTGCATAGAAAGGCTCCCCGCACTAGCGCACCTGCTCGGGCACCGCGAGACAGATGACAGGGTTCTGTCTACTAATACTTGGGCCACATTGAAGTTCATGTTCTAAACTGGAAATATGGCAGATGAGGTGGTGGAAAAGAGGTGATGAAGCAAAGGGACGTTGTTTGTCGTAGATGGATAGATAGATATATAGATAGATATATAGATAGATAGATAGATAGATAGATAGATAGATAGATAGATAGATAGATAGATAGATAGATTAGATAGATAGATAGATAGATAGATAGATAGATAGATAGATAG